>LPNX011068999.1:120489-275510 GCA_001517045.1 Pseudotsuga menziesii | reverse complement strand
CACTCAAAATGACTCTAGACTCCAATCCCAGAATAAATGATTTGAAGTCGATGGGATGAAATCTGCTGGAAGGAGGGCATTAGGGCATCCCCCATCATCCAACACAAGGTACTCAGCAAGGCTGTATAATATGGAAGAACTCGATCATAAGGTGCACAAACCAGTAACTTTACCGGGAATGGCCGACATGCAAAGTCAAGGTAACTGAGGAATGGCCGACTCATGTTTCAACTTCCTTCGAACAAGAGCATAACGGCGTATGGTGACTGAATGAAGGCAACATAGACTCGATATACAAACTGGGACATCTCTATGACGCAGGAGGCATCAATATAGGCTCCATAGGGACTGGAAGCTTAACCAGTCGGTGGAGATAAAACTCAGATAATGAGTACAGCTCCTAAGTCAAACTATAACCCAACCAATGGATGTGATATACAGTGCTCTGTTCAAAGGCGATACGACTCGACAGCTGCCAAAGATAATATCTTTTCTTGTCCGGCTTTTTGGTTTTTTGATTTTTTTGGGTCTTTTTCAGTTATTTGAAAAAATTTAAAAAAGAATAAACTAGCTTTATAGTTACAAACTAGGAGGAGACGAGTGTCATTTAGGGAAAACAAACTGGTTCCAAGTAGTGGAACATACCTATGCTCAATGCAAGGATATATGTGTAGGATATAGACACTCGGGGGAAAATCCCCTCCCGGTAAAAAGGGAATTAAGCTGCGAAGGATATAAATAAAGGCTCTGCATGGCTAGACATGAGACAAGCTCGTGCTATATGGCTGAAACGCAATGTCAGGGGAGCCGGCATAAAGCTCAATAAGACAGGCAAAGCTCATGATAATGCATTCACAACTTGATATAAGGGGAGTCCGGGGGGAAACATGCCAGCATAAGATCAAGAGGAGTATGAGGCTCTTGCTAAATGTCACGGAAATACTATACAATAGACTCCCACTCCCTAAAGGGGGAAACATCGGCATGGGCACCAAATGCAAATAAGGCGCTAACTAGGGTACCCATGTAAGGTGAGTCTCTACCACTCATATCATGCCACTTCTACAGCAACAAGAAGGTTCCGTGACATAATAGAGTGGGTTCGTACCTAAGGATATAGTGACATGGTCATAAGGTCATGCAAAATGCAAACGGTGGTGAACCTAACCTATATGCCAGTATAGACGCTATACCTGAGAAAGGCACGAACGGTCTCTGGCCACAAAAGAAGCCTCCAACAGACAACTTCAGACCCAAGGAAGACCCAACCACACTCACAACCCACCCAGCAACTTCCCACAACATCAGACTCACCAAAAGGGAGGATGTACGCGACTGTATAAAGAACAGCTGCGTATGTACGCGAATTTTGGCCAAAAACCCGTGTGTACACGCGACTGTTGGCCAAAAACCCGCGTATACAGAGAAGGCAGTGGTAAAAAGCAGGTCAAGGCCAAACCAATAAAGGGGAGTGTCAATGGACAAACATACTATAACATGCGACATAGAAACAGAGAGAAACCAAGAGCAAGTCAATAATATCAAGCCCATTGTGCCCCCAACCCCAAAGAAAAACAAGGAACATCCCCAGCAGAGTCGCCAATTCTGTTACGGAGAGAAATTCCTATGGCTTGGGGTACCACAACAGATAGCTAGACTCCAGAAATTGATCTTTCCCAATATGCAATAGAAATAAAAACATCTAACACTAAAGGATCGAACCTCGTACCTTATTCCGGACGGTTGAAGTAGATCCCCGTTGAGCTTTCCAATCTTTAGCTTGAATTGTTATAGCATGTCCTCAACAACAAGTAAACAATACAAGCATACTATATTTCATGGTGTTAGATCTATTCTAGCATATATAATCAATAATGTATAAGCATTTGACATATTCCAATGGATACAATATTCATTCAAATACACATTACTGGACAGGAAAAGATATTTCTATTAATATGAATCAGAGATTACAAGTGACAACCTCTGACGGCACGTCTGCGAACCGGAGAAATTGAATCCCCCACTTGGGCCTCCACCACCTCAATCCTCCATCACTTCGACAGCAAGCTTACTAGCAAAAGGCAAGCTTGGGAATAACACAACAGTGCTCCAAGGGACAAAGGGATGCAGACTCAAGCATAAGTTCTGCAACAATGGACTATAGTTTCGATACTCTCAATTCTCTCTTATCTCCTCCTCGCTTTAATGTACCAAGGGGTTCCTTATATAGCTTCACAAGGGACAATGAAGGGTCGAATCCGAGCGATCTCAAGGTATATGGAAGGCCAGGAGTCGAATGAGTCGGATCCAAGTCAAGGAAAACTCCAAAAGGATTTGGACTATGCACACATCCCGATGTACGCGACTATAGGGGTCAAACCCGCGTATGTACGCGGTTATCGGGGAAAAATCCGCGTATATCATAGTTTATATAGTTTTGGGGATGATCAATGATACATCAAAGGATAAAATGTGGTCCATAGAGGCTAATGAGTCTGCAGCGGGACAGGGGAAGGCCATAAAATGTGTGATTCACCTAGTGTGGTGAAATCCGCTATAACATTTGGTCCTTGTTTCGATGATTTGTTTAGGTTCCCAAATTATAGAAGGAATTCTTATGAAATTTAAGTGAATAACATTGTCTAAATCTTGAATAGGTGTATGACTTATTAGAATGTATTCAAATACACTGGAAGGATTTCTAAGAACCCTTTGGATATCTAGCGAAATATGAGCCTTACATGTTTGAACATCTAGTGAGTATAACTATGCAATTACACCTTGTTTTCCAGTTTTTAACAATGTTTCCATACCATTAGAGATGATCACCTTTCTTGGTTTCCTTGTGATACCATTTAACACAAATTCTTTTCCTTCCCAGGAAAATTACATGAAAATATTCTGAAAATTAAAAATCCACCGTTCCCAATGATTGTAACCATTAAACTCCTAATACAAGATCAACACCCCCCATTGGAATAAAAGTCATGGAAATATTCAATACATAATCCCCATACTAATATTGATATTATGGAATTTCTCTGAACAATTGATGGTTCCTCCATCTCCAATCATTACTTAAAATTATGGTGCTGGATATATAAAGCAATTGATATCTTTGGCTGCTTTACAGTGAATGAAATTATGAGTACTATAAGAATCAATCAACATTGTTACCTATTTATTTTTTATATATCCTTTGATATTGAGAGTTTGAGGAGTGTTAATTACATCCAAAGCATGACAAGATATGGTGGGAGTAACCATTTCTAGTTCACCCCCTTGCAGTGGTTCATGTTTTTTTTGTTCTTCCTCTTCACATTCTATGTAGAATAATTTATTTTCTCCACACTTATGCCCCTCACTGTACTTTCTATCACAATTAAATCATAGACATTTCACTCTTCTTTCCTCTAGTTGTTGAGGTGTCAACCTATGAGGTTGGTTAGAAGGAACGTCATTCTATTTGTATGTTTTGGGAGTGGTATTTCTAGTACTCATCACCATAGTTTTACTTTCATCCTTCCTTGCCATAATTAAATACTTCTCTAGGATGATGGTTGAAAGAGACACACCTCATGTTGAATGTTATCCTTCAAGGTTCCAAAAAAGAGATCTAACAAATTATCTTCTGAAATATTCTTCACTCCGAGACTTAGATACTGAAATTGCTTGATGTGCTCTGTAACTGGACTTTTTTGCTTGAGATTTACCAACTGGATAAATAAGGTGTTGCTATTTATATCCCCATAATGTGCAATCATTTCTTCGGTGAATATAGAACAAGAGATAATAGAGTCCTTTTTACGGTCACAAAGCCATTGGTACCATACAAATTGATCAGGTTCTAAATATAAGGATGCAATAGTTACCTTTTGTAAAGTTGGCACCTAGCGTAGATCAAAGAATTGCTCCATTTGAAAAAACCATGTGATTGGATCCTTGCCATCAAACTTTCTCATGTCAATCTTGAGATAAAGTAGTTCCTTGGACCTGAGTTGAACCCATGATGTTGTAGTGAATCATCAACTTTTCAGGACTCAAAATTTCTACTCTCCAATTGTTTTTCAATTTTCTCCAGACATGACCGGAATAAGTTCCCTTTTCCCTCCTTATCCCGTTTTTGAGTAGATACATGAGGAATACATGTATGTTTTATATACTTCATCAATTCCTTCAATTCTAGAATATGTTCTTTTCTATCCACCCCTTTGAGATCATCTTTACCAACGATCTTATTTTCCAATTTAACTAAGTAATCCATTTTCACATTTCCTTTAATCATATCTTCCAACTTGGACACTCTAAAAGATATGTCTTCCATTTCATTGTATATTGGGGATGAATCCTCTGGGTGTTTGAGTGGAGTGTGATTTTTTCCACTTCATTTTGGTGGAATTTTGAACAATAAATATATATCACACCCTATGGCTTATCACAAATATATCCTTCTACTCAAGTTATTCAAATTCAAAATGACATACCTTTTTCAAACCCTGATTACATGATTGTTTTATGGTCTACTTGTAACTAAGGTAAAATTTGAATTTTCAATCCTACAGGTCTGAAAATTTGGCCTATGGTACCCTGACGTGTCTTCTTTCCAATGCCATAGGTTTGAATTAATTTGGATGTAAAGTTATTCCAAATTTCCAAAAGCTTCTTATTTTTGGCCTATCCAAGAGAGCAAACTTATACGGTATGCGACGGGTCAAATATTTTGTTTCTCTAGCTGACAATCCTACCGAAAATACCTTGGTCCATCTTATTTCATATTCAACTGGTCTTACTAAATTTGGATTTCGGATGCCTCAGATATGACCTTTGTCCATATAACACTTGTTTTAGACTATATTTTGGACTAGTAAAAAAACCCTAGATTCTTTTGCAATTATCTTTGAAACTGTAATGGATCAGGATCTGAATTTTGGACTTGAGATAGTTTTTCCTATTTTATAAGTGGGTTTTGTACATATATCTTTGAGTCCTTATATAAACAAATTTGTATCTAAAATTCCAATATCACTCGTTTTCCAGAAGCCAATCCCAAGGAAAGAGCTGAGATACCAAATGTTATGCAACCAAGTCCCATAAATAGCATTAAAAGAGTAGAGATAGACAACAAGAGATTAATGCACACCTTAAAAATATAGAATATATATAATTAGCAATCCTCTTTGAGGGAGTAACCTACTTACACAATGTATTGAGTACACATGACAAGATACAATGATGACTAAAATGAAAATATCTCCTTTATATATATAAGATACCAAGGTGTACAATAAAAACTAATAGACCCACTAATAGACCCAAGCTGACACGAATAATATGTAATGCACCCCAACATAGGGCGTAATGCACCACCCTATAGGGGAGAATATTCCCAACATTTAGGGCTTAACATTATGTGAGAAATCCTGCTATGCCATAGGTCACATGGAATTGTGGTATCTTGAATCAATGTTGCTTCCGAGTGACCTTTCAGTTTATACAAGCCACCTTATCCTGTTCCAAACAACTTATCCATATATAAAACATATTTTTCAACTTCTTCTTTGGCGAACTTCTTGGGAGGTTCTTCTTCTTATTCGACTAAGTAAGCATGATATCTTTTGTTATTCTTCCTCTTATATTATTCTTTCTTTGCTGGACAATTTCTGGCAATGTGTCCTATCTTATCACAATGGTATCATTGATAAGAGGATGAATCCTTCTGCTTGTATTATTCCTTTTTATTCTTTTGAAACTTCTTAAGAGGATAAGACCCCTTATGAGTTTCCTTCTTGAAATGATGTTTTCCTTTTCTTCTTCTAGTATGAGCAGCTAGAGCATGGTCATCATATCTAAGTAGTGCTTCTTCATTATCCACTCTAGCTTCCTCTTGAACACATTCTTCCCATAGGACATCAAATTGTAGGTTTTCCTTCCTTGCACATATTATCTAGATGTAGGAATCCCATGGTCTAGTAAGACCATTGAGAGCGTTCATTGCTAGTTCATATTCATCAATCTTATCTTCAATTAGTTCTAGCTATTCTTTGAATTGAGAAACCCCTGTGAAGTATTCTTGGATAGATTCACCCTTGCTTATCTTTGTACTTTTGAGTTGGGATCTCAAATTCATCTTTCAGTTGATGCTTCTTCCTTCATACATTCTTGATAGGGAATAAAACATCTCCTTAGGTGTATCCTTGGAGAATACTTGAGAAATCAAGTGAACTTTGATAGAATTTGGTATGATCCTCTTGGTTCTAGTCATGTCTTTCTTGTACTTTTCCTTTTCTTCATCTTCTTCAGGCTCCGGTACAAATTCCTTGATAAACTTTGAAAGACATTTCTCTTCTAGAATGAGTCATTTTCTATATTTCCAAGCAGATAAGTTTTCTATGCCCTCCAACTTGTCATCAAGCTTAGTGCTTGGAGACATCTTGTCCCAAAGAACAAAAAATGAAAAAAAAATGAAATTTCTTAGAAATGAAAACTGTACTCACCAAAATATGCAATTGATTGAGGCGAGTATGTTGCTATAGTCAGTTTCTGAAGAATCCAAATTCTAACACTTGAAACTAGACTTGCAAGATTCTGGACTACAGCTTCTGGTTCTGTTTCTGGTTTTCTGGTTCCAAGTCAAAATAGGGATTGAATTTATGTAGGATCTACCCACTAAAAAACTTCAATATTGGTGCCAAAATATGTGCCTAGGAGGGGCACACTTCCCTATGTCACTTCCACTCAAAAGTTCCACTTTAGTATAAAATCCTAATTTTCTTGTTCGGAGAAGGAGAGTGAGATTTACCCAGTGAAAGATGCTCTTTTTATGCTAGCTCTCATACCATGTTAAGTTTTCTATGATTCTATAGCTTAAGCCCTAACTTGATAAGGATTTAATACATTTTCATAATAACAACATAAAGTAGATCACTGAAATAAACACAATCACAAGGTACACAACAATTTATGCTGGGAAACCCTAAATGGAAAAACCTAACAAAAAATTCCTCAATATAGATTACCAAAATGCAATGACCAAAGAACATTGTCTTATAAGAGAGAGAGAGAGAGAGAGAGAGAGAGAGAGAGAGAGAGAGAGAGAGAGATAAAACCCAAACCATAAGAGCCAAAACACCAAAGACACGAGTCCTCCTCCTTCTTTGTCCTTCCTTATTTCTCTCTCTTGCGCAATACAAGTGTGAGTGAATGTGTATGAATGAGGGAGGACGCCTCCCTATTTATACTAATATTCCCAACTGACATTTAACCTAACTAGGCTGACCTATCAAACTAATAGGGCCGACCTACCTAGGAAATCTCACAATAATAATTATATTATTCTTTTAGGGGTACTAATGACCCAACTTACAAGAGAGGGTCTACCTCACGAATTTTACATGACCTTTGACATTAGTGACATCTACCGAATGAGGAATACTAATAATCTAAAGTACAAGTAGAATATTCTTCGAAGTTACATTATTTTAATATTTTATTTCTATAAGATTACATAAGCTCTCAAATCTATTGATACATTAATTTACATTCTAGAATGGGTGAAGAACAAATTAAGAGAATTAAAGGATGGAAATTTTGGCACTTATACATTGGGTTGCATGAGTCATGCATTCCTTTCCAAGAATGTGATCGGTTTTTCCTTTGGAAATTTGTATGGTCAAAGTGGTGAGTGGTATTCTAAATAACATATGAAAAAATGGGCGGCGATTCCTCGAAAGGAAATGTGGAGTATGATATTTTCCCATAGATACCCTTTCCTCTTTCCTTCTCAATGGCTCTCCTTAGGAGACCATTTCAATGTTTTGCATTATTAGGTTTCCTTTTTTTGTTTACTTTTAATGTAAACTTAAATTACCCTATGGTAAAATCACCACATGGTGACTAAGAGACATAAACATGCACCATGAACCAAGCCCATGATTTAGATAACGAGCACTCTCTAGTCACTCCTTTTCTTTGGGATCTGTACTAGAAATATGTACAAGGAACAGTTACCATATTTACATCACGTGGTCATTATAAATTAACCCACTTATTTTGACACTCACAAAAATAACCAAGTCATTAAAACATGTACATAATTTGTTATATTGTATTCCATGGATTAAAGCTAGGTCGTTATAGTCCCCTCCCCCTTGGAATAACATTGAACTTAGTGCACTCTTTATAGCTCTACTGTATTTCAACAATGAGGCCATGCCCCTTTATTTTTCTACAACAAAGGTATAACCTTAGTTCCATGCCATTGTGTACTAATGCAATAAGGGAGAATAATTTCATAGTAGTGATAAAAGTGAAGGTTATCATCAAAACTATTATGTACATGCAATAGTATCCTCCATTACCAAATTGCATTTACTGGCTACAACCAAAGTAAACATATCTTACTTGTTTGTTTATCCACCTTTTTGGTTTACCCGTTTATCTTTCTTAAACAATAGGGTATTGCATTTCCTCTCATGCCATTTGAGAAAATTTCAAGTGTTTAACATTTCAACACATACTTATGCCCATCACCAGAAGAAAACATACTTATCATAGCCATTTCTATGTAAACCTTATTCTTGTTATATATATGATTTCAAAATTCAAAATATAAGCACATTGATTTATCCTACAAAATATGATATGTGATATAATCCAATACTTATACGTATGAATACTATACCGCATGGGTGAGGTTCTATATAGTGATTATTCTTGACAAACCCAAAAATATGATCCAATCCACCATATGGTATGAATATCGATATATAAAATCATACGAGTTACCTATTCCTTACAACCAATTTCAACAAAAGCTCATGTAGTTCTCCTTCTCTACAATCTCACTCCCTCAATAAATCCAACCCATCAAGAGCAATGATGCATGCTAGAACAACTAAGGGAACTAAAATTTCATGGTCTTTATAGTTTCTTTGCTTGGATATGCCAATGGTAAACTCATGCCATAGTTAGCTCAATATGATCAAAGCATAATATGAGATCAAAATGTTAGCACACTAACATTCTCCCCATTCATTCAAGTTTGCAACATCCAATATTTATCCTCACTAAATATACCCATTACCTCACGTGTATCACAATCATACAATTACAACAATATATCATCGTAACTTCACAATTACAATCATGATTTTCAAATATATGAGAAGATTTCGAGGTCGTAGGAGCGGATGGAGTTATTCTCTCCCCAAGAGGAAAGCTCATAACTCAGTTTTCTTGGAACATAGGAATATCCATCAACAATCAGATGAAAGATTATGCTCTCCTCAAAGGGCTCCAACTAGCCCGAGAACGTGAAATTGATAACCTAATTGTGTTGGGGGACTTAAAATTAATTATAAGCCACTCGAGAAAGAAATGGTGGCCAAAAGACATAAAGCAGAAGGAAATTTCCCAAAGGATTCTCAATGAGGGTGTGAATTTCTAAATCCTAGCCCCACTCCATATCCTAAGAATTAATAGTGCATCAACGTATGAACAAGGCAATGTGGTCTCCAAAGACGCAATCTACTCCCTCAAAATCAATGGTCAGGTCACAAAGCAACAAGTCCCATAATTTCATTATAAGAAATAAGAGCAATGAGGAAGAAATGTTATACAGACATAAGATGATGGAGGACATTAACCCAATGAAGAGTCTAATCTCATGCCCCGTCAAGGAGTTAGAAAGTAAGTACAAAATTGGAGATTTGGTATCACCAATATTCAGTCAACACGAGCCAACTGCCTCTAGCTCAACTCCTCTGCGTTTGGGATGTCATGCCATAACCCCTTTTTGTACTTAGGCAATGAAAAACAGCGTAGGCATGAGTGATAGAATGTTCAGGCCATGCGGGCGCGTCTCCCCTAGGAAGAGAAATAATTGTATATGACCACCAAGCATTTAGGATTATTTGATTATTTGTATGAAGAGGAGGGACATTTAATGGATACAATATTAGAAGTGAGGACGAAGAAATATAAAGACTAGGAGATGAACAAGGTAGGGAAAGAACGAGGAAGGAAGAGCTTGACGTGTAAGCTTTACTAAATCAGAATGGGAAAGATGTAAACCTTGACGTGTAAGCTATACGTTTTAATAAATATTAGATTTGACTAAGGTGTAAACCTTTCATAATACGTGTAAGCTATATGTTTTAATAAATATTAGATTTGACAAAGATGTAAACCTTTCATAATGCTTACCTTTTACATGTAGTAGAATATTCATTATTCATTATGGACCTACCCTCGTTGTCTATCCAAGAAAAAATCACTTATTATCCTGTCTTGATTGATAGGGCTATTATTTAGCCATCTAACACATGATTTCCTAATGTATACAATTCCTTTCATAAACAACAAGTAAAATGAACACGAAATTTTAGTGCACCAATCGTTGAATCATTCTCGAGTGTTATCATCTTTATTTTTAAGGACATGTGCATTCATCACATATGCAAAAGTGACCACAATCATCTACCCATAGAAACTACCAAGATTCATATATGTACATATAGTGTTGCATGATTTTATCATAGGATCCCAACAAATACATACATGATTTTATCATAGGATCCTAGCTCAAGGCCTTTTTTTATTGTCCTTGAGTAGTCAAGGGTACACGTTTTTTCTACTAGACTAGTATCCTCTAGCTTCAGGTTTTCCTTACTATATCTCAATTAACTAAGGTTTTAAAGTTAGTTTACTTGACTAGATTCTATCTAGCACCACATTTATATTGTTGGAAATTGATGCAGTAGCATCCGATTCAATTTATAAATGTGCGTTGGGAGTTGTAGCAAGACCTGCAGTTCGTTGATTACCTTGGTGCATAGTTGAAGCTATTATAGAAGCAGAGCTACATTGGAGTGGAGTTACAATCAGACAGAGTGTTTACATCTTATGGATTGGCCGTGATGAAGGAGTTGCAACATCTCTTGCTTCTAGTTGTGATTCTTTGTTGCTGCAACTTGTGGATTGGAAGTGCCAAAGGAGATACAACATCTCCTGCTGCTCCTTGTAATTCTTTGCTACTACAACTTGTGGCGTTCCAACATCTCTTGTTGCTACTCATATAATAATAACCCTTTGCTTCTATTTCTTGTGAATTAAATGTGGCAAAGGAGTTGCAACATCCCTTGTTGCAAGTCGTGGAATAATTATTCCTTAATGCTGCGACTGGTGTTGATAGTGCACAATGAAGGCATAAGGTTGTGAGAGGTGTGGGGACTTTAAATTGTAGAACCCTAAATGAATAATTAGGGCAACAAGGAAGTCATTCCGTGAACATGTGGACAACCTAGAAAATGGATGCGTAGATGAAGAACAAAATATTAGGGCGACATGGACCGGGTGTTCCTGCAGGATGGATAGCGTTATGCAAAAATATAATGGCTAGGAATAATGAAACACTTTGATAGTTATAACAATGATTACTGGAGAGTGTGTACAAAATAGAAACAGATACAATGTGTGGCATAAGATACAAGATTCATGTGGAGTTTGAACGTTGAGGGATTTGTATGTTGAAAGAAGGGTGATCGAGGAAAAGGCAAGGAAGAGGCAGAAGTTGGAAAACGAAAGAGGCAAAAACTAAACAGTCGCAAAGAGAATAAAGAATGCGTAAAGGATAGAGAAGAGGGGTCAGTAGAGAAGAACAAAAAATCTTGGGCTAGAAGAAGGGGTTGTGTGTTCAAGATTCCATGGCCTACGTTCTGGCAGCGAGAGGATGGGTGACTGTGAAAATAAGGAATGTCTGGTAATGCTAATGCCACCATTTGTATTCTATGTAATCTATTTGTCTTTCAGTAAAAGAAAATATGAGTATTGGACATTGTTTATTTCCTTGTGTAATTGATACATGTACCTGGATGCGTGAATGGGTAACTAAGTATTGTTGTAGAGGGTAGTGTCCTCGCTTGGATAATTGAAATGTTTTGGTAGAGGAGTTGTGTGTTGCGATAGAGAGTTATAATTGATTTGATAATAATATGCATGTTGTGATAACAATAACAATGTGAATGTGATCATTACTAGATATCTATACCCTTTGTGTATTGAATTAACAACACGCTTGTGTTGAATAAACAAAACACTAATGTTAGATAACAACATGCATGGAGCAGATTGACAATGCACTTGGAGATTGTGGTTAAGTCTTTGTGTATTTGTGTCAGCCATCGATGAGTGGTCCTTATTCTGAAAGTCATACAGAGTGACTGAGGGTGTTTGAAGAGTGTACACTGATTAGCATCCTAGGAAAATGGATGATGATATTGTGATATGAAGTTCCTTTGGTTTAGGATGCATTTAAAGAGTTAATAACACATTGTTTGTGATTACTGTTTCCGCAAGCATGTTATTCTCTTGTAGTAGATACTCATTGTTTGACCTTGTACTGAGTCTTGTCTTCATACAAGCATTCCATTGCAAAATTACTCTGATGGCAGTGCTGGCATATGGTTATGCATTAGAAATTAACCAACCACGGTTACTAGTTACTCTACCAAAGTAGCACCTAGTTAGATCCAATTTTTCCTTGTTATAATTTCACTAGCCAAGGTAATTATTGACATAAGGTATATTATGGGTACACTAAGAAAAGGTAATTATGAACATAAGGGAAAAACATATAAGAGTTTTTTTGAATATAATTACCTCATATTACCTTCTTTGGTGGTGTCTCATGAAGGTGTATACAATCCATCCATTGAACCTATTTATAATTGTTTCCTTATTCTCAATGGTACTTGGTTACACAAAAAACATCATACCACATTCATTCAATATTTGACAACATATATACTCATAAGCATATAAACATGCACACTAACAATTTCATTCCCAAGGAAAACTTCATGAGGAAACACATGGGACGTTTATCCACATTCATGAATGAAATACCTAGTAAAACCATTGATGCAAAATATTGTACCTCATCTAGATGGATTTAAATTAGGAACTTGTCGGTACAAAACTAGCCAAATGCCCATTATGATTGTCAACAATAGTTTAAGATAACCCCTTCAGATTTATACATGTACTAACATAAATATTCATTCTTTAGTATATATACTTGCGAATGTATTCAAATAGATATTGTTTCTTGCATCCATCATATTCACATGAATTTATTGTTTACACATAGGTATGTTTGTGAAACTAGAGAAACATAAACAATATTTGTGAAATATAGAAAGTGAAAAGTTAAGTAAATTCCCCTTCCAATTCCCTATGCCTAGTAAGAATTTCCAAATTGTTGTTTATCTAATTCATATACACATTACTAGTCATGAAATATCATTAGCAACGTGTTCCTCACCCAAGTAGAAAATTAATATGCATATACAGGAGCATACTTTGTTGTTTTGAGAACACACATATTTTCCAAAAGTAAAATAGGAGTTAGGATTAGAAACCTCAATTATTGTTATAGGAAGACTTCTATTCATGCCCAATATCAACTGTTGCACATGCTTTACAAAATAATGTGTAGCTTTTCTATTGTCTCTTTCATGGCATTCTAGGACATTGGGGTATGCAAGGTTCCTTGTCTTGGTCTTTCTTTTATGAAGATAATAAAAACCTTTAGCCTTGTATTTATTTTATGGGATTCCTTCAAGTCCTCTCTAATTTTATCAACCTTCTCTTCCAATTCCTTCAACAATTTTGATCAAAGTCCAACTTTATTTGTGAGATGTTTCCAACTCACTAGAATGTTACATTTCATATTATACAAGTCTTCAAATGGATTCATATCCAAGGAATAATCATGTATGTAAATATTTGGAAAGACTGCGAAGTATAGGTACTCTTCCCTCCTAGATTGATTTCCCACCATAGAGAGGCATAACATGTCTTTAATAACTCCGTTTACTCTTTTTATTTTTCCATTATATTATGGATTACATGTTGTACTAAAATTCCACTATGACCCCATTTCCAAGAATAAACTCTTCTAAAAGTTCAAGGTGAACTTACTCCCTTTAACAAAGATAGTGGCACTAGGTACTTGATGCAATGTAGCAATTTCTTTCATAAACATTTATGCCATGTTAATAACCTTGGGTTTGGTCATACTAGAATAAAATGGAAATCCTTTGTAAATTTATCCACACTATGATGATGCAATTGTTCTACCTAATTTTCCTCAATAACATAGCGATAAATTCCATAGGCACAGCTTCCCACTCCCACTTCAAGGTGAAAAAGGCTATAAAAAACCAACTATATGTTTTTTTCTACTTTACTCTTTGACATTCCATACATGTTGAGATTTGTTCAATGCCATTCTTCTTCATTCCATGCCATGTAGTAACACACATTTAATTTTTGTGCATGAAAACGACATCGTATGCTAAATGGTATTTCCCATACTTTAGTTTCATTTTCCTTGCTATCCTCCATTCTCCACTTGGAGTTAGTGTTCACTTGACACAAGATATTCAACAACTGATTTCCTCAAACCAAACTCATGTAAGTTGATTGTTGTCACATGCATAACTTGCATTCTTTTGTTGAGTTCCTCAAAAACATTCTTTTTCTATTTCTTTAATGTGTGTGATTGCAAAATCAAATATACCTACGAATTCTAGCCATCTTGCTTGGTTGACATTCAACTTTTATGGCCAAACAAGTATTTTAGGTTGTTATGATACATTTTCCAAGTGAGCACTACAACGACAAGATCTAAGTCATGTTTGGATTATTTTTTCTTTTGATCTTTACTTGTATGATAACCGGATTCCATTTTCATATTATATATTCACATTTCAACATGGGCACTAACGTCCAAGTTTAATGCATCTTAGAGGTCATGCATGTTGACTATGCTTTTATTAAAATCGAGCCTAAAGCTTTATTGTACTATTTTTTCTAAAAAAATAGAAAAATATTTAGATATATGATAAGCCATCTCCTTTCTTCTGTAAAAGATATTTCTAAGACTCTAATTTACCTTAAATACATTTTAGACCTATTTGTTATGCCTCGTAGAAATTAAAACTCATTAATTTTTAAAACTCAATATTCTTTTACATTTCCTTAGGACTTCCTCAAATTTACTTGTAGAATTAGACATAATGCTTAATATCCTCATTTGTCCCTTTGATGCATATTGTTATTCCTTTTGTTATTTTATATCATAACTAGATTACTTTTGATTTTAGAGAGCTTATGTAAAACCTTTATTGGAATGTGTCCATATGAGACATTTTCAAATAAATTTATTGTGTATATTCATATGAGCTTCAAACCATTATGATTTTATATGAATAATTTGAGCAAGGAAAAATGGTCTCACTCTCATTTTTTTTGGTCCTCTTACTCCTTTGGGGATTATGACTTCTAAGGAACACCATGAGGGCTGCAGAGGTGACAACTCCCTTGCATCTTCTCGACACTAATGAGGTTTTTACTATTGCTAGATTGATTTTTTGTTTGTATTTTTTTTCCTAGTTTTGACCAATTATTGGGTTTTGGTTTGTTTCGATAGAGATCTCAATGGATCTCACTCTATTTCTAACCCCTAATTCTTTTTCTTTAGTTTTTTTCCAATGCTTGTCCTATCTAACATTTTCATCCAAGGTATATTAAGTGTCTGGAAACTCCCATACTACCTTAGAGTAATTAAGGCAATTGATGAATTCTTGTTAAGCACATGATGCCTAATTTTCTTTATCGAGTTTACTTTTAGAACATTTCATTATCATTTTTCACCACATTATAAGGCCTTGAATTTTCCAAAGTTGCTGTGTAACTTTCATCAATGATTCTTCCCATTTCCCACCCTATCTTTGAGTAGTTAATTGATTTTTGGATTCCATTATGAATAAAAAAATACAGATGAAACATGCATCCTCAAACATTTTTTTTACAATTATTATATTTCCCTCTTTAATTGACTTTTTTTAATGGTAGATTCCCTCTTTCTCTTATGACCATTTTTTCATTTTTGTTTCTACTTGAACCCTTTTCAATATAACATTAAAATTTCCTCTTTAATTGACTTTTTTTAATGATAGACTCCCTCTTTCCCTTATAACCATCTTTTCATTTTTGTTTCTACTTGAACCCTTTTCACTATAACATTAAAATTTCCCATGGCTATTGTAGTTTCCCAATGAATGTCATCCAATTACTACCTTGGTATTATCTTGAAGAGTATTATTCTCCGTTTTTTCACTCAACAAAACCTTCCATCGATAATTTTCAATCTTCATAATGCATTACCCTTCCTAATGATTACGATGGGCCTTCGTTGATGACTTTTCTTATTGACTATTTCTTCCATTAAGATTATTTTGACATAAATCATGTTTTCCATTATCTTTCATTTTTGACTATTTCTTCCATTGAGATTCTTTTGACATAAATCATGTTTTCCATTATCTTTCATTTTTTTAATTGTTTTTCTCCAATAACTTTTTTGATGGTTATATATATATATATATATATATATATATATATATTGCTTTAACTGCTTAGTCATTTTTTGGGATTTTCTTGGAAATTGTTCATAAAAAATCATCGATCCCTTCTTCACAAAATTTTCCATTGCTTTTGGTCTTCCAAATCTATGCTGGCTAGATTCGAATTGTTATTTTGAATATTCATTTCCTCCATCATACTTAGTCATTTGTTTCAAATTCTAAGAGAATTTCATTAGACATGCATCATTTAAAATTGCTTATTATTATTATTAATTAAAAATCCTCGTCTCATGCAGGTTAAGTATACTTTCGATGACTATATCTCATAGTCATTTTACAAGTGTTTTCACACTTTACCATTTGTTGAATTCTCAGAGAGATATTTCCATAAGAAAATCCTTCAATTTATGATCACAATTGCTTTTTGTATCCAAACCTTTCCCAATAAATGATCATATGATGGTCATTCTTAATTATAGGTTTCCTTGTCACTTTAAGAGTCATATAGTTGTTAATTAACAAGTTTGGTTACTTAGCCACATTTTGCAAATTTATCCGTTTAACCAATCTCATGTGACTGGAATCGAATATTTTAACTCTAGTAAGCTACACACACAAATTACAATTGCATTCCATTGAGTTTAAACATTAAATTATCATCCAAATTCTACAAGTTTAATTCTCCATGGGATTTAGAACTTGAACCTCATTAAATCTTTCCAGATTCATTCCACTAACCTACCCAAAGGGTTCAACATTGTAAACATGTTCCCATACCACTCTATGAGATGCTTGTCCATTCCATATAAGGTGAATAACAAATATTCACTTCATGACACCACCAAATTACTCCATTAACCATTATTTATTACTTGTTAACTAAATCTTCTTCCAACACCACCAGCATGAGATTCCTATGCAACTAGTATGTGGAATTACATTACATAAATAGGGATTTGAAAAAATATTTATATAAGATTCATTAACATGTGCAATAAACAGAGGTTGGCATAAAACACAACCATTCCATTTATTCACATGATTAATAGAATTCAAGGAATTAAATGACAAAAATACTCATATTTTCTCAAAAGTTTGCTATCAAATTCATTGCAAATAATCAATTTACCTCTTATGGATCTATATGCATATGCTATATATTCTACCACATACTAGGCAATGAGACCATAAGGTAAAATGAAAGTTATTGTGTTCCATTTCTCCCTCAAACCAACCCATAATGCTCATGAATCAATCAAGTCTCTCACTATAGGGTACTCTAGGAACCTAAACCAACCTTTAATCAACCATGGACCACTTTATCTCATCCAATCACATCATTGGTGTGTGTGTTTCCATTATCTACTACATAATCCCACAAATACTCCATCTCAACAAGTACTACTTCATTGAATGCATGAAGAATCAAACAATAGATTCTCACTTGGGAAAACTCAATCTTGTAGTTTATGGCTCAAAATACAAGAAAAAAACAAAGACATGTGGGTAATAGATTCTTATATTAACTCAACCTCTCTAATAATTGTACAACCATAATACTTCTCCTCAATACCAATAGATATTTGTCTTCTAACTACCACTAAACCCTTTTGCTTAATACACTATTTACAAACTCTCAAACCCACATAATGATGGTGCATGTTATATTCACAGAGATGGGTTTTATTCCTAGGAAATAATATGATTTACATTATAGAATGGAATAATAATTAAAGAATAGAGTTCGAAGAGGAAACTTGTAGCTTTTATACCTTGAGTTGCATGAGGCATACATTCCCTTCCATGAATGTGATATATTTTTCCTTTAGACACAAATGTAAAAGTGGCAAGTACGCTTCTTAATAACATATGTGAAAAAGGGTGGCGAGTTCTCTAATTGATACATGGAAGGGAATATTTTTCCCATAGACCCCCTTTCATCTTCCCCCTCTTTCATGCTCATAACTTCCTTTTTTCTCCTTATCAACTATCTTGGGGTCTTGCATTATATATATGTTTTCTTTATATGCTTAATTTTATAATGATCTTAAAGGTATCATCCTTATTAAAAATGTCAACATGCCAAGACTTTGTTCGACCTACTTTGCCAGGTTTTATAATTTGATTAATATCAGTGCTCCTAATGCCTTGGACTCCTTACTCACCCATATTTATGCATTACTTATTTCCATTTTATCTATTCAAATTAAATAAAAGTTCTACTTATCCCATAGTTCCTATATAAATTTGTACCACAAGATAAATGCCCCCAATTGAGGATATACACTCTCATCATATGAATACCTAGATTTCTTATCTTCTTGGGACATTATTTCTAAGATTAAGTTATCATGTTATTTCCATTTACTTTAAAATAACATATAAACATTGAATGCACCAAATTTTGAATAGTAATAATGATAAGTTACACATGATTGCTATGTATTCAAAAGAGTGACACCTAATAACCTTAAGTTCGCCAACCAACATACCATCTCTATTATGATTCCATTCCATCAAATTGAGATGAACCCATTCCTTTCGAATTCATCCAACTTAATTTTTTTGTTATTCAACTCCTTCCACCCTTATGTCTAATGTACGTCAACCTCCACCCATAATTATGCATCCACATTGCAAACCCTAGATCAAGTTGTTCTCTTATCTAAGAATTTGGTGACAGTCCCTTATATAAATCTTGATGCTCCATTCCATGAACTCACTCTTCATTAACTTAATTCTATCCCCTCCACTTTCCAATGATTAGGAGAATATATTCATTCAAAGGTAACCTCTCTACATAATGTCTCAGTCTCTCCACAATGTTCCCATTAACCCCTATGCAGTCTCCCTATTAAATCCATTATACTCTCATCTCTCAACTCTTATTCTAACCTAAAACAATTTATTACTCACATCGACGAAAAATATAAATCAATTCCCTCAACCTCACATTCATTTAATAACCATAATATCCCATTACACTTAATTTATAAGGGAAACCATTTACCCTCCACACGGTCCCATCCCTTAAGTATTACCGCTACTCACAAGTTCCCCCTACTAATCCCCATCAATATTCCAACAAACATACTTCCGATAGATACTTAATTATCACTAATATTCCTCTTTTATTTAGACCCCCTCTCCTATTACTCCCCTTGATCCTCTATTCCCCCTCCCTCCTATTTAGATTTCCAAACTAATCATGGATATATTTCACCCTTTCCTTCTAATCATACCCCTATTATTCCTTTTTCCACCTTAAACACCCCTATTTATATGGTTCCAAATATATCCTCTCTTGAATTAGACCCCCACAAATTACATCTTTTTCATAGAGGATCCAATTGCATCGTAACCCTAGATGCCTTCCTTCCGAAATAAATATATTTTGTGTTTTATTGAATCAGTCTCTCAGAACCTTACCATTCATGAAGTTGAGTAAATTATACAAGATTGTTACAAAATTATCCAGTCGGATAATATTCCTAATCCCAACCATTCGAAAGAATAATATAACACACTTCATCGCCTAAATGATAACCATAATGTAATTATCTTCAATTTTGAAAGAGGTAACACAATCGTAATTATGAACATATCAAATTATGAAACCAAATTACTTGATCATTTATTATCATCCTCTTATTAAGTTATATTTGAGAACCCGTTGAAACAAATATATTAAATCCTATTCTCTTGACCCTAATATATAAAAAAAGGTTACCTCGCAATCCTAGGATTACTAAAATTTATGGCCAACCCAAAAATAGCCCAAAATCAATAAGAAAGACATCCCTATTATATCCATTATGGGTGCAATTGGAGTAATTACTCATGCCTTAGATTCTTATTTGACAAACTTAAACCCTTTATAGGTTAGAGCCCCTCTTACATAAAATATTCTACTAAGTTCATTCACAAAACTAAAATTCTCTATATTGAAGATCAAGACCTCCTAGCACTACAAAGAAAAGAGCCTCTAGCAGAGGTCATAACAGAGGTTTGTAGTGTTATAAGATTAGGAAAAAACTAATAAAAACATCCTATACAATCTTTGCAACTGGTACCAAATGTTTTAGCATAGGTTTTTATGGAAATATATTATAACTAAAAAAGACTCAGCAGTCGAAGGCGTTGGTGGAGGTTTTTTTATCAGTGTGCTTTATTCAAACAAATGCATTGGTGATAACAAATGAAAAATGCATCGGTTCTTTTAAAATAAACATACGCAATGGTGCTCACAAATATTTGAAAGCATTATATGCACCAATGCTTTATAATACATATAACACTGGTCCACACCAAAATTTTAAACCGAATCGGTGCTTTATGACAATATATGCACCGGTGTATTTGTTAGAAAAATAGAATCGCAAAGAAATGACAATAAACAACATGCAAATATTAAAACATAAACACATTACAAGACAAGCACCAATATAATGTGGTTCACCCAAGATGGGTTATGTCCACACATAAATTGCTAGCCCTTTATTATTATACTGTCCAACAAAATGAAGGGATACAACCCGCAACACAGTTGCTGCACTTTCTCTTTACTCTCTCACAGTCTAACACAATCACGAAGATCGTTTTACAATGACATAATACAATAATATACAATACATAGTTGTATTAAAATGTTTTCCTTTTATAGGTGAATTACCATGGGAAAATACCACGGGCCCATAAATTGTTGGCCAATAAACATCCCAAAATTTCTTTCGGGGGTACTACCTCGAACCTAGCCGAGGGCTCGCTATCCCTCGAACTCCAGAGCTGGGGGGGATGGTCCCCCTCGGACCCCCTTTGGGGGACGATGCCCCCTCACACTCCTCTACTGAGACGAGTGTATAGTAAAACTAGGGTACAAACATAGATGAACAATAACATCTATGAATCAGGAAGATTAGGCTCCACAACCAACAACATTATACCTAAAATAACAACGGTGGATACAAACTATTAAAATGCATTGGTGCTTACAAATGATTGAAAATCATCAGTGCTTACTAACTATTACAAAGAACCAGTGTGATAACTGAAAGGAAACACACTAGTAAAGTTGGCTAAGATGTTGAATGTTGCTATATTTTTAAAATTTAACAGTGTTGTTAATATATAGTAGCCCACCTGGGCATAATAAGGAAAAAAACATAAGGGCATGTAACGGGTATTATGTTGCACCAGGTCTCTATTGTTTTGATCGCACTAATGCTACATTTATTTATTTTTAATAGAAACCGATAAATTTTGAATTGATTAAAAAGGCTGTAGCCCAGCCAAGCATACAAAGGGGGAGTTCAGAAACAGAAGGCTGATGACCTCTAACAGTGATGTCATCCTTCTTATCAATACTTTGAAAGGGGTGTCCCAATTGCTTCTAGGGGTTTTTCGAGAAAATGATTGCTTGCATGAGTAAAATCTCATGAATTGTGAGTAGAGAAGAATACATAAACAAAACATTAATTAGACGGGGAGGTGAGATGCCCCTTAATGAAAGGATCAATTCGCTTCTAAGAGCCCAAGCAAATATTTGAGGTTGCTTCATTTTCTTTATGTTCTTTATTTTTCTTTCTCCCTCTAGTGAGGGGAGGAGAAGGGGCTAAGAATTCTTTAGAATCAGAGGTTCCCTCTATCCCAGAGGAAGGGACTAAGGATGCCAATCCTGCATGTGTTGAAGTCTCATAATCCAAAGCATTGGGGTATTTCTTAGAACCCGAAGAAGCAGGATTTGGAGAATCTTGTTCAGGAACTACCTTCAAGGGGTCGGGGGGACCTGGGGGTTCGCCTTGCACCGAAACATCCGCAGCTTCATATTCTTGTGCTTCGACTTCCTGGAGAACTTCACAGCTATTTTTGTTTTCCAGTGTTGGAGATTCTTCAGGAGAAGAAGGATCTTGAGGTGAGTCCTTATGCTGAGAGCTTGAGGCTCCTTTCACCAGGGAGGACAACGTCGATTAGTGACCGTCTAGAACTTTGATTATTTTGGAGCAGAGGGATTTGCTGGTTTCTATGATTCTTTGAGCTTGGGGCAGCTCTTGGCAAAGTGGTCGTATACTGACAAAAGTTGCATTTGAATGGAATCTTCTCATAGTCCAGTTCTTGGATGTGACTTCAATATCCTAAAGTGATTTTTAGGGCCTCTAAAATCCCTTTTTATAGATTTACCTCTACACAGATGCGGGAACATCTGAACTGGCCCCCTTTTGGTCCTACACTATCAATATAGCGTCCTAGCTTATTGCGAATGTCCGTTAGAGTGATTTCCCCCCAAAGATGAAGTGGGAGGTTAGGCAGTCTTACCCAGACTGGAGCGACAATAATATTTGCTTCTGGGTTAAACCCCAGGGCCCATGGGGCTAAGAAAAACCCTATCGAACCCATAAATAAGGGACCCGATCGAAAGACTAAATCTCTTTCTTCTTTACTTGGAAACATGAAAACAAAAAACCCCCTTCCATCTGCGAAGAGAGAGACATGTCCTTGCAGAATAGGATTCCAATGTTTTGCAATCCAGAGCTCCACCTCGTTAGGGTTGGACCACAATCCTGTAAACTTGCCTATGAGGGATTTCTCTAAGAGGATGAGCACTTTCTGGCATGGATTCGTAGGAGAGAGCTACAGAGAAGGGATCTCATCCATATTTTTCACAAACTTGGAGGGTGAATGAGAAGCTGCCTGAGGAACGAAAGCTTGAACTAGGGCCTTGAAGGCCTTGAGCTGATCGAGAGAGACCATGGCCTAGAAACTTGTGAGAGTGACAGCAAAAAAAAAAAACCAGGAGCCACAGCGAAGTACCCGCCGCAGTGGATTGCTTCAGCACTGAAGGTGCGCTAAGGTCAAGGAAACCCTAGCCTTGTTTTGGAGAGAGTCGCTCCGTCATTTTTCGAAAGAGAAATCCCTTAGTTTTTCTAAGAATACCTTAGTGTTATTAAACTTCTGCACTAATGCTACATTACATCAAATGCATTGGTGCAATTGGAATGATTAAAAGTGTAGGACATTATTTTTTGTTCGGTGAACAATGACTACTGACACCACACATGAATATCTATATTTTAATTTTATTTTGTTTAATTCCATTACTCATCATAAATTGAAATACTTTTTTGTCATGTCCCCATCATATTATCATCTTGGTCAAGTCACTAGCCCATTATATTCCCACGAAACCTAGTGAAAATCATCAATAATTTGGGAATTAAGGATTTTTCTAAGTTTGCTTAGCGCCATACGGAAATAAATTATTGAAGGAAAATTAATTTTAGTAAACTAAAGAATACTAAGAAAGGTTGGGGAGGAAGAAAAGGAAAAATAGGAATCTTATCTAATGTGTGGAAAGGTTCATTGTACATCGAGAAGACTAGTGAAGGATTCTGGGCAAGTAATAATTGCCTGGTAACTAATTGCTCTTGATGCTCATCAAATGTTGGACCATTGTCCATAGAAGTTCCCAGGAGGTTGTTAGGATGGTAATAAGGCGGTAATTAATGCTTGAACAAGTAATAATGGAACCTAAGAGAGGTGGTTATGCTCATTCCTTGAGATGAGAGAAATTTGGTGGAAGTTGGAAATTCCAAGATGATGGTTAGCCCATTTCCTTAAAACATGGAAACTAGGTGTAATTAGGGGAAAGAAGGGGTCATAGTGGTTGGAAAAAGGAGAGAAATGGCCAATGAGGTTAGAGGGCGCACTTATGGAGAAATGGGGACAATTATGGGCCATTAATAACCAATTCATGCATGGTTGCTAGTTTTGGTTTGCTCCATGGTATTTTCCCATGGTATTGGCTAAGTGGGAAAACTTGTCAAAGTGGATTAAGGAGAATGGTTTTCACTCACCCATGGTATTTTTCCTTGGTATTGTATGCCTCTAAAAGCTTAAAAATATCATCAAGGCGCACTAGCAAGGGTTAGCTTTTTGGTCATCCAAAATTACATGAGTTGCTTATGCTACTCAATGCATGTGAGATGCGCACCTTGCAAATACATGAGGGTGATGGGAACCTTAATTATTTATTGAGGAGTGAATAATACAGCTTCATTCACTAAGTTTTTGCAATTATTTCCACTAGTATTTATCAAATTTATGTGGTGGTATCAAAAGATATGCTGCAATTTTGCTAGTATTGCTTCTTTGGAATGTTTTTGAGCATATTGTGATGCATTTGGTGTTGTGGAAGGGCCATTGGGCCACTTGGGATGTTTCAATACATTTATATTGTAATTGGAGTCTATGTATTACTATTATAATAAATATCCAGTTCTGGTTCTGCATTGTTTGGTCTCATGTTCATAATTTAATTTACCCATGCTCAACGTGCCTTCAATTTTGAATAGTTTTGGTAAAGATGTTATATATTTACCTCCGTGTGTCCAAATTGAATTATGTAAGTTTATACAATTATATAAGACAAAATTAGACCCCACCCTGCCTTCATATCTGGAATTTGGTAGTTTTTACTCATGTTTGAATCGAGTTGGAAACTAGGTAACTGCGCACAGTCACGTATTGGGAAATCTAGCTCCCAGAGGTCCAATCGACCAAATTGACCACTGTGGTGTTTTGCAGACATCTTTAATATAGAATATTCTATAATAGAGACTCTATACCTATCCCAAAACCCTTCCCTAAGTTCTGTATCCTCAAACCTTTCCAGAATACAATCCTAGTGCCTTTCTCTTTAACTAGTGAGAGGATATAGTTTGAATATGCTAGTGTACCCAGGAGGCCTTGGAGTAGACTTTAGAAGTAGCTGATTTCAAAAAATAAATGGTCCCCATACATTTTGCATAGGATTATCGAACTGGTGTATCCTTGTTTTCCATCCTTACATCGATGTCTATCTTGTGCCTTTGGGTTAGTGTGCCTATTCCTTTTGTTCTTCTTGGCTTTGGAACACAAGATCTCACATTTACATACATGTCTAAGTATGAAGAGGAATAATCCTTTTTTCATTATGAAGAGCAAGAATTTTGTTCAAATCATGATGTGATGGATGTTGATGGTGGATTGCATGTGGCACATGATGATGGCATGTGTCACTATATACATTGGAGGTAGAAGGCCTACTACACTAGAGTTCAAAATAATTTATGGAAGAGTGTACTATGGAGGGAAGCATCAACAAGTTGATCCTTCTGAATTCGACAAAGTATACCAATCCAATATTACTACACCTACAAGTTTCAATATATGTTTCCAAATGAGTATCCTTACTATAACACATATCAAATAAGTGTTGCAAAGATTGTTGATAATGCATGTAAAGAAGTGGCTAAAAGTGAAGCTTCATTGAATACGTGTGCTTCCTACATGTTGAGAGTTTTTGGATCTTCTTTAAAGATAGGTTCCAAATATCTTTATCCTAAGGAAACCAAGGGGTATATGGTTGAGCATCCAAATCCAACTACCATCATTGAAGAGAGAAAAAAATAGCCTATTGTAGCATTCATGACAATGAAGAAGCCACAAGTCACTTGGAGGAAGAAGCAAATGTACATGAGAATGAGGAAAATACCTATCTTCCATCAAAGAAGAAAAGGAGAAATCTTCTGAGAGAAGAACCATGTGATTTCTACTAGTGAATGCAAGGAGCATGCTTTTACAAATATACTCCATGGAGAGAATGACGGTGAAACACAAAGGTATTATGATAGTTCTGATTTTTACAATAGTCACTTTTCATTGCAACCACTTGTAGTACCTTCCACGTCATACCATGAAAGTGATATTGCAAATGCTTCTAATGATTATGATATGTGTGAATCATATGCTATGGTGTCATGCCATAAGCAAGTTGACCTTGTATGTCATCCATTATATGAAGTACATTTGGTGGAAGATCTACCTTGTGAACCGCATCTTATGAGTGGATCACTAAGGAAAAATCAAGAGAAGAACATGGTGGCATTGAAGAACTTTGTTGATGCCAATTCTTTGGTGTCAAGGTGTTGTTAGAGATATTCCGATGTAGAATGGGGAAAATATTTATCTTGGGATATTTCAAAACTCTCAAAGAAGTAGTGGCAAGGATGAAGGAAATTTATATGAGCTTTATATCAGATAGGAATCATCTTTTTGAGGTGACCACAATATACCATCATGCACTCAGAAGAGAGAAAGATGAAGTAGAAATTCTTGGTAGTGAATTGAAGGCTGCATATGTTTCTTTGGGGAGCACCCAAAATGTTCTTCAAGATTCGAAGTTGCATATATATCAGCTTCATGAGGAGTTGAGCATGTCACATTTTCCATCTTGCATGGAGCAAGAGCATGAACTCATGGACGAAGGCATTCCAGAGGATAAGGAGGATCTACTTGAGTTAATGGAGCATGAAAATCTACATGTGCATGAGGAGACAAATGACATGGAGTTTTTGTACCAAGCACTTGCCTTTATTCCAAAAGAGTACACAACATTCATATCTACAATAAAAGGCACTTGTTTGTACAAGGATTGGATATATAAGTACATAGCATATATGGAGATACAAGGGTGCACTAGACTTTCATACTTTGGAAGA
Source organism: Pseudotsuga menziesii (assembly GCA_001517045.1). Classification (NCBI taxonomy): domain Eukaryota; kingdom Viridiplantae; phylum Streptophyta; class Pinopsida; order Pinales; family Pinaceae; genus Pseudotsuga; species Pseudotsuga menziesii. Next base: position 248,542 of record LPNX011068999.1, on the reverse strand, counting down.
AGACAATTTGGCATGTCACTCAAAGGGACACCTAGTGAACAAGAAGACCCACATGCATGGAATATGCATGAAGATCATTCATATATGAAAATGACAAGGGTAGATGCATGCATGATTGTTGGATCATCCAACAATGAAGTATTTCCATTCACCATTTTGGTGGGTGTATCTTGTAAAAAGTTTGAAGTTCAATGGATGATATCCATTGGGGAGCTTGATTTGCACTATAAAGTTACTAACTTGAGATATTTTATGAGGCTTGAGTACATGGAGACAGATGAAAATAGACTCATGAACATCTAAGTCACATCCATGAACATGTCTTATCATTTTGGATACAGTAGATATTTTCTACGAATGCATGAGGAGAGATTGGAAGGTCCCTTATCGGGTAGACGAGTTGACAAGGTGATGAAACATAAGGCCAAATTGAGGATGTATATACAATCCATCAATATATTTCATTACAAGCATTTGAAAAGGTTCAAGGAGGAATTGGAAAGGGACATCAAGGGTTCCTTTGACTTGGGACACATCAAACCAAGTCCTCTTGCATTTCTTATGGGTCTAGTGAAGATGAAGATTATAATAGAGTGCATGTGCATAAATAACAAAGTCTTCAACAAAGAAAACAATAAGGCTGAATGCCCCACCCAAGGGATTGTTTCAATATGGAGTATTTTATAGTCATGCTCTTTGGCTTGACTCACGCACCTACTACATTTTAGCCTTGCGTGTACACCATGGTGGGAGAAAAAATTTGTAAGTATGTTTCCAAATTTTCTAATGATATGTTTGTTTGCAACAAGGTTTGGGAAAATTGTTGGATATTGTGCTAACCCTTATGGTACAGATATCTTACCATGAAAATGGATATAAGTATAAGAAGGGAGAGATTTATATCACGAATATTAATAATATGGTTGTGTAGGTTAGTACCAACTTGCATCATGAGATGATTCAGGACACTCATGGTGGACCAAGTTCAAGAAGAAATACAAGAGGATTATTTAACTTCTCACAAGTAAGCACCAAGAAAGAAGTTTATTGATGGTTATGAGAGGATGGAATGACTATTAAATATATGAGGGAAGTGAGGGATGGTTTCCTCATACCTGTACCACCAAGTTCCACTCCCCCATTCGACCTACAATGGGGTGTCTCAAAAGAATACATGAAAACAAATTTGATGAATACTGGGCACACCAATGCTTTAAAAAAAAGAAGGTTGCAACCATATGAGTATCATGATATCATGATAGCCACAATGTTACCATGGCATGTTTCAAATTAGTTTCAAAGGAGATCAAATAGGTGGTCAAATTTGATCACAAAGGTTGGATGCACTTTTTGGTAAAGGGAGATTTCCATAACACACAACAAGAAGAAGGAGGCAATGTCCAAGCCTATGTATTTGATGAGGAGTACCATGAAGGAGGGTGGAAACATGGATATCAGCTTAGATATTTCAAGAGATTATTTTTCACATTAGATGAACCTACTTGTTGCGTATATCATCATTGAAGAGGAGGTTTGGGGAGGCTTTTGGGGAGGCTTCCTTTGTCTCACCCTTAGAAGGTCATTATGACTTCTTGAAGACTTGTGAGAGAAGAGAAGAGAGGTTTCCATGGGGATATATCAAGGAGGATGAATTGATACACTGAGGGGATCATCTTGCATGCCCATTATACCAAATTAAAAGGGGGTAAGGAATTCCTCTACGCTTCATCATTGGTTTATTTTTCACACAAGGAGGGGATTTTCTTCGTGGAGAAGCATCTTTGAAGGGAGTACAACTTTGGAAATGCCATTTTTTGCAGTATCATGGAATAAAGTTGCGTGAGGAAAATCAAACTTGGGAGGGGAGGAATGCCATGTCCCCATCCCATTAACACCTTGATCAAGTTACTATCCCATTATATTCCCATGGGACCTAGTGAAAATCATCAATAATTTGGGAATTAAGGATTTTCCCAAGTTTGCTTAGCGCCATATGGAAATAAATTATGAAAGGAAAATTAATCTCAGTCAACTAAATATTCCTAAGAAAGGTTTGGGAGGATGAAATGGAATCATAGGAATATTATCCAAGGTGTGGAAAGGTTCATTGTACATCAAGAAGATTAGTGGAGGATTTTGGGCAAGTAATAATTGCATAGTAACTAATTGATCATGTTGCTCATCAAATGTTGGACCAATGTCAATAGAAGAACATGGGAGGTTGTTAGGATGGGAAGAAGTTGGTAATTAATTCTTGACCAAGTCACAATAGCACCTAGGAGAGGTGGTTATGCTCATTCCTTGAGATGGGAGAAATTTAGTGGAAGTTGGAAATTCCAAGATGGTGGTTAATATCCCATTTCCTTAAAACATGGAAACTAAGTGTAATTAGGGGAAAGAAGGGGGAGAAGTGGTTGGAAAAAGGATTCTAATGGTCAAGGAGTTTAGAGGGTGAACTTATGGATAAATTGGGACAATGATGGGCCATTAATAACCACTTCATGCATGGTTGATAGTTTTGGCTTGCTCCATGGTATTTACCCATGGTATTGGCTAAATGGGAAAACTTTGTCAAAGTGGATGAAGGAGAATGGTTTTAAATAACCCATGGTATTTTTCCATGGTATTGGAGGCCTCTAAAATATTAAAAATAGCATCAAGGAACACTAGCAAGGGTTAGCTTGTTGTTCATTCAAAATTACATGAGTTGCTTATGCTACTCAATGCATGGGAGATGTGCCCCTTGCAAATCCTTGAGGGTATTGGGCCCCTCAATTATTGATTGAGGAGAGAAGCATCCAGTTTCATTCAATGAGTTTCTATAATTATTTACAGTGATATTTATCAGATCTATGTGGTGGTATCGAAACATATGCTATAGTTTTTCTAGTATTGCTTCTTTGGAATGTTTTTGAGGGTATTTTGAAGCATTTGGTTTTTTGGAAGGTGCATTGGGACACTTGGGATGTGTCAATACATTATAATATAATTGGAATCTATATAGTACTATTATAATAAATATTCAGTTCTGGTTCTTCTTTTTTCGGTCTAATGTTTTGAATTTAATTTACCCATGCTCGATGTGCCTTCAATTTGACTAGTTTTGGTAAAATTGCTATATCTTGAACTTTGTGTGTCCAAATTGAATTATGTAAGTTTCTGAAGTTAGATAAGAAATAATTGGACCCCACACTACCTTCATATATGGAATTTGGGATATTTTACTTATGTTTGAGTAGAGTTGGAAACTAGGTAACTGCGCACAGTCCCATATTGGGAAATCTAGCTCCCAGAGGTACAATTGACCATATCGACCATTGTAGTTTTTTGAAGATATTTTTAATAAAAAAATTATTCTATAAAAAATACTATATACCTATCCGAGAACCCTTACCCAAGTTCCATATCCTCCAACTTTTCCTGAATACAATCCTTAGTGCCTTTCTGATCTTTAATTAGTGAGAGGATCTAGTTTGCATATGCTGGTGTACCCAAGAAACCTTGGGGTAGACTTCAGTAGTAGTTGTTTTAGAAACATAAATAGCCCCAATAAATTCTGCATACGAGTTTCTAACTATTTTAGCTGTTGGACTCTTTCTCCTTCTTGTATCGACCCACGGTTCAACAACAACACAATACCAATAGGACACCATAAGACATCGGCCTGACAGAGCAAGCTCAGTTGGAAACACCTACAAGGTAGGCACAGTCTCACCCTAGATATCTAATGGGTAACTTCCAGAACCATCTTTCTGTAGTTGGTGAGGGATTATAGTCCCCTGGCGCGTGGCCAAGGCGCTCGACAAAGGAAACATGACGATGGAGTCTATCGCTGTGTGACTGGGCACAACCATATGACAACGCGTGCATGAAATGACCTTGTCCTTAATCTCAACGACTGGTGCAAATTGTGTGACACAGCTGATTCCTTGGATTGACAAATAGTGTGTGACTTATGCTTTAACTTAGGAAATTAACCATGAACTTATTCACAACATTCCAACAATGCTTTAAACAATCATTCATTCACTAATTAATAAGAGGGTGCCATACATTCAACAGTAAATCATCAATATACAGTAAGAAAGTACTCAACATTCACATAATCATTCAACATCAATCAATCATTCAACACAGGAAATAACGTGGAAACCCATATGGGAAAAACCACCAAGGTGCTCTTCATTTGGCATGAGAAATGGGTATAGCACCTTGCAGTCTGCGACCCGTAGACTGTTCTTATGATATGTCTTTCTCACTCAATATTCTTGCTCTCACGCTCTCTGGTTTATTCTTCTATCTACTCCTATTGATCTACACACAGCCTGGATTGAGTCTTCTACCTACTGTCCGCGCACTCAGTTGCAGATTCCTTCTACTTCTAGCGGTCTGCGCACAAAACTGCAAGATTCATGGATCTATAGCCTTCTACCTCTACTAGACTCCTCTCTGAGTCTTTCCTTCTACTAACCCTAACTTCCTTAACAAAACTGAAAACAACAACAAAAATAGTGAACCACACCAGCGATCGACAGATGACAAAAACCCAACCCTTATACATAATGGGTTCTTCCTATTTATAACTTCTATAAGACCACGTAGGGTTGACTACATATTGTTCATCAGTTATAGGTCGTATTCAATCGTAAAAAATGGTTACAAGCTGTCATGGACTGACACAAGACACTATCGGCCTAACTTACATATATTCCTTCATACATGTGTTGTCTGCTAGCTTACGCCAACTTTAGTAGCCACGATCTTCCTTACCTGTTGATTTCTAGCCGTTACCCCTTTGTACGCCTGCAAGCTCGCCTTTCCTCCACCGCGTGCATGTTTTATCCTTCTGTGCTAGTTCCTTTGCTTCCTTCACGACCTACTCTCCTCCTTGTCGTGCGTGCAACTTTCCTTCCTTGCTTGCATGCCAACTTCTTCTTTGTGCACCTTTCTTGGCCCAATAGTAGCCATGTCTTCCATTCTTACATTGGTGTCTTTCTTGTTCCTTTGGGTTAGTGTGCCTATTCCTTTTGTTGTTCTTGGCTTTGGTACACTACATTTTATGGTATTATATTTGAATTTGAATTATTGTGTTTGGAGATGATGTTTGGATGAATTTGTTATCTGACAATTTTTGCATGTATTGTAATATTTAATCATCCATATGTTTAATTAATGATGAAACATTGCACATGTAGCATTTCACAACGATAATGGAGAATGCAATAGAATAAAAAACTTTATTTTATTATATATCACTGAGAGACACTTTGTCATACAAAATGGGACAACATAAAGTCCACAATTTAAAATGTCAACATGCAGGTAATTGTTACACTTATTAGTAACCCGTTGTCTTTCAATCTGGATACTATGTCCAACACATGATACAAAAAGTCTGATTTTCACAAACAATTATTTCAAAATATACAACAACTTTCATTAACATCCAAAATATATGAATCATTATTCTTCGTTGGAATTGTTGTTATTGTGCAACCCACTTGTATGACTTGGGTTATTTGGCCAAATGTTTTGTTGAGTGCCTCGATTGTTTTCATCTTCTTCATCTTCCATCTACGAACATAAAACTAAAGTGTAACGAATGTATCTACATTGCCGGGAATACTGAAAATTAAATTAGGTAGTATTCATGAAAAATGACGTACTATATAAATAATTGATTCCTGAATGATACACATTCTTTCAAAACCAAATGCAACCCTCCTCCCCGTCAACATGCATGTAGTTGTTACACTTATTGGTAACCCATTGTCTTTCAATCAGGATACTATGTCCAACACATGATACAAAATGTCTGCTTTTCACAAACAATTATTTCAAAATATAGAACAACTTGCATTAACATCCAAAATATATGGATCATCATTCTTCATTGGAAATGTTGTTATTGTTCGACCCACTTGCATGACTTGGGTTATTTGGCCAAATGTTTTGTTGATTGCCTCGATTGTTGTCAGTTTCTTAATCTTCCATCTACAAACATAAAAATCAAGTGTAATGAATGTATCTACATTGTTGGGAATAATGAAAATTAAAATAGGTAGTATACATGAAAAATGACATACTATATAAATAATTGAGTCTTGAATGATACACAATCTTTCTAAACCAAATGTCACACCTTCTCTCAACAATTATTATATTGGCTCCACTCCATACTTTGTTTCCTACAAGTGTTATACCCCATAACAAATCATAGATTTAATATAAAGTATTTTTGTTGTTATATTACTTATAAAATAAAAGAAGTAAAACAACACATATACTTACAAATTCCGTAATTAACTTTTGATATGCCAACATATACTCACAACTCTTACTTAGCCTAATGTCAATTAATTATTCCATTGGCTCTTCTTTGTATGTTAACACCTTTTTGAAGACATCCAAGGATGGCTAGTGTAAAAAAAACAAAATATAAAGATCACAACCAATATCAAATCTTAATCTGTTATAAGGAAATCACAACTACCCACAAACTTAGCTATCAACCCCTTTTCCCCTTGTCGTCCTGTCTTACACGTTGAATGGGTTCCATTTTGTTTTCTTTTATGCAACAAGACAATTGAAAATTAATATTTAATGCTAACTTGTTTAATTAGATGTACATAATAGAAAAATTCAATGATTTCATACATTTGAAGCATGTTGCTATTGAGACGGTTCCTTCTGCGATGCAATTATGTCAATTTCCTTGTACACCATTTTGAATATTATCATGCATTTTCTATAAATAAACAACCAAGACCATTAAATAGAGAATCTATTAAGTATATTATACAACTAAATTACATATATTCAAGATACAAAATGCGTCGATGCTTCTCATACCTAAACGCATGGGTGCTTCTCATACCTAAACACACAAGTGCATCATAATTGAACACACTAACCATAACAAAATAAAATTTCATAATATGCAATTGTAGGTGCGACTTATTTATTATAAATCACCGGTAATCAAATCGATGCGCTTTTACAATTAATGCACCGGTGTGTTATAACAATTCGACCACAACAATAAATGCATAAGCATTTACAAAAAAAGAAATTAAAAAATAAAGATCTTGACATTATTAGTGTGCTATTACTATAAACACATTAGTGCGTTTAAACAACTCGAACAGATCAAAAATTGCATAAGTGTTTTTTTAAAATTTAAAAACAAATTGACATGACCTACATTGTTTTGGATTTGACACAAGAAGTGGTCCATTCACACCAAATGGATTATATGCAAAACTACAAACCCATTAAGTCTAAAATCCCTAAAATGAAAAATCATGATTGTGAAACGATAGAGAGATTTAAACGCTATTGTAAAGTTTTGCAACCACATAAAACAAAATGAAGCAATAAGAAAATCTAAATAGGAAAATAAATAAACCATGCATTATGATCACTAGTAATAGTTTACATATATTAAAATTCTACTATGAATGGTTTTGTTTGATTCAACATACCTTACAAGTTTCGACTCAGAGTAATCTGGTTGCTCCAAAATCCTCCTCGACAACTCTCTCTTTAAAAGCTCTCCCCTCAAATTTTTGGCAAAATAATGAAACAATAATTATTATTTTTTCAATACCTTATAGAATTAGTTTATGAATTGAATTTCCAACACATTTTTCAATTTATGGGAAAATAATTCTTGTGATTTTTTGTTTTTGATTTTCTAGACATTGGTGCACATGTGCGTCATAACATGAAACACACCGTGATTATATGTTTTTATAATTTTTTTCTCGGAATAATAATGCGCTAAAAAGGTATGAATGCCTTGATGTGCGACGTTATCCACGACGCACTGTAAGGGCATAACATAAACAAATAAAAATAAAAACATTATACTCCTGGGCATAAAAATATGGCTGCACCGCTCCTTTATATACTAAGCGAATTGTGGTCATCAATATTGAAATCTACATAGATAACTAGCCACTATAAAATATAACATGTATTTTATTTTGTGGGTTTTTTTATGGATGTTCCGGCAAAGTGTGTATCTAGTTTAGCCGCACTGGTGCATACATTTACTCAAGACACACTGGGGGCGATTCTATTATTATTGCTCACCGTTTTAATTAAAAAGTGGTATGATTTTTGGTTTAATTAGACATTGACAGATATTTTTATCTTATAATAGTAATATTGTTTTTAAAATAAATAGGATGAATATTTCAGCAAACACCTTTAAATCACATTGTCTTTTAGGCCACAATATTTAATGACAGTCGCCATTATTTGGATATGGAATTTCTCATGATTCTTACCCCTTTCCATTTGAATGACGAACAAGGAAAGCAAGATTAGTGTGACAAATGCGATAAATAAAATGTTAATCTTGGTTTTTTATTACAGTGAAGGACAAATGCCCCAAGTCTTGCATCAAATTAGACATTTATGGCATGTCTTTCTTTCCCTCTCATCTATTATTTCACTTGGAATTAGTATCTTTTTTGGGAATTTAACGGATAGCATTGTTTTAAAAAAATTGAAAGGAAAAATGGATACACTCAGTGCAAGGCATGAATGGGAAAAGACGAAGCTAAGAGAGTGAAACAAGTGGTCTATAATGATCAAAAACTTTCAAGGTCTCATAAAACATGGTGAATACAATCTCCCTCCTCAGGAGGTCATTAATGAGGTTGTTCACGATTTGGTGGAAGAGGATGGATGGGTTATTGAATTAGATGGTACCACTTATAGAACCCACGTATATACAAATATTCCATACTCTGGAGATTGGAAGAGAAGGGTTTGGGATTAGGGTGTCTAGGGTTTAGGATCTGTACATGAAATATATTAGTTTGAATTTTAACATTATTGACATTCAATTGAAAACCCAACTTCAAACACCAGACCTGCTATTCCCTACCTTAGGAAATGGAAAAAGAGTAATGGTTCCTTTTTCAAAACTTAAATTTTATATAATTAATATCTTTAGTTTGAAACTATTAAAAAATTTCGAAATATTAATTACTTTGTATTTATGAATTATGTAAAAATGAGAGACATTTAAAAATAAAATTTTGGAATTAGCTATAATTTTTTTACTACTTATAAAGTTACTATTTAAATCCCTTTAGAATTACTATGCTCCTCAAATCTATATTCAAACCCACAAACAAGTTGAATATTATCTGCTCCTCAAATCTATATTCAAACCCACAAACAAGTTGAATATTATCAATTACATTTAGGTTTCTAAACACATCTAAATGTACAATGTTTAACTTTATTTACATCAAATGAACATTTTACATCTAAATACGCACTGAGTATGCTTTGGATTACAAGAAAAACCTAATAAAGATTATATGAATATTGTTTAGTACTATTTATGAATAATCCTATAGGTCCATCCATGTTTGAACAAACTAATGTTATTCCTTATTCACTTTTAAACATGAAAAGATTGAGACCGGATCTACCTTAATATATAGAAGAATAAGATGGAAACCTTCACAACACGAAAGGGAGAGTTATTTAAACATAACCTGATTGCATAGCATGGTAGCATTCATAAGCATTAAAAGGTATATTTGCAATAAACAATTAAAATTAAATATCATGATACGATATTTGTTTATACTTTAGGTATAAACAATAAACCTTAATCTTAGACATGATACTTTAAGTACATCCAAATATAAATATCACATCTACTACTTAGTCTAAGATGTCTGGTCGACCTCTTGAACCAGAGGCATCACTACCTCTACCAACAGAGCCAGAGACATTGACACCTCCACCAACAGAGGCATCAGTATCTCTGTCAAGAAAAAAAGTAGATTCGAGAGAAACAAATATATCTCCATGAAGATGAATCTCACCCACTACAACCATCCTATCTAGAGTCGAGTTGAGTGGAGTAGGATATGGTGGAGAGGATGGTAGGTTGACATGTGGATGGATCGAAGATGGTGGTGGGTCAACTAGTTGAGGAGGAGTAAATAGTGGTCGGTCATTATGGTGAGGAGAAGGAAGAGAGGTGGAGCATGGGATGTTGATGCTCCCTCGTTATGGTGAGGAGGAGGTGGATGAGGACAAGGATCGTCGTCCTTGTCATGTGAAATAGAATGATCCTTTGACCTCTTGGAATCTAAAAGGATGGATGGGCCAATGATATACTGCATCAAAAATAAAATATCACGAGGAACCATCCTCAATAAAAATGCAATATTAGGGTCGTGAATGATCTCTTGGGATTGTACAAGTTGGAATCCTTGTTAAGACAACAATGTGGAAATATGTCTACCACATCTTGTTGAGACCTTTAATCTAACCTATGTTGTAGGCCAAGTCTAGGAAATGATGGCACCTCAACCTCCTTCACATCCTCATTAGGTTGAATAGGAGGAGGTCCTTCTTGATTGAATGTGCCAATATCTAGAAAATATATAGTACACAACAAGAATTCAATAGTTTCATTAAATAATTTAGAATATATTTCATTTGCATTAAGTAAGACAATAAAATGCAACTAGATTAATTTAAACATAACACTAATATTACCTCTGTCATCTGGTGGATCAACATGGGTGAAAAAGATGTTGGGGCATGCTCTCTAGTCCAACCCAACATACATATATTGAATAATGTCCTATGCATGGTCCTTCTGGATGGATAGCATCTCTAGCACCTCTATCGTGATATTAGCTGGGTACTTAGGATGCCCCCTCTTGGGAATCATATGTACTCACAAGTGCAAATGCACCTCCATCATCGGGATAGGAGGGAAGTGAGTAAATAAAGGCCTTGTGGCTAGAAACCTATCAAAAAATAAACAAAAGAGATCTAAACCAAAAGGGAACTTGACCCTCTGATAAGTTTGTGCAGAACATCGAACAAAAACAAAAACATTTGCCGCAAAAAAATGGTGGACCACCTAATGCATCTAGGTATTTGCGATAAATAATTTACATAAAATAAAAGAGGGATGATAATGTGCTTCCCATCACCAATGAGGTGCATCAATGTCGACACCAACAATGAGAAGCGCCTAACCTCCTTTGCACCAAAAGTAGAAATTTGTATCTATCCACCATGCACTTGAAAATCAATAGGTTCAATGATGTCGACACCAATATATCTCTAAGAGTAAGCGAGGTGACACTCTATTGCAACACTAGCCAAGACATCAGGGAAAATGAGAAAATCATCCTCTCTCCTAGTATCCCAGTGATGAAATAAATTTTTTCCTTAGTGGGATGAAACCATTGATCGGGACCAATGCGAAATGCTTGTCTTCAGTGATCCCAATGATGGATCAACTACACCAACAAAGATGAGTTCTCCTTGAGGAATGTATCCTCCTGATCGAAATTCAGGAGGATGAAAACCATCAAGAGGTCTCATGTTTGATTGGTTATGGGTCATGGGTACAAATCCCTCTCCCTCTCTCTAGCCTCCCACTCCTGCAAAAGGTTGTATTGGTTAATCTATGCCTGTTGTTGTTGGTTCGCCTCTCACCATTGATGTCTCTGATTCACATATAACATCGATAAATCTCATAAATAGACATAAAAAAAGCATTAAATATTTCATTAGATGATCATTTTATCTATTAACATCAAATAATAAATTTTTTCTTACAAGAAATGAATTTGCCAAGCGGTCTGCCTAAATTACAATCACGCATCAAGATCAATACTCTTGTAACATAAGAGCATTGGAAATGGTGGGCTACAATAATAGAAACACATCGGGTACATAAATAAATAACTAAAATTTAACTCATATGGATAAAAAGTGCATTACAACAATAGAATTACCGTCAACGGTGCGCTACGTTGACCCTAGTACACCGTGTGGCAATTTACTTTTTAAAACAAAGATGGTGTGATTTTAAATTCAAAACAATGGTGCGTGTGTGTTTTTGAGATGCACTAACTATATTTGTAAAAATTAATAATGATGCTTCCATCAATAGGAATCCCTGATGTAGTGCGAACATGTCAATGCACCGTCAACGAGGTGCAATCCATTTTAAAGCACATCGTAATAGGAGCAAATATTTTTCAATTTTATAATTATTTTTGATCGGTATAACAACGCACGAGTTACATGTCAGTGCACTAAATATGTGGTGTGTACATGTTAACAAAGTGCACTATATACCATGGTAAATGTTTAACTAGCGTGCTTTTACTGAAAGCACACTGTTGCGTTGGGTACTTTCCAATGCACTAGTGATATTTTGTAAATATAAGATATGATGTGTCCATCAATATGAAGCATTGGTGTAGTGTAGACGTGTAATCACACCGTGCATGGTGCACAAATATTAATAGAGAACATTGTAGTAGGAGCAAGTCTTTGCAGATTTTATAAATTTTTAATGGGATAACGGTGTGCCTGTTACATGTGAGTGCATTGTATCAATCGTGCAGACATGTTAACAAAGCACATTTGTTAACATTATGATTTTTTGAAAATATGTTTAGTTTGGTGGTGCGCCCATCAATAGAAAGCACCAGTGCTTTGTGAACCCGCAATCGCATCGTACACGACACACATGTGTTGATTGAGGTCATCATAGTAGGAGCAACTCTTTGTGAGTTCTAATATTTTTTAAATTTAGTTTATCATTGCATTATGCACATTATAGTGCATCATAAATGCAATGCACTACACAAACAAACACACCGATCACGGTGTGACCTATAAATTTACAAGGTGCATTTTTTTTCGGTGCAATCCAAACGGCTCAAACGCATTGCACAGGTTTTTTTATTTTTTTTATTAGAGGGAAAATAAATTTCAATTTGAAATTTTAATCTGCTAAAAATTCAAATTAGGAGGTAACAAAGAATTTACTTGTTGACTTTCCCATCAGGGAGGCATGGTTGCGATGTATGCCAAATTTCATATTTTTCCAAACATTTGGAAAAATTCAAAATCCAATAAGCATGCAATGGAAGCAAGAAATGCCTCCACATGGAGAAATAATAATTGGGTGTCTAAGTAGGGAAGGTACAAAACCGATGCTTAGGGAGTTAAACACATTGCAGATATGGTAAAAATGTTTTTTATTTTTATTTTTAAATTCGACAATTTTTTCATTTAATCCTGTTACAGTGTGCCAGAAATATGAACTCACCGATGTGGTCGGTTGGTACTGATACACCACCAATAAAAATTTAAAATATTTTTTTTTATATAATTCATGTTTTTTAAATTCATAATTTCTTTTAACTATAGGGCGGTGCGCCCGAAGCTATACCGCCTCGGTTTGTTTATGAGAAGCAGTTGCAAAAACGATGGAAATAAAAAATTAATCCAATAGTTTTTTTTAATTTGTTAAATTCATTCCTTTAAAAATTTATGGTGTGTGCAAATGTAGAATGTGTCGGTGCGATTGTTTAGGATGACAACACTGGAAATGTACATTAAAAATAATAATTGAATTCATGGGTTTTTTAATTCGGTATATTTTAACCCTAATAAAGCGTGCCTCGATTTTGAACGCTTTGGTGCTGTTTTTTATAACTACCACACTGAAAATGAAAATGAAAAACAAGAAACTACTATAATACGGTGCCCTCCACTATATGTTTACCCTACTTTGGTGCTTTCAAATCAGTTGTGAATCAATGTGCTTAGTAATGTTAATGCACTAGTTGTAATTTTTTTTTTTTACACTTGATGGTGTTTCTGTTGACGGTGCCACACGATTTATGTCAGCACCAGTGCATTATTTTGGTATAGGCTCAGGTGCATTGGGTATGTATAAATGAAATAGAAAAAAAACCCCTAAAACCTATGCTTGGTCACCTCTGCTAGTGACTTCCACTATAAACAAATATTCGGTATATTTTAGAGGAGCACCTATTATAACCTCCACTACAAGGAATTTTCCCTGTAGTGTAGTAATTTTTTATGTTGTTTCTTTGTATACAACAATCCATGTTCTTTAAATGCTAGATATTAATTCAAAATTAGTTAATCCAATGATTTTAAATCTTATCAAGTTTTTCCTTACTCCCACCTTTTTTTAGTTTGAAGAGGGATTTTTATGAACAAACCAACAGGACTACAATGGTTTCATCATTGTCTCCTATAGTGGTAAATATATTTATTGAACACTTTGAAACTTTAGGTCTTCATAATCTTCCTTCAATAAAACCTAAATGTTGGTTTAGGTTTGTCGATGGGAATTTTTTTATTTGGCCCCATGGCGACCCTACCTAATTCCTTCTTTGACCACCTGAATAGCTTATTCCTTCAAATTTATTCACGAAAGAAGTCCAAAAATATAACTCCCTTCCATTCTCTAGTGTATTAATTATTTAACAACTTCATGGTTCCCATTCCCACCAAGTTTATTGCAAAAATACTCATACTAATAGATATCTTCATTCCCATTCCTGCCATCACCCTACTTGGAAATTTGTCTTCCTTTCAACAGATAAAGAACCCACCTCACTAAATTCCTACAAGATAATGGTTATCCTATTTCCCTAATTCAAAATGGACCAATATATAATTTTTCATTTATTTTGGTGCTTTCAAAGTGGAAAGGTTGGATGAATTGGCTTGTATGGTCCATTTTAGGGGCATGTCTTACTTTATAGATTTGGGGTTCATAACCTTGGTGAGCCCATTGGAGGGATTAAATAATGTTTCTTTGCATCAAACATTTTTGAACAAAGCCGCCCCCCCTGACTTTGTTCTAAACTCTAATATCTTTCCAATAGTGCAAATATCCTCTCAATTGGAGTTCGTATGAGGAAGTTATGCCTCCCACAAGTTGGACTATCATGTAATACACCATGGTACCATGTAGATGCCACATAATGTTTAATTACCCACACATGTGAATCTATTCATGTGTGGAATTTTCAGAACATTATGTAGGGTCTAAAACCATAACCCTAATTGGGAGTTGAGGCATACAAAAACCCTAAAAACTAACCCTAGATGGGTATTAAGACATCATTAAATAATCAACAACTAGAAGAAGAATGTGTTCCATTATTATAGTATTAGTGGGTTGTTCCATAACTGAGAAAGAGTCATGGAGTGGCTATTAGAGCATAACAATGGAAGTAAGAGATCCTATAGGATCCATACAAGCCACAATGTCATAGGTAACTATAAATTTTCAAGCCATAGGTAACTACTATCCAATGTTCCTTTTTAATTAAATAAATCAAATTTGAACTTATTTAAGATTAGAAATAAATATTTATAAACATGCAACAATAAGACATAGCTAAAAATGAACCACTCAAACATAAACACGATACACAAGAATTTTGTCCTTCAAATCAACTTTTCTTTCCTTCAAAAACTTACAAGGACAACTCAACCCGAGGTTTACATCCTACACCTACACGAAAAACCTGAGAAACCATTGTACCATGTATGACACTGTACGGTACTATCCTTGCAGTATTCCGCTTTACTAGTTGATCCTCTTCCTACTATATGCATTCTCTCCTCCTTGGATTCACTTGTGTGTGCACACAACTTACTTGGTGCATGTCTTACACAAATTATTTGGTATGTTCCTTACACAACTTCTCCTCCCATATTGACCTATTTATGCTTTGAGAGAGATAACTAATATCCTAAATTCTAGTGACCATCTTCCTTGATTCTAGCAACCAACTCCTTAATTCTAGAAACTGATCTCATCTTATCTCCTTAATCCTAGCAACCACCTTATCTCACCAATGAGGTTTATGGATAAGATTATATCAAATCTAACTCACTAATATTATAAAATATATCAAATATTTTATTTAGATTTCTAAGGCTAAGAGATCAAAGGAGTTTAGACATTTACTTTTATTTATTAAGTGAAATTATAAGATGGTATTAGTTCCCACTTTTACTACGTATTCACTAAGAATTTGTCTTGAACTTCTTATCGCTCGTTAACACCTAACCTATGCAAGAAGTTCCTGCTTGAGCCACATTTTACAACACTCCCTCTTAGTGATCATGGAATTTTGCACAAATCCAGGTCTATCTCTAAATTCTTCAAACTTCCTTTTTGGTAAGGGATTTTTTTTCAGAATATCATCAATTTGCTAATATATTGGAATATACTAGAGCTTTACAATTCCCTTCTATATGTTGTCATCAATTCAGTGGTATCTTTTCTCAATGTTCTTAAAACTATCATGAAAAATATGTATTCTCATAGAGTTTGATGCAACTTTTATTATCATAGTAAATCACAGTGGGATCCAACTCATGATAAAATAAACTTGTAAGTGACTTGTGAATATATATGGAATCACAACTACTTGTACTCGCTTCCATATACTTTTCCTTTGGTTAGTTGAGTTCCATGAAAGTTTGTGTTCAATTGGAACAAGATATCATCACTGATCCCAAGCTAAAGCAACATATTGAGGTGATTCTCATTTATAATGCACTACCTACCCAATTTGAGTCTATATACCCCTACAACTTCACCTCACCATATCCAAGATATATAATCACATACTCCACTATGCCCCTCAAGTATATAAGCACATGTTTTGTTGCTACCCAATGATCCTATCTCGACTTCAGCATGGACTATCTCAATATGTTTATTGCAAAACATATATCTGGTCTGGTGTTGACCAAATACATAAAGGAACCTATCAGCTACCCATACAACATGGGATCCACCAACTTAGATTATGAAGTTGTCACCTTATTTAGCTTAGAGATTATGGGTGTGTCCATAGGTTTGCCATATTCCATCCTGAATCCATTTAGGATCTCAATTGAATACTTACCCTACCCAAGGAATATCTCCCCTGTTTTTTTCCAGACCTCCAAACCCAAGAAGTAATGCATCATGTCTATGTCCTTCATCTCAAACTCATTTTCCATGTCTACTTTGCACCTTTATATGAAATTTTGTGCACATATAAAATCCATGTCATCTAGATACATCACCAAAATAAGAAAATCATTCCCAACAAGTATGAAATATAAGTTATGATCTACTTCACTTTTGGTGAATTCCATAATAAACAAATATCCATCAATCCTAGAATAGCATATTCTTGGTACCTGCTTGAGTCCATACAATACTTTCTTAAACTCGAAAAAATAGTACTCCTTACCATTCACTTCAAAGCCATGAGGTTTATCTATGTACACTTCGTCCTCAATGATCCCATCGAGGAAGGTTGTATTCACATCTATCTGATGTATACTCTATCCCATACCGGAGACTAAAGACTTGACTACTCTAATGGAAGTGTGCCTAGAAACTGTAGTAAAAGTATCCTCATAATCCAATCCCTCTTCATTGGAGAAACCACATGCCACAAACCTCACCTTGTAATTCTCTATGCTTCCACCTATTGCATGCCTGATCTTTTAGAGAAATTTGGAAGTCAATATTGATTTCCCCACTAGTATAAGCACAATGTCCCAAACATCATTATTCATGATGTAGGTGTACTCCTCCACCATGGAATACTGCCATACCTACTGGTTTGTTGCCTCTTGAAAACTGGAAGGCTCTAAATAAATGTTGCTACTCATCAATGCCAAGTAGCTAGCAAATTTCTTTAGAGGCCTACTCTGCCAAAATGTGGTCCTTGGAGCCTCAAAATACTCTTCAGCATCCCTCAATATATAAGTGAACCATTGAGGTATCTTATAAAATTTGTAGGATTTAGTGTCTTGTCCTCTACATTTAAAGGTTGCTTCCCTGAATTAGAAGTCACTGGTGAAATTGGATCAACCTTTAGAGTTTCTTGCACCTCATCCTATGTCACTAGTATTGGCTCATGAGACTTATTGGATGCAAAGTATTACTCAAAATTTGTGTCCATGCTTACAACTGTCTTTCTCAACTTTGAAACATAGACCTTATAGGCCTTTGAAGTCTCACTGTATCCAATGAAAAAACCCTTCTTGCTAAAGAGTTCCAACTTGGTCCTCTTCTCCATTGGAATATGGGTGCAAATTGGACAACCAAAGATGCAGAAATGGCTCACCTCTATCTTCACACCAATGAATTTTTCCTCTGGTGTCTTTTCCTCTAAAATCACGTGAAGACACTTGTTTTGAATGTAGGTTGTTGTGTTGCATGCTTCTTCCCATAGAAATGTCAAAAAGTCACAATCATGTATCATGGCCTTAGTATCCCCTATGATGGATTGGTTCTTCTTCTTTGCAACCACATTATATTGTGGTTTGTATGGAACAATGAAATCCCTCATGATTCATGCATCATTCCATAAATAATTGAAATTATTAGAGTTATATCACCCCCATTGTCCGATCTCAAAACCTTGAAATTCCTCCGTTTCTAGTTCCCCACAAGAGATTTGGACTCCTGAAACTTGATAAAGAATTCATCCTTGTTCTTTAGGAAGTAGATCCATGTATTTTAGAGACATAATCAACGAAGGAAACACAGTAAATGCAACTAGATATTGATGCTACTGACATCGGTCCACATACATCCAAATGCACGAGATCTAGGATCCCCTTATATCCTTGGTCATCGCTTGGGAACGCATCCTTGGCATGATTTCCAAGTGATCACCCTCTAACTGGAGTTGGAAAGGAATGGTACTAATTCCTTCTACTATATACTTGGCATCATCACCAAGCTCGACTTGAAATATTGAGATGTGCTCTTTTATACTTGAAAATAGTTCGAGATAATGTCAGATGCCTTAATTCTCCATTGTCCACATACTATGCATTCTCCCAAACTATGCTGGAAGAGAGGAAGGATACCATCAAGAAGTCCTTCTTGAATTTAGAGTTAAACTCATTCATCTGAGTTTCAGATGAGGTTTCTACTTGATGTTGTTGTTTCTTCTCATTACCCTCCTTCTTTTGTGGACACTAAGATGCATAATGGCCATTCTTATGACATACAAAGCACTTGATTTTACTCAAGTCCTTCCCTGGTAGTGAGGATAAATACTCACTCCTCATCTTACGCTTGCTGGCTCCTTTTCCTTTTCCCTTCTTTGTTTGACCAATTAAGGCATGTTCATTGTCACCTCCATATATGTTGTCCTTGGATTCCATTCAAGTTTCCTCTTAGATACCTTCATACCATTGTCTTTCCCATGAGGTAAGGTTCTCTCGAACATAACCACTTTGGAAAAATGCTTCCCATTGAAATGTGGACCCACGAAATACCATGTTTACTAGATCCTTCTCTTCAACCTTCTCTCCAATTGTTGTAAGTTGGCCATGAATCTATGTGACCTTCATTAGATAATTGGTGACATTATAGTATTTTCTTACCTCAATAGGTATAAGTGTGTTGTGTAATGTTATCTTCCTGTTAATATTCTCGTTCTGGTAAAGGATAAATAGGACATCAAACATTTCCTTCACCATCTTGTTCTCAGATATGTGAGAGAAAAGATAATCCTTTATATAATCCACTATCATCCACTTGGCTCTCACTTCTTTGTTCTTGTGATTTTCCAAAATTTATGGATATGTTGGTAAGGTTACCACAACATTGATGATATCCCATAGGTGATTCTATTTAAATATAAGAGTTACCTTAAATTTCCATGATACAAATTTCAAGGCGCCATCTAATATGTGTTTGAACCTGAGGCTAGTTGATGCCATATCTGATATAATGCACAAACTCATAGATACAAAATTATTCCTTAAAATAAATAATGAAACCCTCTATTTGTTGGCCCTTGTTTTTGACAATTGATTTAATATTGTAAATGCTCGAGAGCCTTAATTAGAGAACGAAGCTCTAATAGAATGTGTATTTCTAGGCCCTAGGTTATTATTGTCCTATGTTTCTCTTTAATTAAGTAAATAAAATATGATCTTATTTAAAAACATAAATAAGTTTTTTGAATATGCAACAATCACCCATGTAGATGAAAATATACAACAGAAGCATAGACACGATACACAAGAATTTTTTCCTTCAAATCAACTTTTATTCCTTAAAAAAATTACAAGGACACATCAACTTAAGGTTTATGACATGTTGAAAACAAACAATACACCTAATAGAAAGATGAGAAATTGATGTACCCTGTTGGTCGATCCTCTTCATGCTATATGTTTCTCTATTCCAAGCTAGGATTCTCTTGTGCGTGCACACAACTTCCTTGGTGTGTGCTTGAAATAAATTACTTGGTGTGTTCCTTACCGTAAATTCTCCTCGCATCTTGTCTTATTTATTCTTTGAGAGATATTAACTAATATTCTCAATTATAGCAACCAACTTCCTTGGTCATATCAACCAAGTTTCTTGATTGTAAACATTAACCCCTTGATTCTAGCATCCAATCTAAACTAATATTCTTAATCCTAAAAACCACCTTATCTCAAGAATGAGGTGTATGGATAATATATATATGTTTCACAAGGAGCCGTGTTAGGGTTATATACAAGCATAATCATAAAATAATGAGATAAATAATCATTTCAAGCAACAATTTAAGAGACACACAATTTACCTTGGAGAACCCCATACGGGGAAAAAAAAACAATGAAGATCTTCATTCATGGCCAAAACTGACCATCCGGTTGGTATTTATGACATCAATTCAAGTTTAAAGGGGAGAATGTTAGGTTATTATTTACTTAGTTAAGAGTTAAAATGGGTTTACCATTGGTGGCTTATGATCCTATGGTTTTGTGTGTCCCATGGAATTTTACCATATTATTTCATGCGATGAATCCTACTAAACAACGCGAGTACCTCCATTGCAAAGTGCTTGAAAGTGGTTAGTGAAAGCCAGATTGGCCATGCCTTAGTTGAAGTTGTCAAAGGTATTAGATCTATTGTTGCTGTTTTTCTTGGTTTTGGGTTTCCATGGTTAAAATATTCTTGTTCATTGTGTGTTCTTGCTTCTTATATGTATTATGTGTTTTTATCATTTTGTAACATAGAGAATACTACTTTCTTTGAATTTGCATTCAATATTGGAAAATAAAAGAGCAGGGCATAATCCTCACTTCTTGTTGGGTTTTTCCCATAGTGGGTTTTCTCGGGGTAAAGCTTGTGTTATTTGTGTGGATGTGTTATTTTTATCTATATATTTTCCTTTCGATTTCAATTTATTTTGGCATTATGTGAGATTAAGCTAACAAAAATGAATCATAAATCCCCAGCAAACACTGCATAACTAGGAGTTTGCACAATGTTGTTTGCACACTACATAAGCTGTATTGTGACAATACTGATCCAATGGAATATCCATGACAATTTTTAAATATCATATTGGTATTAGATCATCTTTCTTTGGGGTTGTGTGGGAAATAGTAGGATCTAGGAGTTGGTGGAATAAAGAAAAAGTTTTTAAACCCTTGCCATGATGGATGAGTCCAGTGAAGAATTAAGGGGTGAATATGAAATGCGTTTATGAAGTTGGAAATAAAAGTAGTTAATATCTCTCGCAATATGTCAATCCTCATGGTGGATCTAGAGAGCAAGTTTGGACATTTCAATGAGTTTGGTGGATCTAAATCAGAGGTAGGCTCAGACAAAAAATTGGGGGAGATTGAAAACCCAAAAAATGAGTCGTAAAAATTCCAAGAAAGAGAAACCAAGTTCTAGCAGCAATAATTCTTCCCAATATTTGTTTAAAGTGGAAGAAAAAGTAGACATCAAGCCCTATCAAGGTGTAATCGATGTTGTTAAGTTGAATTAGTGGTTGCAATGACTATAATTTTATTTTAGTGTCCATGATATTGTAGAGGAGCAAAATATATCATTTTCCTGACTAAAATTGGAGGGCCATGCTTTATCTTGGTGAGAAATCCACATGGAGACACTTAGGTTGGGGGGTGATCCCCCAGTATTCGAGTGGGAAGAATTTAAAATCCTCATTAAGTCCCAAATCCAATTTTACTCTGTGGGGTATGAAGAGGAATAATCCATTGGCAATACTTCGAATAAAGGCAAGGGGAAACTATACAAGAGTACACCACTAAATTTAGAAAAACAAATGATTATGTTGGGTATATCTCCTAGAACTCATATGTACTTATAAAGTATTTGGGTGATCTCCATATTCATTTAAGGTGGAAAGTGATGCTTTTAAATCGTAGAACTATTGATGAGGCATGTGTGCAAGCACAATATCTAGAGAATATGGACACGGAAAAAGGGAAACTAGGTAGTTCCAAGCATAAAGAACACCTAGATACTTCCAAGGATTGGAAGTAGAAGGGGAAAGGAAATCATAGGAAGAATACAACCATGACAAAATAGTGTAAGGATCCAAAAAACCACTTCAATAATTGCAACATTGATGGTCACACTAAATACAACTATTGGAAGCTACATCCAAATATGAACCCAAAGAACCATAAGAAGGATGCCAAGAAGAAGAACATCGTTGCCATGGATTTATGAAACTAAGTGGAGAGCATCTCAAATATAGATGAGAAGATTGTTTATGCTATAGTGCAGAAGAAGGTAAATTTGAGTAGACTCCATCTCAATGAAGAGAAGGAGATTTTGAAACTCTTCCACATCAAGATTTATGTAAAAAAGACCAAGGTGGATGCTCTATTCGATTCCCCTTCACGGGACAATCTCATAGAAAAAGACCTGATAAGTAAGCTTATGATTAAAAGTTCATGATCATCTAAGCCCTTAACCATTAGGATGGGTAAATAAGTATGCAAGACTTGGGGTCACAAAATAGTGCAAGCTTAAATTTACTATCTTTGTATATTATATTGATGAAGTGGAGGCATATGTAGTAGCACTTGATGTTTGTGGTGTAGTGTTTGGAATCACCCACATGTATACAAGGGATACCATATTCATTAGGAGATAAAATCAGTACCACTTGATCAAGGACAGGAGATCTTACATCATTGATGTACATAAAGGTAAATTGAATATCTCTTTGCTAAGTGCCAACCAAGACAAGAAGATAATAAATTCAAGTTGAACGTTTGTTTTGTTTTTCTTAAAACATAATTAACACTAAGGTGAATTGGTAAAAGTTAATGTATCTATGGAGGGATGTACTAGATAGTAGAAACACCAATTGGAGAATATTTTGCAGGAATATAGAGAAGTGTTCCAGGATCCTATTGGGATACCTACTAAGAGGGAAGTGGAGCGTGAGATACAACTATTGTCTAATTTTCCATTTCCAAAAATTGTATTGTACAAACAGTATGTTCTAGAAGCAAAATAAGTTAAGAAGTAGTTATAGAAACTATTGGATTAGGGAGTAATCCAACCAAGCACCTCACCTTATGGGTCACCTATCATCATAGTATCTAAGAAGGATGAGACTTGGAATATGTGTACCGAATAGAGATCTTTGAATAAGATCACCCCCAGGAATCGATACCCTCTACCTAGGATTGTTGATTTACTAGATCAGTTGTAGCATGCCATGTACTTCACCAAATTGGATTTCAAATTAGGATACCACCAAGTACGAGTGAAGGAAGAATACACTTGGAATAGCCTTCAAGACTAGGAAATGTCTATATGAATGGTTGGTAATGCCTTTTTGGTTTTTTTAATGCACTAGCTACACTTACGTGTTTGATGAATGATGTATTCTATCCTTTTATAGATTCATTCATAATATTTTATTTAGATTATATATTGGTTTATAGTAGTACCTAGGAAGAGTATATTTCCCATCTCAAGTAGGTGCTAGAAACCTTGAACAATCATCAATTGCTAACAAACCTCAAGAAATTTGAATTTTCTTAGTAGAATTTTGTGTATTTTAGGTATGTGATTAGTGGAGGATAACTTAAGATTGATCACTGTAAGGATTCCATCACCAAGTGTCCAAATCCTACAAATTTAATTGAAGTTAGGATATTTTTTGGGGAAACATAATACCTTTGGAAGTTCATAGATTCCTTTTCAACTATGGATGCACCTCTTCATGCCATAACAACTAGCAACAAGGTTTTATAGCGGGGAAAGAATAAATAGAAAGCATTTGAATATCTCAAATGAAAGATCAGTTAGGCACCAATTCTTGCATTTACCAACTTGTATAAACTCTTTGAATTGGATACAGATGCAAGTGGATATGCTATGGGAGTGGTTTTGATGCAAGGAGGAAGGTCAGTGCGGCTATTTTTATGAAAGGTTCCATGGTAGAGTCTTGAACTGCCCTACATATTACAGGGAAATAAATGCCTTAGCTTAAGCTATTAAGAAATGGAATAAATATCTAATGGGAAAGGAGACCATCATTCACACTGATCACTGGCCATTATAGTATTTGCAAGCTTACAATAAGCTATAACAAATTCAACATTACAAGTTGATGGGAGTCTTACAACAATTACATCTAATCATCAAATACAAGAAGGGAAATACGAACAAGTTGGCATACATGCACTTAAGGACACCCATAACCAAGATCACAAATTTGGGTACTCTTATTCATGTGGATCCTTTGTCCCATGATACATACAAGGAGGAATACACAAAATATTAGGACTTCAATGAGGTATTTTAGCAACTACAAGGCCAATTCCTTATGTAACAAGGCGACAAGAAGGCTGACTATCATCTCTAGGATGGGTTACACTACAAGTTGGACAAGCTATGTGTTCCTAAATGTGAGAGATTGAAACTTATCATATAGTCTCACGCCTCTATAGTTGTGGGGCATTTTGGTTTTGGGAAGACAATTTCCAACTTACAAAGGTATGTTTGTTTGTCTAGAATGTAAGAGGATGTAGCTTGGTGTATTAGATGATGCATAATCTACTATATGAGCATGCCTAATAATAGGAATAAATTTCTATACCATCCCTTACATGTACCTACTAGACCATGGGAGAGCATATCTTGGATTTTGTGGGTGGTTTTCCAAGAACTAGGAAGCAACATGGTTATCTATTTGTGGTAGTTGACATGTTTAGTAAGATTTAAATTACTGTGTCTTGTACAAAGACCATCAAAGGACATGGAGAAATAAACTTGTTCTTTGAAAAGGTGCGGGTGCACTTTGGGATACTAAGAAGCATCATCTCATATAGAGATACCTGATTTCTCAGTTCCTTTTGGATTACACTTCAGGAGAAGAGGGACACTCATTTGAAGAGGTCTACAAATTTCCATCCATAGATAGATGGGAAAATAGAAGTGGTGAAAATTACATTGGTTTAGATTTTGATGGGTTATAATAAGAAGAATCCAAAAACATGATATACATTTGGCACTCTTATAATAGAGACACTTCCATTGGTAAGTTTCATTTTGAAACTTATTTTGGATATCTGCTACCTTCACCTCCAGAAGTTGTATATGGATATTAAGGGGGGGTGAGGGAAGAAACCATAGGTGAAGGATTAAAAGATGAAAACTTCATTAATAAAAACATGCAAATCCATTTTCAAGTAGAAGAGATATTAAATATTTCAAAGGAAAAGTACAAGTCCAGACATGGCCAACACAAGGTTGAGAAAACATTCAAGGTGGGAGATAGAGTTTGGTTGCACTTGAATATGGAAAAATTGAAAGGTCCCGATAAGAAGATCAAGGATCTACAATATGGTCCTTTTCAAGTGTTCAAGAAGATAGGAGATAATGTCCACATGCTTAGTCTACCCCCATACATGCACATTTACTCAATAATGAATGTGGAAAATCTGAAACTCTTTGAATCATCCATGTTGGACTAGGAAACTGAGTAGGTCTTACCTTCTTTAGAGGAATTAGTGTTAGAGGCTAATGCATATTTAATAGAAGATATAGTTTTGTTGAAGAAATCTAGAACAACCGGAGGAGGATAGTATTAACATTGACAAGTTGGGTTGAAAGGACAACTTCCAAGCAAGGCTAAATGGTACTCCCAGGAGAAGGTAGAGAAAACATTTCTTCACATAATTTATTAAAAATATTTTGGGGACCAAAAGCCTCCAAAAATGGGGAGGTATGATCCAAATCGGATAAATATATAATTTTTCATCTATTTTGGTGCTTTCTAGGTGGAAAGATTGGATGAATTGGCTTGCAGGCCCCATTTTAGGGGAAATTATTCCTTTAAAGATTTGGAGACCAAAATATTCCAAGGCATGTTTGAGGAATTAGATGATGTTTCTTGGGGTCAAAATATTGGAAACACAGTTCCCACCCTCTTGATGTTATTCTACACTATAAGAGATTTCCAATGGTGCAAATATCACCTCAATTTGGATTGGTATGATGAATTTATACCTCCGACAAGTTGACCTATCCTCTTGACCATGTCCATGGTACCAAGTGGATTCCATGTCAACTCTCATTACCCACACAGGTGGAGCTAGTCACGGTTATATTTTCAAGAACACTCTATAGGGTCCAAAACCCTAACACTAATTGAGAGTTGAGACATTCAAAAACCTTAAAAACTAACCCTAGATGACTATTAAGACATTGTTATATATTAGGTCACTAGAAGAAGAAGGGCTTCCATTCTTATGGTATTTTTGTAGTGTTCCATAGTTGAGCATGGGAAAGGGAGTGGATATTAGAGCATAACAAAGGAAGTAGTAGTTCATGTAGGCCACATTGTCATAGGTAACTCCGTAGAGAGTATTGCTTTCTTTGTATGTGTATTTCATATTAGAGAAGAAAAGAGCATGGCATAATCCTCAGTTTTACTGGGTATTTCCTCACAACAGGTTTTCCGAAGGTATATCGTGTGTTATTTATGTGGATTTGTTATTGATCTCTATCTATTTTCCTTTTGGTTTTAGTTTATTTTGGCATTCTGTGAGATTAAGCTAAAAACAATGAATCATAAATCCCTAGGAAACACTACACAATCAGGAGTTTGTAGATACATGTAAGATTTGTTATGACGAATCGTTTTAGTGGATATCGATGACCATTTATAGTTCATTCGCAAATCAACAAAACCTTTTGTGTAGTCACCTCCTTTGAAAAACCAAAACTAGAACCCATGTTCGCTCTTATGCTCCTCAAACTAGAGCTCAAATTGATCTTCCTTATATTCCTGGTATAAATGGCCACATCTCCTAAATCTTAGCTAAGAAGAATATTAAAACCATATTTAAGCGTCATAAAATCCTCAAACAACTTTTCAAGGACATTAAAAATAAGGTGGACCATCTCAAATTTTGAAGGTGTTTACCACATTCTATGTTTTTGTGGAAAATCATACATTGACCAAACTGGACGATCTATCCAAACTGCCTTAAAGAATGTATAACAATCAGTCTTCACAATTGATTTACTTAATCTACATATGCAATCTCGTGACCCCAAACAATCAGGTTTTTTCTTATTTTTTTATTTGTAAGGTTAATTTTTTAATTATATATATATTTAATTTTTTTATGTTTTTATGATTATTTTATCTACTTTTTATTAGTCTATTATTTTTAGCTTTTAGGGTTTTTATTAGTTCAATTTTATGTTAGAATTTTTTATAAAGCTTTTAATGTTTCAAAAAAATTATGTTTTTGAAAATTAAAATTAAAATAAAATTTTTATTCATTCTATTTTTTGTTGGTCAAATGAGTTTTATGAGATGTGATTTTATTTTTAAAATACAAGAAATAAAACTAAAAACATTAAATATAGAAAAATAAGTTGTTGTCACTTCTCTATATATATACTATTTTGATTTTGACTTGATAAATTCTATATATTTTTGTTTTAATGTTGGTAGAAAGATCACTACAAGTTTTTATATATATTCAATTACTATATTCAACCTAAAATCTATTTATTTTTTCACTCTTTTATATTTGTCATGTCAATTTCCATGTGATTTTGTTGATTTTTGATGTGAACAATTCTATATATATTTTATTTTATTGTTTTTATAAAAAGTATTGAAGTGACAAGTTTTATAAAGTTTTTATGATTTTTCTTTGTTTTTTCAATTTCAATATTTAACCTAAAACTTATTTACTTTAGCATTTTTTGATTTTAACATAACTTAATCACTTTATAGCATATTCGCTTGTTAGTATTAAGGTTTCTTGCTTTTGTCATTTTTAAGATCAACTTTATTTTCTCTAATTTTAGTTATTCTTTTCTTGTATAGTTGTGATATATATACATATATTTAATTGGCTGTATTTTCCCATCCAAAATTTTATTTCTTTAAATGATATATTAAGCTTATAATAAGTGTATTATTATACTTTTATAATTTTTAAAAATAATCATATACAATTATTTAACTAATATATATACAATTCTAAATCATCTTAATATATTATTAGATATTATTAAAAGTAATAATATTTAATATTTAATACACATAATCATAATATTTAACATATTCATTATATTATGTTATATTGTTATATATAGATAGATAATATTGAAGCAAAATTCAATGAACATTTTCCCATATTTTTGGATGATGTCACATGGAACCTCCTAGAGGCATTCTTCACTTTTCAAATTCACACTATCTAAAGTTCAATGTTGGATTTGGTTTTGGCTCAAGTATTTTCTTTCAACTCATGATTTTTAAACTTATTTTACCCTTAGCATTGAAAAAAAAAGTATATCCCACTTACATGTTTTAGGAAATTCACTATTGGTAATCAAATGGAGGAAGTAGGAGTTTGCTCAAAGGAACTTTACCTTGTAGACTTAGTTTAATGATGTTTGAAGTCTCCTCACATGTTTTATTGGTACATCTTTTGATGTTATGGGAGATGAGGTTGGAATTTACACATAATTTAATTATTTTATTTTTTTAGAATTTGATATTGTTTTTCAAATTTTTTAAATCAACAATGCTATTATGTTAAAAGGATGTATAATTTGAACATTATATGAATCTTGTATGAAGGCCTTGGGAACTTTACTATTTGGAATTACTGAATGGTCTTTGTGTTTTTGTTTAAATGACATTCATGTGAATGATATAAGATTTGGTTAAAAATTTTATTTAAAAAAATCAATAAATAATATATCTATTAAACTAGTAAGTAAATTAATACACTTTATCTAAAAATATTTAAATCCAAAACTTATTATATTTAAACCCAAAACTTATTAACATAAAATGAACCAAATACCAACAACAACCAAACAAACTAATCCTTTAAACTATACATATATTTTTTATATTTCCTCTCTTATTTTTCTTCTACTTTAAATAAAAACTTTCTTGCTTCCTCTTTTTCAACCTAGGTTACTTCCTTTTTTTCAACATACATTATGGTATTATAGCATGTTGACAAGTGAGTGGAGATTGGGTGGTTGGGAGGTTATGTTGTGATCTTCTCCAATCAAGTTCAAATCAGATCTCTTCCAATGAAAAAAAATACGGATGTTCTTGTACATAAAAATGACCCTCGACTATAACACTGTACAACATATGAAGTCATTATAAAGGAGTTGTCGGGTGGCAACGTGGCATCCAACAAGTGGTGGGAGCATGAGGTGCCGTCAAGGCCGAATAAACATTATATGGAACTATTTTATCACAAACATCCAGAGAAATCTCTACGGGCGTAGAAGGATAACCCTGTGGTGGAGTTTGTTGTGGAGGAAAGCTCTACAGGCGTAGAAGGGGCCCCAAACCCTTTCTCAGTGGTCCATCCAGTGGGTCTTCTACAAAACATGGATCCTAAGGATGTTGGGGTCTCGATAGGATTTCAGATTGAGGAGGTTGAACCGGCTGAACAACTCCATGATGTTATTCAAAATCTCAAGCGAAGGTAGACATGGTATGGTTGCTCGGGGGGGAGGAAGCTTAGGCGTCAACCGATGAAAGTATCAATCACTCTCTGTGGTCATGGGAAGAACTGATGCTAAAAAAGTGGAATCTTAGGGTGGACAACCACAATATGGTGCTTAGGAGGGACTTTGGAATGGAACATATGGTGGAACTATCATTAACATCACTGATGAACAAGAGTGTCTTTTTAATTAGTTTTTATTTTTGGTAACGTTGCGATACGCAATAAAATCTCATCCATACTAGTTGTAAAGAACCTAATCACTCTCAATGCAAAAAGACATGGATAAGCGCATGAGGTAAATGTTAGTCGAGATATACATGACCAAGGGTTTCTGAGAGGAGATTTACATTGAATGGCACCACCGAAAGTACCACCAAGAGTGGACTACTTGGGATTTCCTTTCCACTGCTCAAAATGTCGGGAAGTAGGCCACTTATGGAGGTCTTGCAAATATTCTAGGGAGTAAACTTTCTACTCGACCATTTGCACCGATCGGACGACCTGGCTCGCATGAGCTTTCACATCACGCATCGCTGATCGTCCGATCGGTGCAAATGGTCGGGTAGAAATTTTACTCCATATTCTAGGTCTGGCTCTGTTAGTGAAGATTCCATTTTTATGGGGACCCGAAACTTACTAGTCTATCGGGATGACATCTCATCATGCAGCGGCCATTGCATATATACCAGGGCGATATCATCGGAATTTTTTGATCAGATGGGAGGAATTACCGTTCAATACAGGTTGAACGGACTTCCTACTTTGGAAATGGATCACAGCGGTCTCCATGATAGTATATCGCATATTTTGGATATTGGTTGTTATGAGATGTATAGTGTCTATTTCCGACGTATGTAGGCCCAACTTTTGTTGGCTCAGGTTTTATATGTTATTAGATGCATAGTCTTTTTTATTTTGAACATTGATCAATTTCTAACCGTTTTCTACCACTTCTTATTATTGATTTTTTAATTTTTAATTTTAATTTTTGTTTGTTTGTTTGTTGTTTGTGTATGATTCAAGTTATTTAATGAATGACGTTCAATAATGGAAATTGTTTTATTTTTGGAGAGGGTAAAACTTTTATAACTAAAGTTTTTTTCTTTTGTTTATGAAAAAACTAATTCTTTTTTACCTCAAAGTCAGATGACATAACTTGGGACGTTTAAGAATCGAGTTCCATGAATTGAAGCGTTCGTGCTTTTTTGAATTTTTTTGCAGGTTTTTTTGTCTTTGAAAGAGAGCACGAGTTGGTTGTTGCAGATTTTTTGGAGGAGGATTGATCAGTGAGCAAGGAGTTTTCCTATTTGAAGGCTGATCTAGTTATTGAACAGGAGTTGCAGAGCTTCTTGTAGAGATTTACCCAGGTTCAGCTTCGGTTGAGAGTGGGTGTGTATTTCAAGATACTGAGTTTTAGTGAGAAATATGCGAGTTATGGCAACAGGAGGGGATCCTTCCCCTCCCCCTGAGCTTGATGCTTCCAGGAGATTGGTGGTAGCAAGCAACAAGAGGAAAATTAGTCTGAATCAACAAAAGTTTGTCAAGAAATTAGACAATATATCTTCGGTGGATTTACCTGTAGAACACCCTTGCCGGACATCTATGAACATTGCAGATCGGGGATTTATTGGACAGTTTACAGGTCTCTGGCCATCTCCCAAGGAAATTGATGGATGGGTTCAGAGGAATTGGAAGCCCCTTATCTCGGTAGGAATTTGTAGTCATGTGGTAGGTAAGGGATACTATGTATTCTTGTTTGAAAACTCAGAAGATAGAGATCTATTTTCTCGTAATGGTCCATACTTCATGGGCCCTCAAGGGTTGTACCTGAATAAGTGGACACCAGATTTTGATCAGTGTCAAGATGTTCCCTCAACCGTTCCTATTTGGGTCAGAATTCCACCTCTTCATCTTCATTGTTGGAACTCGGAGTCATTAGAATCCATAGGAAACAAATTGGGGAAGTACATAGACAGGGCTAAAAGAAGAGACCGTTATTCTTGTGTTAGAATATGTGTAGAGGTAGATTTGGAGGTAGGTTTTCCTGAAGCAATTTAGTTGAAAGTAGCAGACTGGTCACATGTGTAGGAGCTCAATTATGAGAAATTGCCATTCAAATGCAGGTATTTTCATGGATATGGTCATTTTTCCAGAACGTGTAAGAAGAAAGCAGAAGAGGAAGCTGACAAAGAGAAGGGAGAACAATGGACTAAATCACACAAAACCAATACAGAAAAGTAGGCCAATAAATCAAAAGGAAAAAGTGGAGAAATGGGGTCGGGAAACAATCCCACCAGACAGAAGCAAAATGAAACTAAGACAACTATGAAGGAAATCATATCTCAAAACAAATTTGCAATGTTGAGCAATTCCGAAGAACAGGCTCCAATACTTGAGGAGGGGTTAGTCCAAAAATATCAAGGACTGATAAGGGAAGAAATTTCAGTTGCTTAGGATATTGGTTCGCTTGCTGATGGCTCCTTCCCTACATATGCATAAATGGAAAAAAAGAAACCCATGGATACTTCTGATTTAGAAGAAGAATCTTTAGAGAGGTACTCTAGAAAAGGGCAAAAATCTCTCAAGAAGGTTTGAGAGGAAGAAGCTGAACGCTTGAAGATGTAGGGAAGTCAAGCCACTATAGAGATGTCTATTGGCAGGAATACTCAGGCTACACATGTAAAGGTGTACCCTCAACCTTTTGTCATATTTAAGTAATGAACATTGTCTCTTGGAATTGCAAGGGGATGGGGAATGCTTCAAAAGCTGAAGCTGTAAAAGATCACATAAAAATGGCTTCACCCAATGTCCTTTTTCTCCAAGAGACAAAGGTTGCTGAGGAAACTCTCCTCTCATTGAGTAAAATGAATTGGAAGAAGAACACAGGGATTGTAGTGAGTGCAAGGGGTTCATCTGGTGGACTTGCAACATTGTGGGTAGAGGATTCGTTTTCTTTGGAAAACTCCTTCAAAACTCAGCATTGGATATTTATTGAAATCCGACACCTAGCGAGTAAGACTTCTCCGTCCATTTTTTATTTGTAAGTTCATGTTGATTTTCAAGAGAAAAAATATTGTTGGAAGTCTCCTATAGAGTATGCTGATGCAAATATACCATCAAATATGATTGTGGCTAGAGATCTCAACATCACGCTGGATCCAAAGGATAAAAACGGAGGAGTCTGTGGGAGGGACCCAATATTAAAAATGGTGGAAAATTTTATCCAATTTTGGGATTTGATTGACTTAAAACCAAAGAAAGGTAGATTCACATGGACCAATAACAGAGTAGGAGAAACCAATATTTCAGCAAGACTAGATCGCTTCTTGGTTCAGAGCTCTTTTTTGGAATTTTTATTTATTTATTCTAGCATTCTTCCGAAAATAGCTTTAGATCATTAACCTATTCTACTACATTTTGAAGAGGAAGAAGATCTTGGGCCCCCATCCCCTTCAGGTTCATCCCACTTTGGGTAGATCATGAATATTTTATGAAAGCAGTCACACAGTCTTGGTCTCGACCAGTAACATGATCACCAAATTTTGTATGGGAACAAAAATTAAAATCCACTAAACTTGGTATTAAGGAATGGGTTAAAAAACTGTGAAATCTCCATCCAGTGACAGAAAAGAGGCATTAAAATTTTTAGAGGAAAACCAATTGGAAATGGATGAAACAGGAATAACCCCAACTAAATTGGAAAAAGAACAACAAGCTCAGTTCAAAGCTTTTCGTGCATTTAGAAAGGAAGAATAATATTGGAGATTGAAATCTTGCAGTGATCTGGATTTATGCCTGAACGAAATGAAAGAACATACACATAATAATAATCAAATACATTTTGCAAAGATAACAGAGATACACTAAACACATATTCTATTAAATGGCGGAAATAGAACAAACTGTAATACAATTGCTAGAATGGTGGTAGCTATCTCTGAGAAGAGATGTGGCTGCTACGCTCATCCGTGCCAAGCTGAATACAAAATGAGGCCAAAGGGGCCTATTTATAATAAGAATGAGGTGAGAACCTAAAAATTCCAAACGTAACCCTAGAATATGAACCGTCATAAAGTTTGCGGCCCCAAGATGGTAAGTTGAACAGTCAACTTCTCGGGGTCATAAATTTTGCATACGATCTCCGATTTGGGCGTTCAATAGCTTTGGAAAGGTCTGTCTAAGATTTACAACTTTTGGTTGGCCAAATGCATGTTGACAGCAACCATTTTCCCTCGAATATCGAAAAAACGTCGTTTAGGGCCTCAAAATAGCCCCGAAAGTTTAGGACCCGAAAAACTGTAGAAAAATAACTAGGAAATTGCCACAATGGACAATTGTTTTGAGCCAGTGGAATAGGTGGGTGTCCACCAATATCCATCTAGATCAATCCTCCCTCCTTAGGAAGCAATGGTCTCCATTGCGTCAAATCCCATATCATATCTCGAACTGTGTGTTGAGTTGATCTCCTGGTGCGACATTTGTTGAAGTGAAGAGGCTGCTTTTCTTTGGCATCCCGAGAGGGTTGTAATTGTTGTGTGGATGATTTGTTTTTGGATGAGCACCTTGAATGCGTGGCCTTGCATTATAGAGGTACTCGGATAGATGAGGAAACAATGGCTTTGTTTTCTTCTTGTGTCTGATGAGCAGAGACACCCTGTGTAGAGTGTGGAGGTATCTGTGATCTTATGTTCTCCTTCAGACGTAATTGTGAGGAGGAATAATTTCCTGGCGTGGGAGCTTATCTTCCTACCCTGCGAGACTATGGCAGGTGCAACTGTCTCTAGGATCCGGTAGAGTTGTCCTCCCAAAGTGACAATGACACTATGAGGCCGTGACTCATATACAACATGATGCTTCCACATATATGGTTGTCCTAAAAGAACATCACATACTTCAAGTGGGGCCACATCACACAGTACCTCGTCTTTGAAAGGTTTGATGCCATATAGTAGGGGGCATTGTTGGGTAACGCGGATACCTCGTCCTTGGATTAGCTAACCGATGTTGTAAGGTTGCGGGTGTGGTGTTGTCGAAAGCTCCAATCTCTTGACAACTTCTGCTGAGATCAGGTTCTTTTGGCTGCCATTGTCAACAACAAAATGTAGAGGCGTTCCCTTCACCCACATCTGCGAGTGGAATAGGTGCTCCTCTGCCTCTGACTCTTCAGGATCCTCTAGTTGAATCTGTTCGGTAGCAACAATGGTAGTGGGGTCTGCATCAATGATCTGCCTCCCATTGTATGTGGCTGTGACATTGGGTTCATAATCAAAATCAGGATCTGATTCTGAAGATTTGATCTCGGCCACTAATGACTGCTTTGAGCGACATTCATCAATGTTGTGCCAAGGGCTTTTATGAAATTCGCACCACTTACCGGCGTCCTTCTTTGCCTTTCCATCTCCCTTCTTTGCTTGTGGCGGGGACTGGTTGTCCTTTCCTTGTCCCGTGTTTTGCGGGCCAGGGTTTCCCTTGCCTTGATTCTGCAGTGGGTGTGAGGTCCAGAGTCTCGCTTGTTCTTTTGTCGAAATTTCTCCTCAATTTTGACAACATACCGATAGGTAGATCCAAGTGAAGAGATGTCGAGGAAGTCCATCTCAGTTCGGATGTACCGATGTAGACCACTGCGATATTTAAGAATCAGGTGTTGCTCGGAGTCCTTGATACTCAACTTTGTATGGAAGGTATGAAATTTGTTGGTGTACTTCGACACTGTCTGGTCCCTTTCTTGACGCAGAATGGTCCATTTTGTGTACTGGTCATCATAGTTTCCCACAGGGTAATACTGTTCCCTGACGACATCTATGAAAGAGGCCCAAGTGGGATTTTTTTCAAACATTCCAGACTCATCTGGTGAGTTTTGATCACAATAAGTACCCCACCAATTTTGGACATGGGGGACTGCCTTAAGGAGCGCAAAGGTGATCTTTTCTCTGTCGAAAAAATTATGGACAAAGAAATACCCTTCTAGAACATTCAACCAATTATCCAGGGCATCTGCATCGATATTTCCTTCAAATAAAGGAATATCAAAGTTAACTTGTACCTTAAAGGGAGTTGCATCCCTGAACCGACTGCTCATTGAAGATGCACTTGCTGTTGCCAGCATTTATGCGTGAATGAAATGAAAGAACATACACATAATAATAATCAAAGACATTTTGCAAAGATAACAGAGATACAGTAAACACATAATCTATTAAATGACGAAAATAGAACATACTGTAATACAATTGCTAGAATGGTGGTAGCTATCTCTGAGAAGAGATGTGGCTGCTACGCTCATCCGTGCCAAGCTGAATACAAAATGAGGCCAAAGGGGCCTATTTATAATAAGAATGAGGTGAGAACCCCAAAAGTCCAAAACGTAACCCCAGAAGATGAACCGTCATAAAGTTTGCGGCCCCAAGGTGGTAAGTTGAATAGTCAACTTCCCGGGGTCATGACTTTTGCATACGATCTCCGATTTGGGCGTTCGATAGCTCGTTGGAAAGGTATGTCTAAGCTTTACAACTTTTGGTTGGGGGTAACCATTTGGCCCCGAATCTCCAAAAATGCCGTTTAGGACCTCAAAACGGCCCCGAAAGTTTAGGACCCGAAAAACTGTAGAAAAATAACTAGGAAACTGCCATAATGGACAATTGTTTTGAGCCAGTGGAATAGGTGGGTGTCCATCGATTTCCATCTGGATCATGCAGTATCTGGTTATAAGTAGGAGATAGAAATACTTCCTTCTTTCACAGGCGGTATAGAGTAAGGCTCTCTCACAATCACATCTTGAAAATTTCTACCTTAGATGGACAACTTTTTAAAGGCTAGTCTCAAATAATGCAAGTGACTGAAATTCACTTCCAAGGTTTGTTTAGTGAAACTGGATTAAAAGAGAATGATTTAAAGTCATATTTTTTATCCAATATTCCCTCTTTGGTCGGTAAGGAGACAAATGGAAAACTCATGGAGCCATTTACGGAAGAGATCATTGATGTTATTTGGTCAATGGAGCCGGATAAACATTAGAGTAAATTTGAGGTCTAAAATGGGTCTCCTAAGAAAAATAATAAAATAATAGTTAAAATTATAAAATAATATTTATTAATTTTGGAGGAAGAAAGAAAAAAACTATTTTTTTGTTCGTATTTTCGACATATCCCCTTGTGTTTTTACTAAAATTTCGAGCAAGAGAGCTCGTTGGATGCATAATTTAATTCAGCATCCAACGAGTGCCCACAATGCATACTTTTGAGGGACCTCGCTACCCCAAAAACAAGAAATACCTGAAAAATGCGACGATGATGTCATCATCATGTTTTTCAGGTATTTCTTATTTTTGGGGTAGCGGGGTCCATCAAATGTATGCAGTATGGGTACTTGTTGGATGCGGAATTAAATTTCACATCCAATGAGCTCTCCCGCTCAAAATTTGAGTAAAAACACATGGAGATATGTCAAAAATACAAACAAAAAAAGTTTTTTTTTTTTATGACAAATATGTCAATTCAACCATTATGGTTAACTCATTTTATTGAAATTCTATTGGTTCTTGAATTCCAACTCACAATAATTTATTGTTGGTGCGTTT
The DNA here is from genome assembly GCA_001517045.1 of Pseudotsuga menziesii. Lineage (NCBI taxonomy): Eukaryota > Viridiplantae > Streptophyta > Pinopsida > Pinales > Pinaceae > Pseudotsuga > Pseudotsuga menziesii. Next base: position 211,305 of record LPNX011068999.1, on the reverse strand, counting down.
CCTTATAAGGCCAATTTTAGACCCCAAATTTCCTCTAATGGCCCCGGGACTAGATGGATTCTCTTTTCAATTTTATAGAGTGTGTTGGATAGTAATCAAGAAAGATCTCCTGAGGATGATCAAATCCTTTCAATTAAAAGTTAAAAATGGAGGATGCACTAATTCCACTTTTTTTGCATTAATTCCTAAATAAGTTATTCCGACAACTTTTGAAAGATATTGACCGATATCTCTTTGCAATGCTTCTTATAAAATCCTTTCTAAACTCTTAGCTGATTGAATCAAGCCTTTGCTAGGAAAGCTGATCTCCCCACTTGAAGGCGAGTTTGTCAAATGGAGACACATATTGGATAATGTGATCCAAGTCCAAGAATCCATGTAATCTAGCTTTCAAAGACAGGAGAAAGGCATGCTAATGAAACTTGATATGGCAAATGATTTTGACAGGGTAAGGCTGTCCTTTCTTTATAAAGTTCTTCTCTCTTTTGCGTTTAGCTCAGCATTTGTAAATTTGATAAAAGCTTGTATAGATTAGCCTTGCCAATAACTCCTTTAATAAATGGAAGTCCGACAAATTTTTTCCAAGCAACTAGGGGTCTTCGGCAGGGCTTCCTGCTCTTGCCATTCCTGTATATTCTAATGGCTGAATCTATGAGTAGAAAATTATCCATAGAAAAAGAAGCAGTGATTATTTCGGGCATTAAGTCTGCAAGAGGGGTAGACTCTATTAACCATTCTCTATTTGTGGATGATTTTCTCCTTTTGGGAGGGGCTTCGATCATAATGGAAAGAGTTTTTAAAGGAATTCTGCAAAACTTTTGTCTCATTTCAGGCGCTCTGATTAACAATAGAAAAAGTGCAGTGTATGGTTGGAATACTGATCATTCAACTATCTCGAATATATCAAATCTTTTAGAATTTCCTGGCTATGACATTTGGGATCAGATCAAATATTTCAAATATTTGGGTTTTCCATTAACCTTAAGATAAAACAAACCTTGTCTTTGGCTGGAAGTAATTACTAAGATAAAAGCAAAAATATGCTTCTTGGGGTGGACATTGGCTCACGAAGGTAGGAAAGCTTATAATGATCAAGTCAATTCTGGCAGCTCTTCCAATTTATCAATCCTCTCTTCTCCTAGCTCCAAAAACAATTATGGATCATATTTCCAAACTTATTCGATATTTCCTCTGGAATGGTGGCAAAGGAAATCCGAATAAACTGCATTTAGTCAATTTGGACATAGTTAAAAGATCGACGTTAGAAGGTGGCTTGCAAATCAAAGATCTGGGTTTGACAAATATTGCTATGGGAGGAAAAATTTGGTGGAAACTTTTCTCCGACCGTAAACATCTGGTTAGTTAAGTATTATGGAAAACATATCTCTTGGGAGGAACTTTGAGAAACCTTCAGGAAGTAAACATTCCAAAAGGATCTTTAACTTGGAATTTATGCCGAAGAGGACTGGAATTATTCCAAAAGCATTTATATCACATTCTTGGAAATGGAAGGAAAAATCTTTTATGGGAAGACAATATACAAGGACATGCTCCATTATCAAATAATTCCTCTCTCACAGAGATCAAGCTTTGGCTTGTTAATAAAGGGTTATTGTACGATTAACTGATGTTTCAAAATGGTACAGCAAAGGAAATTGGGTTGATTTTCATTTTGATCCACCGGATTGGCTTATTCCTAAAACTTTTTTTGTTGACTGTGTTGATAGGAAAAGCTCCAATTCATCACTCAACCAAATACCATTGGGGATGGGGCGAATTGGGAAAATACTCTACATCGCAAGGCCACTATGCTCTCCAAAACAAACTGCCATTATCGCACTCATCTCAAAACATTCTTCCTACAACGCACCCAGTTCATTTCTGGAAATATGTTTGGAGCTCTCCATGTGTGCCTAAGGTCAACCTTTTCACGTGGTTGGTAATGCACATGAAGGCGTTGACTGGTGAAAACCTGGAAAAGAGAGGATTCTACAGCCCATTTCGATGTTGTTTTTGTCATCATGCTGCAGAGACTTTAGATCATTTGCTCATTGATTGCGTCTTCTCTCAACAGGCATGGGTGCTGATCCTTAAAGGTTTACCAGTGTTTGCCACTGGGAATATTGAAGCTATAAATTTGTTTTTAAATTGGAAGTCCATATATCCAAGAAATGGTTCAATCAGTCCTGGATGGAGTAAAATTTGGCAAGCTATTCCAAAATTCATTTGGTGGAAAATCTCGCTTGCAAGAAATGATTTAATTTTTAATAATAGATTAACGAAGCTAGAAATTGTAGGAGCAAAAGAAAAGGCTATGCTACTCGGTAAGAATTTTGGTAAGCCTTTTATAAAACCAAAATGGCAAATGAGACTATTGAAGAAAGAATTTTTAGAATGGTGGCAAAGTCAAAATAAAGTTTTAGTTTTTTTCGATGGAGCATCCAAAGGAAACCTGGGGATTTCCGGAGCAAGGGGTTTGATGTATTATCCTGGAGGAATGTTAGAAACTAGTTTCAGTTGGCGCATAGGACAAAGCACGAATAATCAAGCATAAATTCTTGCTCTTTTAAAAGCCTATCAGCTAGAGAAGGAAGCTGGACATAAAGATCTGCAAATATTTGGAGATTAAAAAATCCTAATTAAAGTTCTAAATACTGATAAACATTTCAACAAATTTTCCTTGAATGGGTTTATGCAAATGATTCAATTCATTTTGACTAAATTTGACTCTGTTTCCTTTTTTCATATACTTCAAGAATTGAATAAGAACGCTGATTCTAAAGCTAATCGAGGATGCCAACTTCCCAAAAGAATGGTAAGTCTAAATGAAGGACCTAGCTTGAAGCATCAAATTTCATAAGTTTGGAGCTGCCATTTGTATTATCCTAGAAACTGAGTAGATTTGGAATGAAAGAAATTTAATCATTGACATACTTGTAAATTGGTTGATGGCTTTTGCCAGTCAATTTTTTAATTAAAAAAAAACTCATTTTAGTTTAAAAAAACTAATTTCTTTTAAATTAAATTGTTTTTTTATATAAATATGGTTAAAATCCCTAATTATTATTTACATGTGTGATATTTGATTTATTTTTAATTTTTGAGTTTCTCTTTATATAATTCAAGTTTTCTTTATTAATTATTTACATTTATAATGTTATTGATTTGTTTGATATCATTGATTTATTTTTAATTTTTGAATGTCTTATATTGATTCAAGTTTTTTCATTAATTATTTAATTTTTAATGTTATTGATTTATTTTTATTTTCATCAATGGAGATATTAATAGACATTGCTTTATTTTGGAGAGGATAACCATTTTTGCAAATCAACATTTTATTTTATTTATTTATTTTGAATTTTTTATAAATTAAATTGTGTAAAAATAATTGATATAAAAATTCCATTTCTAAAAAACCTATAGTTTATTAAATTTCAGGAGATTGCATTTAAAATCAATTATAAACATCCCTTTTTGTATAATAAAATAAAGAAGCATAAAAACATCTTAACCCGATATGTCATGCCATTATTATTTAGTTTATAAGTATTTCATGGCATACACGAGGTAGGTTGTAAAAATATACATGCTTATTTTAAATTATTTTTTTATGGCTAATTACATAGGGACATTTATTAGCATTTGTACTGAGAGGTGTAAAGTAATGTCGAGAGGGTAAATATTCTTAGAGGGTAAAAATATTGGGTTTTTTTGCAACTGATTTTTTTTTACTTATCTTGGGAGACTGAAAATTACATTTTAATAATAATACTTTTGTGGGTACTACTGACTTGACTTACAACTGAGGATCAAATTTCTTACTAAATACATCAATGACATCCTCAATCGGAAGATCAACATATCTCTCTCCCCCCTTTTCTCCCGATCTCTATNCCCCCCCTCTCTCTCCATCCCTCTCTCCCTCCGCCTCTTCGTCTCCCTCTCCTACCACTTACCACCCGCAGAATCTCTTTCTTTCTCTCTCGTCGCGTCCTATACCTCTCTTTCTCTTTAATTGCCATAATTATCCCTAAACCCTATCCCCTCTCTCCACTGCAATCTTTATCTTTTTCTTTCGCCACCCCAGTGTTAATAAATTTGTATTACCAATAAAAAATAGTCTACATGTAAAAACATATAAATAATATACATATAACCTCCCTCTAACTTATTTAGGTTTGATTTTTAACATATTACAAACACTCACATCAACAAAATTAAAAAAATTAATAATTCAGCAACCTAAAAAACTAACCCCCAATGGATAGAAGCTAACCCATAGCTATCCATGGTTTATAATTTAATTTCCCAAACCTCGATGGATTTTAATAATAAAAAACCAAATCGATTTGTGGTAGTTGTATTTACAGAAACCCCAAACCTCGATAGATTTTAATAATAATAAAAACCAAATCAATTTGTGGTAGCTGTATTGGCGGTGTTGGCGGCTTCAGAATTAATAAAATGTAGTCCCTGTGTGTGAAGAGAAAATGACTAAATGGGTATATCGGTGAATACTTTGTTTTTATTTAACTTGCATCATTGAATTCTTTTCGGTATTTATCTTTTGGGAAGGTTTGGACTTTGCATATTGTGGGGAACAAGTTTCCTAATTTTGGAAAATATTGAAAATATTGGAAGTCGTTTTTGTGATGTTCTGCATTTTATAACAACAATAATAATAATGGTAATTTTAATTTTACATCAAATTTAATAAGATGTTAAATTAGTGTATAACACTCTTTTATTTACATTTTATTATGCAAATTCAATTGATTATCAATTTATCTTTCTGCGTCCGTTTTCCAATGCTTAGAGTAGAAAGATGAAAAGTAAATTAATAATCAATTTATCAATTTACCTTTCCGTTTTCCGCATTGGAAAGCTAAATAGTTATATAAAAGTCAAACATTAAAACATTAACAATATATAAATACGAAATGACAAATATTTTTTTTATATAAATAGTTATATAAACGTGAAACATTAAAGTATTAACAATATATAATGATATAAATTTAACTTAATTATTCAGTTATTTCTTTTATAGGAAGGTTTGGACTTTGCATGTTGTGGGGAACACGTTTCCTAATTTTGGAAAATACTGGAAATATTGGAAACCTTTTTTGCTATGTTTGGCATTGTATAACAATAATAATAATAATGGTAATTTTAATTTTACATTGAATTTAAGGTGTTAAATTAGTGTATAATACTTTTTTATTTACATTTTATTATGCAAATTCAATTGATTATCAATTTACCTTTCGGCTTTCCGTTTTCCAATGCCCAAAGCTGAAAAAGTAAATTGATAATATGCTTTCCACTTTGCCCATTGAAAAGCGGAAATTGTATACTAACTTTTTATTTTCATCTATCTCATTTACATGCTAAATTATATTTATTATACAAATTTAGTAAAGAAAACTAATTAAACCAAAATGAAATTATCTATATAAAGTAATAATAAATTCAATAAAGACATACAACAACATTACTAAAAACATTTTATTATGCAAATTCAATTGAAAAAGAAAAAACTAAACTAAAAAAATTTAAATTATTTATATAAAATAATAATAAAGACAATTGACAAATATTTTTTATATAAATAGTTATATAAAAGTGAAACATTAAAACATTAACAATATATAAATACAATGACAAATATTTTTTTATATATAAGTAGTTATATAAACGTGAAACATTAAATATAAATTAGCCTTAACTATTCGGATATTTCTTTTATGATAAGGTTTGGACTTCATGTTGTGGGGAACAAGTTTCCAAATTTCAAAAAATATTGGAAATATTGGAAGCTGTTTTTTCCGTATTCGGCATTGTATAACAATAATAATAATAATGATAATTTTAATTTTACATTGAATTTAATAAAATGTTAAATTAGTGTATAATACTATTTTATTTACATTTTATTATGCAAATTCAATTGATTATTAATTTACCTTTTTGCTTCCAGCTTACCAATGCCCAAAGATAAATTGATAATCATTTTATCAATTTACAATTCCGCTTTAATCTTTCAGCTTTCAACTTCATTGTATATTAACTTTTGATTTTCATCCATTTCATTTACATGTTAAATTATATTTATAATACAAATTTAGTAGAGAAAACTAATTAAACCAAAATGAAATTATCTATATAAAGTAATAATAAATACAATTAACAAATACAACAACATTACAAAAACATTTTATTATGCAAATTCAATTAAAAAAAAAGACTAAACTAAAAAAATCAAATTATTTATATAAAATAATAATCAATAAAATTGACAAATAATTTTTTATATAAATAATTATATAAAAGTGATACATTAAAACATTAACAATATATAAATACAATTGACAACTAATTTTTTATATAAATAGTTTTGGCATCGAATTTAATAAGATGTTAAATTAGTGTATAATATTCTTTTATTTACATTTTATTATGCAAATTCAATTGATTATCTACCTTTTCGCTTTCCGATTTCCAATGTCCAAAGCTGAAAGCGAAAAGTTAAATTGAGAATCAATTTACCTTTTCTCTTTCCTCTTTATGCATTGGAAAGTGAAAAACGAAAATTGCATATTAACTTTTGATTTTCATCCATTTCATTTACATGGTGGATTATATTTATTATACAAATTTAGTAGAAAAAACTAATTAAACCAAATTGAAATTATTTATATAAAGTAATAATAAATACAATTAACAAATACAATAACATTACCAAAAACGTCTTGAAAAATAAAAGCTAAACTAAAAAAATCAAATTATTTATATAAAATAATAATAAATACAATTGACAGATAAATTTTTATATAAATAGTTAGAAAAAAGTGAAAAAAGTGAAACATTAAAACATTGACAATATATAAATATAATTGACAAATAATTTTTTATATAAATAGTTATATAAAAGTGAAACATTAAAACATTAACAATATATAAATATAATTGACAAATAATTTTTTATATAAATAGTTATATAAATGTGAAATATTAAAACATTAACAATCTATAAAGATATAAATTTACCTTAATTATTTGGGTATTTCTTTTATGGGAAGGTTTGGACTTTGCATGTTGTGGGGAACACGTTTCTTAATTTTGGAAAATATTGGAAATATTGGAAACCGTTTTTGCGATGTTCAACATTGTACATCGAATAAAGGAATATCTGTAAATTTAACAATTTGAGAAAACCTTTGTTGAAAACTCTCTAGGGTAAATGAAGCGCATCAAAATCAATATAAGAAAATCAAAGAAAAACAGTAACAATTTGAGAAAACCTTTGTTGAAAACTCTCTAGGGTAAATGAAGCGCATCAAAATCAATATAAGAAAATCAAAGGAAAACAATAAGAAACAACGGTTTCCTATTAGTTATTGTGGCATCCTATTCATTGTGGTATTGCTCTTTTATAGTTATGCAAATTCCGCAGTTGAAAATCAATCCATGAAGTCCATCAATCCATTCACGCGCAACATCGGTCGTAACACAGAGGACACTTCCGGTTTGTGCAACAGAAGTTCTGGAATTGAGATTGCAGAACCAGGGACCCAACTGAAGTGCACTAAAAAAAAATTTGATCAGCATACATGCATGAAAAAAAAAGGTAAGAACAATCAATCAATCATGCGCAACAACAACTGTAACAGGCGACCATTTGGTCAGAATGGAAATGATTTCCTTTGAGTGGACATGTTTGACAGGGAAAAATCGAAACACAACACCTGTCCAATGGAAAGTAGAAAGCGGAAAGGTAAATTGATAATCAATTTATGAATTCACCTTTCCACTTTAAATTGTATTTAAACTTTTGATTTTCATCCATTTCATTGACATACTAGATTATATTTATTATACAAATTTAGTAGAGAAAACTAATTAAACCAAAATGAAATTATCTATATAAAGTAATAATAAATACAATTAACAAATACAACAACATTACCAANTATAAAAATGAAACATTAAAACATTAACCATATATAAATACAATTTACAAATAATTTTTTATATAAATAGTTATATAAACGTGAAACATTAAAACATTAACAATACATAAAGATATAGATTAACCTTAGCTATTTGGGTATTTCTTTTATGGGAAGGTTTGGACTTGATATGTTGTGGGGAACACGTTTTCTAATTTTGAAAAATATTGGAAATATTTGAAGTCATTTTTGTGATGTTCCACATTGTATGAAAATAAAAATAATAATGGCAATTTTAATTTTACATCGAATTTAATAAGATGTTAAATTAGTGGATAATACTCTTTTATTTACATTTTATTATGAAGATTCGACTGATTATCAATTTACCTTTCCGCTTTTCAATACCCAAAGCGGAAAATGAAAAGGTAAATTGATAATCAATTTATGAATTTACATTTCCGCTTTTTTGTATATTAACTTTTGATATTCATCCATTTCATTTACATGCTAGATTATATTTATTATACAAATTTAGTAAAAAAACTAAGTAAACCAAAATGAAATTATGTATATAAAGTAATAATAAATACAATTAACAAATACTGTACCAAAAACATTTTATTATGCAAAATCAATTGAAAAAAAAGGGTAAACTAAAAAAAATCAAATTATTTATATAAAATAATAATAAATACAATTGACAAACAATTACCTTTCCGCTTTCGGCTTTCCAATGCGGATTACATTAAAATTAATCGAAACTTTAAACACCAATCTTTAAATTTAATTGTATTTTCACTTGAAATGTTATTATTAAAAAAATATACTATTAATTAAGATAAAAATCAATATATCTCAATGAGAAACAGGTCTTCCGCACTCTCACACCTTCTCAATTTCCGGTTCAACATGTTCAACATCGTTTCTGCTAAAATAACAAGTTAGAAAGAACCACTTAGCATAAGCAAAAATTCATCTAATAAATAAATCGATAATAACAAAAATTGACATAATATGATCATAATATATTTTCACATACATTATGTAAATAAAAATTAAATTAAAATTAATCTAAACTTTAGACACCCATATTTAAATTTTACTGTATTTTCACTTGAAATGTTATTTTTCAGAAAACAAAATACTATTAATCAAAATAAAAATCAATATATATCTCAATGAGGAAAAGGTCTTCCGCACTCTCACACTTTTCCGATTTCCGGTTTGGATTGCGGAAGTCGGCTTCTCACGAAATAGGGTTCTCACACTTTCACGATTTTTCGGTTTTCAATTTCCGGTTTGGGATGCGGAAGTCGACTTTCGGACTTTTGAAACTTGCAATTCTTCACTTTCCTGGGTTCCGCACTCTACTCTTCGGCACTGTCCATTCTAGCGGATTCGTCCTTGATAGTTGATCAAGGTTAGAATGTTAACATTAAATTTATTTATTTTAAATAGTAATTTTGGTTATAAAGAATTCTAATTCTCTATTTTATATTGATGTATATTTAATTAAAAGTATTATATTTAAGGATTTTAATTTTGTATTGGATTTTTAGTATATAAATTTAAGGGTGTAAATATATTTTCAATTTATTAAACAATATTTAGCTAATAATTTTATAAATTTATTTTGATCCCATATAAAATAGTGTATTTAACTTATAATTTTATAAATTTATTTTGATCCCATGTAAAATAGGGTAGGGAATACTCGAGGCAGATAAAGAGGTTGTTAATAGAACCAGAGCTAAATATTTTTTTTTTCTCAAAATTTAGTGAAAATGGCAGTTTTACATGCAAAGATCAAATTTATGGATTAGTGCAAACTAATGAAGACACTGCATAGTACAAGCGGTAGCAGGTATCTTGAACAATATTTGAATTCATCCTCATTTCCCAAAATAAGCTTTCCCATTTGAGAATTGACTTTGTTGTTCATTGATTATCTCTTCTTTCAACGTGATCTGGCATTCAAGGATATCTCAGCTAAATCCCGATGGAACAATTTATGGAATTCATTTATATCAACAATTGCAATGTGTGGCGCCCACGGTGTCTATTACCAATTTACCATGTTATGGCAACCTGAAGGAGCCGAGGCAGTATAACTGCTTTTAGAAGCTTACCATCCAGTAACAATGCATCAATGGTGGTCGTTTATTGAATATAAGCAAGTTCAGGTATGCTATTGGTATTGGAGTTGCTCTTAATTTAATATAAATTTAATGTTATCAGTATAAATATATAAATTTAATGTTATTAATACAAATGTGTAATATTTTTCAGTGTGGCTAATTTTCTTCAATTTGAGACCGAATAATTGATTTATGGATAAAATTTACGTAAAACCGCCACATCTCTGAAGCTTCCTAACTCCAAACACGTGACCCAGAAAGTGGCAGAGACCAAAAGATTCCGGGTTGGGACCAAAATAGCAGTCGAAATGGGAATTCTTACAATGTTATAGTTAAATCTTGCGGACGTTTACTTAATTTCTTAGGCAGATCCTGGAAATGGAAATGAGGCAAAGTGGGACGAATTCATACTTATCATTATCATTGCCTTTGATGGTGCTTGTGATGTGTGGTAACAATGGTAACGGTGAGACCTTTGGAAGCAACATTTTTGTGAACTGCATCATGGGAGTCATGTGACCCTGCGTTGGATATGAAATGACAAGAGCATGCAATGGTTTGGGATTGAGAGCCATCTGATCCTTGGAGCTCCTTCCTAGGGCTACCGAGTCTTTGGTATATTCAGTGGAAGATAAGATTGCACACAAAACTAAAGCCAGAGAATGGACAAAACTAAAGCTAGAGAATGGGCGGAATCCCACGAAGAGAGAAAATAATTTCTATTCATAAAATAACTAATATTTGTGCTGGAAAAAAAAACATTTTTTGCCATTTACATGGAAAAATATCCTAGTTTTAATATGTGTGAGTTCCAGGTTCTAAATTAGCAAAAGGGTCATTTTAAAATATTCATAATCATTAACTTGTGAACATGAAACAATATTGTTTAATATTCATAAACATTGACTTTTGAAAATAAAAAAACAATATTTGTTTTAACACTTATGAACATCAGTTTTAAAACAAATATTTAATATAAAAATAATAATGCAACTCCATTCGTTTATTGAAAATTCCCCTAACATCTGAGGCCAAATGGAGGAAACACTGTATACAAGAATGTATAGAGGAAGACCTAGAAGAAGTTTAGGACTTCCATAACTAACTATATAGATAACATGGAAGCAATTTAGTATATCCAGATGGAGTGAATAGGATAAAGCCCTCTCCAGATGCTTTCCTTTCCTTGCCATTGGGGATATTTGTTGCTTTCCCATCCTCGCCTACATTTTGGATACCCGAAAAACTCTATTGTCCTTCCTCCAGATGGGCGAAATATTGAACAAAGTGCCCACAATTTTAAAACAAATCTTTAATATAAAAATAATAATGCAACTGCATTCGTTTATGGAAAATTTAAATTAACAATGATATGATAAAATTTTTAAAGTAACAATGATATGATAAAAATAAAGCAGTTCCGAAATATTTTAAATTAACAAGAGGTCCTTCAATGGATGAATGCATACCCACCAAACCAAATTTCCATAAAGATACGAAAATATTTCTACTTATTTATGGGCCTCTAATAAAACTAATACTACTATTTGTTATTCTTTATAAATCACAAATTTCCATAAAGATATGAAAAAATCTCTACTTATTTACGAGCCTCTAATAAAACGAATATTATTGTTTGTTTTTTCTTTATAAATCACAACTGCTTCACATCTTTTATCAACAATTTAAATCCTCTACTAATTTGAAGTAGCTATTTGTGGTGAAGAGAGTTAGTTGGACCCTCCTAAATCCATATATGAAAGTTAGTTGTCTGTATTATAGAAAGTTAGTGATAGCTCCTTTTTTCTAGTTACCTTTTCCTCTCTCTCCCACTTATGCTTATACTCCCACCTTTACTCCTATTACTACTGCATAACATTTAGCAGACAATGAACTATTTCGCTGCATGAATAATAACTCGAATTCCTCATTCTCTACAATGTTGCATTTTCGGATATTGACAAAAATGGTGAACAACACATGGTGTTGTGTTGGGTTATTCTGGGAATTGTGGAGAGAGTCCATCTTGGCTCTCATCAGTTCCATCCTAGTTGTGAAAAATTTGATTCTAGGGTTGATGATCTCACGAATCCTAAGTGTTACATTATTTGGAGCACTCACATGAACATGCATATTCTTCCGGACTAAATTGTGAGCTTTAAGGTTCCACATCAAATGCATGGTAATGTTCCCATTTTTCCCTTTTTAGAATTCCAAAACAATGTTCTGCTTTTCGGTTTTTGCAGTAGAAAGTGGAAAGGGGAAAGGTAAATTGATAATGAGTTTCTTAATTTACCTTTTTGCGTTCCTCTTTCTGATTTCCAATGTTGAAAGAGGACAATCATCACTAGAAAAAAATGAAGGATTCGATGAATAACATTATGGGTTCTAATTTATACAAATTTTTCTCACATAGAATGTTCTAACTGTTCAAGTGAATTTCCCAGCACCAGTTTCATAAACATATGGATACTTCCAAACAAAAACTCCATTGTGGATTGAAATGCCGAGCCTAATTAAACAATACCAAATTATTATCCATTCTTCGTACTATATTATCACAAAAACATAAAGCAAATTATTATCCATTCTTCTTAGTATGTTATTACAAAAATATAATACAATTTTTTTGTGATTTGAAATTAATTATTTAAAAATGGATAAAATGTTCATTCAAAATCTAATTCTTTGAGAGTTGAAGTTGTAATTCTTTCTTTCAAGAATGGATAAAGTGTTCACTAAAAAATCCATTTAGGAATTGCAATTAAAAAAAACACGATGAAAAAAATCAATAAAATAAGAATACCTGAAGCATTATTGAGAGAAAGCTGCATATCCTGGCCATTGTTGAATCTATTGACATTGTTATAGCCCCATGTTACATCGATATCATTGTAAAAGTTTCCATGAAAGGTGGGAATTGTAGCCGTAGTTTCCATGTTACATTTTAATTAAGAAATTTATTTAAAAATGTATTTTAGTTCAAATGTATTTACGGAAAGCAGATGACAAAAAACTTGTGAAAAAAAATCAAATTAAAAAAATATGAGACAAAATTTTCCGATTTTCACATCTCGCATTGCAGAAAGTAGAAGTCGGGAAGCACTACAGAAAGATGGATTTTATTAAGTGAAATGCTCATGCTTCTGCAGATGCTTCATTTAGTTGCAGAAAGACTCAATATTTTTAGCCTCTCGGCGTTCCTTTGCACCTCTCTGTCATTTCTGTTAAAAAACCACAACTTGTCCAATATTTGAACAATCGATAAATTGAACGATAGGTTTTATGTTTCAAAGACTTCTAGAAGCTTGTTTATTTGTGCAAAGGGAGGAGGCCTGGAATTTGAGTCTTTGTGTATCACTTCATTGTCCAGGCACTATTTGTTTGTGGAAGATGCAACAATGATGAAAGGAATTGAAATTCAAGAGGAAATGAAGTGATGCACAATATAAAGATTGAACGATAGGTTTTATATTTTAAACACTTCTAGAAGCTCATTTCTTTGTGCAAATAGAGGAGGCCTAGAATTTGATGGTCTGTCAAAATGTTGTTTAATTAGCTTAAAAATTCATTGATTTTACCTTGCCTTTTTATTTTTTTACAATTTTTTTTATTGAATTTTGTAAAAAATTTAGATTTCAAAGAATTGTGTTTAAATTTATTTAATTTGGATGGTAGGAAAGCTTTAAATTTATTTAAATTTTAGGTATAATTTTTATTAAATTTAATAAAAAAATTCAGATTTCAAAAAATAATATTTAAACTTACCTCATCTAAATTTTATTAAAATGCTAAATAACATTTGGCAGTCTCTGGGCTAGGCATCTGTGATTCAATATTAGTTCGTTTTGGAAGTTTAGAATGTGTTGGTTTTATGTTAACCAGCCAAAAAAATCATGCAAACTGCTGAAATATTTATTGCTGCTAATGTCAATGATTCAGACTTTAATGGGAAGCAACTCGAACCTAACCCATTAATTTACAAATTGCAGTGACAACAGAGGTTTTCTAGAAGTTATTTTGTGTTTGTTTGAATACTTTGGCTGTCAAAATATAAGCCCTATATTAGGAAGAAACTCGAACCTAACCCAGTAATTTCCAAATTGCAACGACAACAGAGATTTGCCAGAAGTTATTTTGTGCTTTTTTGAATACTCCAGTTGTCAAAATATAAGAAAAGCAAGAAATGGAAGATTAAATGTTGGAAAAAAGTTATTTTGTGCTTGTTTAAATTGGGTACCAATTTCAAATTTTAACCATGGGTGTGCTGTACCTACCAAAATATAATTATCTCAAAAATAATATTTGAACTTACCTCATCTAAATTTTATTAAAATGCTAAATAACATTTGGCAGTCTCTCGGCTAGGAGTATGTGATTCAATATCAGTTCGATTTGGAAGTTTAGATTGTGTTGGTTTTACGTTAACTAGCTAAAAAAGTCATGCAAATTGCTGAAATATTTATTGCTGCCAATGTCAATGATTCATACCTTAATGGGAAGAAACTTGAACCTAACCCAGTAATTTACAAATTACAGTGACAACAGAGATTTGCCAGAAGTTATTTGTGCTTGTTTGAATACTTCGGCTGTCAAAATATAAGCCCTAGATTAGGAAGCAAATCGAACCTAACCCAGTAATTTCCAAATTGGAGCGACAACATAGATTTTCCAGAAGTTATTTTGTGCTTGTTTGAATACTTCGGCTGTCAAAATATAAGAAAAGAAACAACTGGAAGATTAAACATTGGACATAAGTTATTTTGTGCTTGTTTAAATTGGGTACCAATTTCAAATTTTAACCATGTGCGTGTTGTACCTACTAAAATATAATTATTTCGAAAAATAATATTTAAACTTACCTCATCTAAATTTTATTAAAATGCTAAATAACATTTGGCAATCTCTCGGCTAGGCGTCTGTGCTTCAATATCAGTTAGATTTGTAAGTTTAGAATGTGTTGGTTTTATGTTAAATAGCTAAAAAATCATGCAAACTGCTGAAATATTTATTGCTTCTAATGTCAATGATTAAGACCTTAATGGGAAACAACTCGAACTTAACCCAATAATTTACAAATTGCAGCGACAACAGAGATTTGCAAGAAGTTATTTTGTGCTTGTTTGAATACTCCAACTGTCAAAATATAAGCCCTAGATTAGGAAGCAACTTGAACCTAACCCAGTAATTTCCAAATTGCAGCGACAATAGAGATTTGCCAGAAGTTATTTTGTGCTTGTTTGAACACCTCGAATGTCAAAATATAATAAAAGCAATAGGTGGAAGATTAAACGTTGGACATAAGTTATTTTGTGCTTGTTTAAATTGGGTACCAATTTCAAATTTTAACCATGGGCATGCTGTAATTACCAAAATATTCTTAAATAGTTACTCTGTAAAAGAAATTTTAACCATGGGCGTGCTTTCTGCAATAGCATGCATTTTCTCTTCGTCTCTTTTTCTTCTTCATGCAAATCCTACCAATTTAGAGGCCAAAATATCTGCTAAATTTATAGGCAGGCCGATAAAAAAGAACACAGAACGATTTTAAAATAAGGATGGACTTGGCAGAGGAAGAAGTTACGCGAAAATAATACAAACAGATAGAATAAATCCTGAGTGTTTCAAAACGTGTACCTAAACTTTCCAATCACCCATCAGAATACGAACATATAGAATAAAGCCTAAGTGTTTTCCGAACGTGTACCTAAACTCGCCAATCACCAGGGGACAAGTGTCGACACAACACCTGTCCAGTCTCTATTCGCTATTCTGTCTCGACATGTGTCGAAATGTTAATGGCCAGGGAGACAATGAATCTTTTGAGACTTCATCTCCATTGTGAAAATTCCTACGATGTAATTAGGATATATTTGATTTAGCTTTATGTTAATCCCTTTGGTGTGGATCTCAATGTACCCGAAGTTTGTGTTTTTTAATCTTATGGTTTTTTCCATGTTTTTTTTCCAGGGAAAAAACTACACTATATTATAAAACTAATTGCATATTGTAAAGGTCTTTAGATTTTATAAAAATCAAGTTTTGATGATGATTAACAAGCATTATAATAAATCAAAAAGATTTTTTGATTGAAAAGAAGATATATCTGACTCAAGTATAATACTTAACCCAAGAATTCTAATAAAATGACATCGATGGTCAATAAAAATGATTATCCACTTATGTAAAAATAGATAAATAAGAAAAAAGAAAAAACTGTAGCGATATTTAAATTTCTCACAGAGAGAAGAAAAAAAATATGCAAGTAAGTCTCGATAAAGGTCATGATTATATGTCAATTCCCCATTTTTGTCCTTATCCCAACAGATCCAATACCTCTATGCCACTTGTAAGTGTTCCTTGGAGAGATAATCAATAATAGAGTTTATTTGTCTGTAGATATGAGTGAAGGAAACATCCTAAAACTAGGTCCTCAAAATTTGAATCTCGTCGAATATGGGCTTCAAGAGTAAGTTTTTTGGAGCTCTCCTCTCCTTTATCCAATAAAAAAACAATTTAGAGTCCCTAAATACTTGTAATACCTTTACACCTTTTTTGGATAACAAGGATCAAAGATATCTTGAGAGCCAAAATATCAACTCTACTGTTTGAGCTAATACTCGTACCGACAACAAATTTGTAGCAAACTTGATCATTAATAGAAATATAACCTCCTGCACCCTTAGTGGTCGAATGTCCTTGGCCCACCCCATCAAAATAGAGCCAAGGATCATTTTTGTCAATAGTTTCAGGCCCAGGGTATTTTTTAAGGATTCTAATATTATACTTAAGTATAGTTTTCTAGGCGATTGTTTTGGAATGAAAAAAACATGTTTATAGATAGGTAGGCTAATATTAAATATAAAACATAAAATTAACACTACAATGTGTAAATTTTGGTGAATATTATGATAAAAAAACATATTTTATGTAAATATAGGTGATATTAGACACTAAAAATGACCAAATAGCGATTTTTTTTTGAAAAACAACCCAAAAATAGCCAATTGGCGAAATTTCGCCCCTAAAATTTACCTTAGTTTCAGCCATAATGGTCATATTTTTTAGTCTTGGGGAAAAGTCTTAGAATGGAAATGTCTTTGTCTGCAAAAACAACTAGGTGAATGAAAGAGTTTTCAAAAGTAACAAAATTCCTGGCAATCCAATCACCCCAAGTGACAATGATAAGAAGGGCTAGATAGCCGGTATATATCTGATTGTTAATCCATAGGGATAAATCATTTTCTAAGGAATTGTCAGTCCATAAAACAAGTAAACCACACACCTGGGATGCATGGTCCCACATTCTAGACATATAGGAACACACAATACATAGGTGGACTATGCTCTCATTATACACCTTACATAAAGGACATATTACTGGTACTTGCCATATTTTACTCAGCAAAAGGCCCTAGACATGATTTTTCTTTGACAAAGCAGGCCACACGAAGAGTTTGCATTTGAGTGGGCACTTTAATTTACAAATATATTCATGCCACCAATGTATTTCAATGTCTTCTTCCTCTTCTCTTATAATCTCATATTCAAGTTTAGGAGTATAATAAACACCCAAAATATTCCTAGACTAGATAGGTAGACCCTCATTGTCCTTTACCGTGACATGATTGTATTTTAGAGCCCCGGTGTAACTCTCCTAAGCTTGTTCGTTAACACCATCCTCAATGCCCAAAGCATCGACATCTAACCAGTTTTGAGAGAAAACAATGGAGTTTTCTAAATCATTAATACGATCCAATGAAGTTATCCGTTGTTCTCTTAATCCCTCCATAAGATACCCTGAGGAAAATGATGATTGTCACCACAATCGATTTAAGGATCTTGTCCTATTCGAATAGTTCTCCCATTTCCAATCTGCTAGACTAACCAATCACCTATAACATCAAAATCTATTAGCAGGGCACACGACATATTTGATATGTTCATATAGGATTTCACTTCAATTATGAACCACTGTTCCATGGTCAAAGAAGTAATGTACTTATAGTAAACAACTTTTACCGGCAAGCCATCACCATTGAGGATTCTTTAGACACATTTAGCAACAAGTGCTATAGCAAAACAATGGGAATGTTTGATGCCCCATCCACCCAAAGCCTTTGGCCTAACAATGCTATTCCATGCAATCAATGAAAGGAATGACCATCCTTATTCCCATGCCACAAGAAATTATAACATAATTTACTTACATGATCCAGAGTGCCAAAGGCCACATAAGCTAGATATACCCAAAAGACAGGAACAACTTGACAAGTACATATTTGACAAGGATCATTCTTCCAACCCAGCAGAGCCACTTATTGCACACAATTTGTAAGATTTTTTCTACCTTACCGATGAGTCATGCCCAATTTCGTCTTTGGTAGTCATTGAGTTTCATAATAAACCCCGAATATCTGAGACCTATAGTAATATCGACCATTGGGAATGTCAATTGAGAACATATCCATACCAGATCTTCTTGAGAGATGTTTATAAAGGATAAGGAATATTTCCTGAAATTATAAACAATGCCCGAGGCTTCACCAAAAAGTTTTAACAAACTTTAAAGAAGAACTGTAAGACAAAGAAGATACCTCACGGTGCAAATACATCCTTGATTGAGACAAGAGATACCCCAAAGGCAAGTAAGATGATAGAGACATAGACTCATCTCCTTCGGAAGTGGAAGATACCAAGCCCAACAAGTCCTTCACAATAGCTAATATCATATTCCCTGAGTCATTTAATGGCCTCAAAGGAAGATATAAAAAAACACCAGTTGATATGTAACCCTCAGCAACAAATATTATTTTTGCATTGTTTTCTTTCAATAATGCACTATAGAATAAAGCCTTCTTTTATCTATTATAGCTATGGTTTACTTCTGTTTATAAACAATGAATGCATAGTATAATTTTTTTTCATTACTTTATCTATTTTAACTTGAGAATTCATGATATAATTAAATCTATAGTATTTGTTTGAAAATAACATTCATAATCCATCGAGTGCTTCAATAACAAAATGCATAAACACACTTGGAAGTAGAAACATTTACAAACTTCATTAATCAAATAATATAATAAAACCTGGAGATTTGTGATCCAAATGTAGTAGGAACAACCATGTTCCACCCAATCGTAGATTAGTCTCATCTACAATGTCTGCCCTTAATCACCCCCGAGCTAAATCATGCATGCAAAAAATAAAGGACAATCAACCTCAGTTCCATATCTTTGTTACTCCTTCAGAAATGTCTTGCCTAACATGGAGTGCTCCCACAAGAAGAATTCTTTTCTAGCATACTAAGCAACCAATTCCTCATGGAATTTTCGCAGCTAACAAAATCCCTGATTTTCAGGGTGTCTCTAGTGTCATAAATGCACTTCTAACACTTGTTTCAGCTTCCCTGAGGTTAACCCTTACTTGTCCCTTACTCTTGCATGAATGATCTCCTCATTTAACATGGTTGTTCCACTTCAATCTTATTAAAGTTTAACCATAATGTCTTATTACATCAGTCCTTCTAGGACTTATTGGCAGCTTTCATATCGAGCAAATTTGATTAATTTAAACAATAATTCCAAATAATAAAAATTACTAATTAATGTTCACTTTTGGGGGGATGTTACACGTTCAAGAGAAGCTGGACTTTTTCTAGGTGCTTCTGCAACTCTACATTCTGAAACACCGTAAAAGTTAGATACGCATAAATGCTTGCCGATAAACCCATCCCCAAGAAAACTATCCTTCACAATAATTCTTCCTGACAAGTCACTACCATTGCATTCAATCCCTGCGGCTGACGTATTTGCCTCATTAAACTATCGAAACACCCGATAACCATTCTCATAATTATCACATGGACCATCCAAGACCCCATTAATATTGTGTATTAATGACTCTTTGTTATGCGATATCTATAGTAATCCTCTCAGATCCAAGAAGTATAAGGTAGGCTATTTCATATTGACATTTCTGTCAAAGGCCCTTCATTTAATTACTTCAGACATAACTTTATAAACCTTATCCTAAGCAGTATCGATCCCTACCTCTTGGTCGATCATCAATAACTCATACCTTGAAAAACCACCAATGAGAAAATAAACCCTAACATTAACCTTTACATGTCTCAAATCCATCCAAAATCTCCAATTATCTATCTATCTATCTATATAATATCTTTAAAACCAGTTTTATAACCATCCTTGTTCCTACCTCTTCCTAACTTTAATTATTCGTTTATCAAACCCTCCATCATTTCCACAACAAATCCACTCCTCATTGTTCTTTATGATTCTTTCACTACGCTAGTTGAGTGAAGCCTTTTTCCTAAAAGATACACCAAGTATTATTCGTATGAGTGGTTGGTAAAGGTGGATAAGATGAATCATGTTAAGTGTGAATGGATTTTAATAACAAATCAGGTAATTTAACGCCTTACGAAAAAGAAAATCATTTCAGTTAACATTGAGGAAAAAATATATTAAAAAACTTGTTTTCCAAGGTATTACATTATTATTAAAAAACTCTTCCATCCATCATTAAAAGCTATTATGATAAAATGGTTTCATTAGGTTTTCCTCTCATTATGGTTTAAGTGAAGTTCATTGCCTTTTTTTAAGGTATTATGATAAAATGGTTTCATTAGGTTTTCCTCTTTAAGTGAAGTTCGTTTATTTATTTTTATTTTTAATTTTATGATTGAGGGTTCGGTTATTTTTGAATTTTTTTCTTTGTTTTTATTGTGAAGAAAGAAATAGTTTAATGTAGTTTTTAAGGAAAATGGTCATATTCATATTCATCACAATTAAATGAATATTTTTCATATAGTTTTTAAAGAAAATGGTTATATTCATTATAACAATTATATTTAAATTTTATTTATTTATGATTTAATGATTATATTTAAATTTATTTATTAATATAAAGTTTGATTGTTTTATCAAAATTTAATTTAATTTAGATTAACAAATAAAAATATTACATTTAAGTTCAAAATTTATAAATACCTTCCAAACTTATCTTCTATTACCTCAAAGGTTTTATTGTCCCAAACACTTGAAAGTGAGGGAACTTAACCGAAACAAGCACCAAGAAACCCTGGACTAAGATGAAAAACAAAATCATTTTCTTTAAAAGTAATGGAATTCATTGTTTAAGAGTAGGTTAAGTGATAACTAAAACACCTTTCTAATGTTTTTTTGGTTCTTTTATTATTAAAATATGAAAACTACAATTTTATTATATATACAAAAAATTTATTATCTTAAAATTATAATTTACAATTTTTTACATTTTTAAATTTATATGAATTTTTTTCAAATATAGAAAAACTAATCACAACTTAGTTGTCAAATGACAACAATGAAGACAATTATCATTGGTTGCTACTTACAAAAGCAAGTTGATCCATCACTATTACTTGAAGAAAACCACAACATTAAAATAACTCATTGATGATGTATGAAAGAGCATATTTCCACTCAAATCATATGCCTTTGGGCCTTAAGTCGTTAACCTATTTATATACATCCAAAGAAGACCAACTCTTAATCAATAAAAAATAGCTCTTAATGAATAAAAAATAATGTTAAAAATAGTGTTAAATATGACTTCAAAACCAAAATTAATTTTAAACTTAAACCTACAATCTTTACACCTATTAATCAAAATTTTAAATTTTAAATTATTAAATCAAAACATTTTAATTAAAAAATTGATAACTCCCTATATTTATACACTTTTAATCATCCAATATTTTCATATCAAAATGAAAATTACATAATTTAATTTAATAAAATAAATCTATCTCCAACCACAAGTACTTCAGAATCATTATCAAAACAAATTTCTATTATTTAATTCAGTTACACATCAATTTTTTCATATCAAAATCAAGTTAGATAATTTAATAAAATATATACTGTCTCAAACTACAACTACTTCATAATCGCTATCAAAAGCAAATTTACATTATTAAATTCAATTGCACATCAAATGAGATGGATAATGTGTATTGTCACTTTTCTTCTATACCATTCAATACCTTTCTCTTTAGTAAGCCAAACAAACAAAAATTTATTTGGTAACAATATCCGCCTTCCATTATATTAAATCCAAACAAAATATTTGAGTAATTATAATAAAAACCTTAAACAACCTAACAATATCTATCAAAAATTTATTTGGTAACAATATCCGCTAGCATCCAAACAAAATATTTTAGTAATTATGATGGAAACCTTAAACTACCTAACCATAACTATCACACTATATCTGCAATTCATTGAATAAAATCCAAACAAAATATTTTAGTAATTATGATGACCAACTAAGCATACCTAACCATAACTATAGACAATCCTATCTCGACAAACCTAACTTTGGACCACATATTCCGTTGAAACACCACGGTGAGGTTTTTATTTGCCAACTACCCTCAACTACTTTAGGGGTATTTAAATAAGGTATCCCTATTTAACGAGGTTTTTTCGTTCTCATTATTTTATATTTTTGTAAGGTGTATCAACATTAATTTTAGGGTAGTTTAAAAAAAATAAAATTTATTAGCCATTTTTTAATTTTTTAATTTGAAAGTTTTGTAGAGTATATAAAGCTAATTTTGTCTAGTATAAAAAAGTTTCTATATAATAATTTATTAATCTGTATTGAATAGTGGACTAGGTTCATTGTTTTTTTGTTTGGACTAGGTTCATTGTTTTTTTTTGAACTAGTTTCATTGTTTTTTTTGTTAAACCAAGTTCCTTGTTTTTTGGTTTGAATTTAATGTTGTTAATCAATGAAAACATTTTTTTATATATTGCACCCTTTTTCGCAGACACATTTCCTATGATGGTTAGCACTTGAGGAGGTGAGCTCTCCCAAAACATTTCTCACCTAAAAACACTATATGACGAGTTGCAACACAAGTTAAACCACAACAACTCCTTTACATAGCAAACTATTGATGACATCCATGGAAAACTTACCAAATTGGAGTCACTTTGTGACCAGCTAACTAGTTAATGACACTCTTTTCTTCATCATCTTCAAGAACCCAGAGATAGAATAACCTTCCCACAAGAAAGGAGCTGATTCATCCAATCCCCATAGGCCTCA
Organism: Pseudotsuga menziesii; assembly: GCA_001517045.1. Lineage (NCBI taxonomy): Eukaryota > Viridiplantae > Streptophyta > Pinopsida > Pinales > Pinaceae > Pseudotsuga > Pseudotsuga menziesii. Next base: position 188,084 of record LPNX011068999.1, on the reverse strand, counting down.
CTCCACTTTGCTTGTTTGTGATTTGATAACTCACACCTGGAACATACTTCCCAAAGTCAATCTTGCCAAATTTGAAGGTTCAAACCCCATAGGATGGGTCACTCAGATGGAACATTACTTTTTGTTTTCATGACATCATGGAGGATATGATGAAACTTAGAGTGGGTGTCTTATATTTAGATCCTTAACACTGACAATGGTGGTAATGTTATAAGAAATCCTACAAGGGTTATATTACTTGGATACAAATTGTTTCTGGTCTCTATGCATGTTTTAAAACATACACACATTATTTTGGTCAACTAAACAAGCTCAAATAGTCCCGCACAATCAAATATTTCATCTCATCAATTGAGCAGCTAGCCATCTACACTGAAGACATGTCTGATACTTTTAATGTTTGATCAGTGGTTTGAAAGAAGAGATCCATGCATAGGTATTGATAGCTCATCCTAATGCTTGGTTGGATGCCACTCAAAGAGATAGAGAACCCCAAAAGGTGACGACCGCTTAAATAAAAAGGGCCTTGTTTATTCCCCATTTGCATCCACCTACTTTCACTTTCACTAATCCCCCCTCATCCTCTCTACCTTTTAAGATCCAAAAGTTAAACTTAATTGAAATGGTGGAGCAGCAACTCAAAGTTCTTTGCTACAATTGTGATGAGAAATATTTCCCTAGGCATAAATGTAACAAGCAAAAATTCTTTATGGCCATTTCAGAGGACATTTTTGATGAGGACATTGACGCTAGAAACTATGAAGTCCCTCGTACACCCATGTAAGACATTCCCCAACATGACCTATAGGAGGAGGAACCCCATATCTCTTTGCATGCCTTGACTAGTCTATCTTCCCCCTAAACCCTCAAATGAATTGGATACCTCAAACATTGGAAGGTCATTGCTTTAATTGATAGTGTTATCACACATAACTTTTTTCATCAGGAGGATATCGAAGAAACAAATTTCTATATCGATGCTATAAATGAATCTCGAATCATGATTACAAATGGAGGAGCTATGAAATGTGGGGGTTGTTATGAAAATGTGCGACTTCAAATGGGTGATTATTCCTTCAATCCCACATGTTTTGTATTGACATGGGTGGTTGAGATATTGTATCGGGTGTTGAATGGTTATGAACATTAGGCCCTATCACCATGTATTTCAGTTCCTTATACACGATTTTCCAACAAGCATGGATTAACTACACTCTCACGAGAATTGCAATGGGAACTTTTGAAAAGGGACATTCCATAGCATTAAATATTTTGAGATCCCTTCTCAACCCATTACTTTTGACATGTAGTTAGCATTAGACAATCAACAATCCATCTTTGACACTCCCAAATAAATGCCCCCTTATTGTGGTCAACATGATCATTCCATTCCACTCATACGTGGTATCCTACCACCCAATGTACACCTATATTGGCATCCATTTACCAAAAAAATGAAATTGAAAGGATCATTCAAGAGTTACTAGTTGTTGATGTCATTTAACCCGATACAATCCATATCTTCCCTAATTGTTATGGTCTTCAAGAAAGAAGGAACTAACTTTCATGCTTTGAACAAGTTGACAAACAAGGATAAAATTTTTGTTCTTGTCATTGACGACCTTTTGAATGTTAGGGTCCTACCCTAACCCCTTTACTTTATCTATATAGATGGCTATCATGCCTATTAGTCAGTTAGTGGGTAGTTGTTTAATGTAAAAGGGACTTTCTTATTGAGTAGAGGCCCTTAGGTGGTCGGACCTCATTAATAGAGGGACCACAAGTAGTTGGAATTGGTATATTGAAGTACTATATATGTAGTAGTAAGATATATAATGTGACGATAATAATTGTCAATGTATTTGGAGCTAGTGATATTGGAGGTTTCCTGCTTGAAGATGCAAATGAAAATTGTTATCTATTTAATCCATTTTCCTTTTATTTTCTATCTTTTCTACAAATTTCTATGTTTAATCATTACTATAAATGGCATCATAACTCTTTCTTGGGCCAAAAAGGGAAGAACTTATTAGGGTTTGGCTCTTTCAAACAGGCCATCTTGATTTTTTTGTGTCGTTTCAGGATTTGAAACTTACAGGGTACACTAAATACATAAAAAGGTAACTTGTATCCAAGTTTTAGCTTCTGGGAACTTTACTTTTGGAGATATACTCGGTCAAAGTTAAGGTATTTTTCCCTAGGGTTTTTCTCTTTCAAATGAGTAATTTTGACATTTTCACTCTCGTTTCTTTCTATGAAACCTAAAGGTTTGAAACTTGTAGGGTACATAAAGGACACAACGAATTAACTTGTGTCAATCTCATATTTTGGGTCGTAACCATTTTGTAGATGCACTTGGTGTAAGTTAGGAAATTTGAATAGCCCAAACTTATCCCTAAACAGGTGTCCAAGGTAATATTGTTGTATCTGAAGTTTTAGAACTCCAAATTGTCAGTGCCCCTATTTGCATTGAAAAAAATATTAAACAATGTACTTGTGGTATCAATCTCATATTTGTAACTAAAAAATTGGACATGTGGTAGTTCATACAAGTTCTCCCTTCCGAGAAGGACAAAATCGACAAAAAACACCCTATTATTTGCTTGGAACATTAGAATTTAGTGAAACTAGTGGAATTGCAGAGTAGACATATCAAGCTAATACAAAGTAACATTTTTTATACTCAAATACACATAGATTTCAAAGTTACAAAAGTATCCATATCGTCTCCCCATCATGGTATTAGGAGGAGTTGTGATCAAACACTAGTTTGAAAAAGATCTACAATTCATTGAGTAAACCTCACTCTCACATAACCATACCATTGTAGAAGATACTCCTCCCTATATAATACCTTTAAATACCTAAGAAACATGAATGTACGCTCTAATTCCTAAAGGTTTGATGACCTTTAAGAAAAATACAACAGTGTTTATGCAAACATCCAGGACAATCAAGGCCAGATGTAGGAACTTTAGAATGAAGTAAGAAAGCTATATAAGAAGTTGGATGCAAAGTTTGAAAATCTATTTGAATCCTTGAAATGAATGGCATCTCATCACATTTTAGAAGAGTTCCTTTTGGATACACAACACAGTGAGCCACACTAGGAAGGAACATCTCACTCGAGACTATTTAATTAGCCACTAACAACACTCTTTGGGGCCTCACAATCTTAACCCACACTCCATGGATAATAACACTTGGAACCACTTTCATAAGGTATAATTGAACAAGTTTGATGGTTCCAACCCTTCAGGATGGGTTACATTGATGGAACACTACTTTTCACTTCATGGAATTACTAATTATTATATGATGAAACTTAGGATGGGGTTTTGTATTTGGATCCAGAATGATGTCAATGGTGGGTGTGGCATGAAAAAACCTATGGACACCTCATTCCCTAAAGTTTATTTGTTAAATACATCCATGAATACTACGAGCGAGATACTCACTATTGGGAAGGGATTACCAAGTTACTTCATACAAATCACTCAATTGTAGAGTTTATCTCCACCTTTGAACAATTAGACATCCACTTAGAGAACTTAACGATTCTTTCTATAAAGAATGTTTCATTATTGGTATCAAGGAGGAAATTCAAGCACAAGACATAATGTAGTGCATGCTACCTAGTTAGAAGCATCTCATAGGACTTTAGAAGAAGAGACAATGATCAATGTGCATGCCAACAAACCACCATTCATTCCCTACTCACACCCTATTTAGGTAATTTCCTCAAGCATAATTTGTGCTTATCCCTTGAAAGTACATAAGTTCTCTCCCACAGAAATGGAATAACGACAAAGATGGGGACTTTGTTATATTTGTAACGAAAAGTATGCTCCAGGTCATAAATGTAAAGATCAAAAGTTATTTCAAATTGATGTGATTTCTCCTACCCATTTTGGAGACATCATTATGGAAGATACTCCTAAGTTTGAGGATGTTGACAAAACTCCCTTTATTCAAGAATAATTGGATCCCGAAGTTAATCAAGAAGAAATACTCATATCTCTTCATGCTTTATATGGTATTTCATATCCACACATATTGAAACTCCGAGGTTACTTCAAGCATCACAAAGTGGTAGTTTTGGTTTGTAGTGGAGGCACCCACAACTTTATTCATAGGAGAGTGGTTGAAAAACTCCACTATTATGTTCACTTAGTGCCCAAGTTTCAAATTATGATATCCAATGGCATGCTGATAAAATGTGGGGGGTGTTATGAAAATGTGAAACTCCAATTGGGTGACTATAATCGCAAAACTCATATGTTGTCTATTGATATGGGTGGTTTTGATATAGTTTTAAGGGAAAATGGCTACACACATAGGGTGCAGTGACCATGGACTTCAAGGATTTATACTTGAGTTTTAACCAAGAATCTCATACTAACACCCTTAAAGGTATGCAGGTAGGATCCATTGAAATCATAAGTTCTCAACACATAGAAAATTTATTGAAGAAATTCCACTCGAGTTATTACTCAATTCCATGCCATCCAAGCTCTAGATAACACTACACCATAAATCCAAAGTGACTTACAAAGGATTTTGGACAAACATCAATAGGTCTTTGAGACACTAAAGGGTTTACTACCATCTAGAGGTGAGCATGATCAAGGTATTCCCTTGGTTCCAGGCAATAAACCACAAAATATAAAACCATATATGCACCCATTTGATCAAAATAATGAAATTGAAAAGATCATTTACGATTTATTGGAGGCAAGATCCACATTTGTCCAACTCTATCCCATATTCATCCCCAATGATCACGGTTTTAAAAAAAGAAGGTGAGTGGCATACGTGTCTTGATTTTCGAGCACTCAACAAGTTAAAAATAAAGGATAAATATCCCATCCCAATGATTGAATATATTCTATATGAACTCCATTGTGCTAAATGTTTCACAAACTTTAACTTCATTTAAGATATCACCAAATTAGGATGAAAGGGATCAACATTCCAAAGACGACCTTTTGGATAGATGAAGGGCATTATTAGTTCTTGGAAATTCCCTTTGTACTTTGTTTTGTCCCCTCCATTTTTCAAAGACCAATGAATACAATTTTAAGGCCATATCTTCATGATTTTGTGGCGTTGGTCTTCTTTGATGACATTTTCATTTATAGTAAAAATTGGGATGCACATGTACACCATATTGACAAATCCTTGCAACTCCTTCGATACCATTAGTTATCCATAAAATACTCCAAATGTACTTTTGGGATCTTAGATGTCGAATACTTGGGTCGCATTGTTGGACAAGATGGGGTGAACATGGACCCCAAGAAGATTGCAATAATTCAAGAATGGCCCTTCCCCAAAATTTAAAGAGATTACGTGGGATTTTAGGCCTTACAGGATACTATAGGAATTTTGTGAAGAACTATTGAAAATTGCAGCTCCATTGACAACACTTCTCAAGAAAAATTCCTTTGCATGGAACGGAGTGGCAAAACATGAATTCTCAATTCTAAAGAAAGACATGTTCACCACACTAGTCTTAGTTATGCTAGATTTTACTAGACTTTTGTATTGGAATGTGATTCCTCTGAAAAAGGATTGGGTATAGTTTTAATGCAAGAAGGAAGACCTTTAGCATTAACAAGAAATAAAATGTGTGAAAAGAACTTGGGGAAGTCTGCCTATGAAAAAGAAATGATCGCCATATTGCATGCAGTTGACACATGGAAAAAATATATCATAGGGAAACATTTCCAAATCAAGATAGATCATCATAGCCTAAAGTAGTTTTTGAAGCAAAGGTTTTCATCCTATAACAACATAAATGGGTCACCAAAATGTTTGTCTATGATTATGTGATCATCTATAAAAAGGGAAAATAAAATGTTGTGGTAGATGCCTTATTAAGGAAACATGAGGAAGAGAGAACACTATTTTCCTTATCCTATCTAATACCTGAATGATTAGAGGAAGCACGAAAAGAATGGATAACAAATGTTTCTACATATCAGATCATCAAGCACCTCCAGGAGGATCTCAACCATCCTTAGGGTTACACTTGGAAGCAAGATACATTGCGATATAAAGGTCATCTTTTTTTGGTACTTAAATCTACCTTAAAGTAGATAATATTATAAGAGTTGCATTCATATCCTCTTGCATGCCACTTGGGATGGAATGAAAAAGGATATCCTTAATTTTGTAGAAAAAATGTGACACTTTCCAAAGGAATAAGGGTGAGACCATAAATACTTTAAGGGCATTGAAACCAATACCAATCCACACCACTATTTGGATCGATACAATGGATTTTATTATTGGTCTTCCGAAAGTAGGTAACAAATCAATCATCATGGTGGTAGTTGATTGTCTTTCCAAATATTCTCATATTTATGCTCTCCAACATCCATTTGTCATGACAATGATTGAACACATTTTTTTAGACCTGGTTTTTAAACTCCATGGCATGCCTACCTCCACTGTGTCAGATCGTGATCCCATGTTGACCAACAAATTTAGCAAGAAATATTTAATCTATAGGTCACCTAGTTGCAAATGATAACCTCTTATCATCCTTAAATAGATGGCCATACAAAAGAAATCGATAAGTGTCTTGAGACCTATTTGAGATGTTTTGCATCCAAAAATCAGCTCAATGCAAACATTGGTTATGTTTGGCATAATGGTGGTATAATACGACTTATTATGAGGCTATAAAAATGACACCATATGAAGCCGTCTATGGCCAACAATCTGTTAATTTTTTGAGAAAATATGATGATCGTTGAACTTTTAAAACTTTAATTGGAAAAATACTAAATACTGAAACAATTGACCATTCACCCACATAAATCGTTCATCCACAACACAAGATGTAACATGGGAAAAACCATAAAAAATATGAGGATGAAAACCCCCAACAAATCTTCAGAGTGCAATTATATAGATTGCAGAGAATGTCTTTTACACAATAACATATTGATTTCGGCACCCCGGGTCCTGGATAAGAGTGTTAGGATATTTAGACACTTAGGAGTTAGTTAAGATCAACTTGTGTAATATATCCGTTAGGTAAAAGTGTGTTTCTTTAGTATGCATTAGTATGCATTTGTAAATATTCTAATCCGACGGTCACGATATGTTCTAGACATAGAGTGATCCGACGGTTCAACTTCTCTTAGATCATACCTACCATTGATCCGTGGCTTAACACCCAATTGGTCTATGATCTCTATTTAAAGAGCATAGAGGGTCCTTGGCTAGTTGATCGATTATGAGAAGCTCATTTAACTTTCTTTCTTTTGCATAATAAATTGCTCCAAGTAGCTATTTGGCTGGGGCCATGGACTGTTTCCCTCTCGAGGGTTTTAACCACGTGACAAACATTGGTGTATTGATCTATGATTTGTTTGTGTGAAGTGGTTGCTTTTGGTGTTCAGTCCTTTGGGAGTACCCTGTGTTCCCTAACATGGTATCAGAGCTTTTATGAAGAGCCGCTTTCAGTTTTGATCAAGATCTGGAACCGGTGTTAACGAAACTTTGAAAGGGTTTCTGGTTCTAGATTTTCTATGCATTTGTGGCCTATGGGAGCTATTCCATTGCGTTCGGAGCATCATTTCCATTTGGAAATAGTTTTCGTTTCACCGAAAACCATTTCTGTTTGTTCCAAAAACACTCATTTCGGCAAATCTGAATGTATAATGTTACAGTGACGGATTTGTTTTATTTTTTTAAAATCTCTCATATTTTATCAACCTTATAAATAGATCTTTTTGTTTTAGTCTCGGACTGTTGCCTTCCCTGGTTGCGTATGCTCTTTGCCGTGCACCTTGCGCGAGCGCGGCGAATCAGAAACAGTGAGGGAAAGTTTTTTTTTTTGTCTTCTCGGCTACGTATGCTCTTTGCCGTGCACCTTGTGCGATCACGGCAAATCAGAAACAACGAGAAAACTTGAAAACATAGACTTTTCGGGTAAGCTAACCGAGATCTAACCCCATTGTGTGGAAAAAGTTTTTTGTTTGTTTTTGTTTTTCATTTTTTTTGTGATTTGCAAGAAAAGAAAGCAAGCACGGAAAATGATCAAAAAAAAGAAGAAGAAGCCCCTTTCCTCTTTCCATAGTTTTATGTACCTTTTAAACTTAGCTCACTTTGTCCAAAGTTGCTTTACACCTTGATAAGTCTTGAGTTCAAGTCTTATCAAGCTACTTTTTAGTGCATGCAATTTCTATTTTCAAGTTACTTTATTGTAAAAGTGCATCTCACATAAATAAAATAAAATAAAAGTGAGTCACTTAAGTCTTTTAATTTATTGCCGCATTATTTAAAAGTCCATTATTGTAAAAGTGAACATCACTTATTCTACAAAAGTGATTCACTTCAAAGCAACTTTATTGTAAAAGTGATTGTCAAAGGTTGATTTTGGGAAGAGGGGGCTTCTTCTTTTTAGTTGGTCAAGTTAATATCTGCCACGTCACTATTGGTGACATCTTCAACATTTTCTTTGATCAAGCATAACTTCATCATTCAGAATCCATTTTAAGTGCCATTTTTTTTTAAACTGCATATTTTTTCGAGCTCTTTGCATCCAGATAGTTAGTTTCTATTCTTTCAGCCATTATTTTATAGTATGTCCACCCCTTGTGATATTATACTTACAAGTTCTAACTATTTCTCATGGAAATCTCGTATGGATGATGTTCTACGAAGTAGGGGACTTTTCAGGATAACCTCAGGGAAAGAAACAGAACCCACTGATGATGATAAGAAAATTAAATGGGCAAATAGATGTGATGAAGCTCGTGGATTGATTGGGATGTCAATCTCTACTGATTTGTGATTCCATATATTTGCCATTGATGAACCTGATAAAGTTTGGGAAAAGTTGGAATATGTGTTTGGTAAATACAATGAAATTCGGGGTCATCAACTTGAGAATGAGTTGCTTTCCTTGAATCCAAATTATTTTTCATGCATTCAAGACTATTTATCTAAGTATAAAACTCTTAGACTCTTATGTGCAGAATGCAAGATTAAGAAAGAAGACAAACAATGTATTTATCATATTCTTTTCAAACTTGGACCTGCATATTCTGTTTTTGTATCCACATTCTACTCCATGAAAAAATCCTTGACTGCAGCTAGCTATCAAGAGCCTAGCCTTGAATCCTTTTGTGATTCCTTAATTAGAGAGCAAGATAAGCTCATTCATCTTGGAATAATTAGCAATGTAGATACATCTAGGAAAGCCTTATTGTCCCAACAGAAAGAAAAGTCCAAGCCTCCCAAGAAACAGAATTTTCGCAATAATAAGAAAAACAACAAGGGTCCCAAACCCTCTCAGTCAGATCCTCCTTTAAGAAATGACAAAGGATCCAAGCAAAAAGGAAAAAAGACTGAGCGTCATTGCAATTTTTGTGGGAAAGATAATCATGATGAATCTAAATGTTTTAAGAAGATGGCATCTTTGGAAGTAGCGATGAAGAAGCACCACATCAGCCTAGATTCATCTTCAGAATCTACCTCTCATGGACATGCACTTTGTGCTTCTGGTTACTCTTATACTGCATCTTCTTCTTCTACTTCAATTGAATGGCTCATTGATTCATGAGCATCTTATCATATGGCTAAGGATAAAGCCATCTTTTCTACTATGCATGAATGTAACACCAAACAAATATTTGTTGTGATGATAGATCTCTAAGTGTTGTAGGATCTGGAACAGTTCCAGTAGAAAATGGTCATTTCAGTAATGTACTATGTGTTCCAAAAATTTCTTGCAATTTGTTATCAGTCTATCAAATTACTCATTCAGGTGAAGGTAAAACTGTGACGTTTACACCTCACCAAGTTGTAATCAAGGATTTTAAAAATCCTCAAAATGTCCTTGCTATTGAAACTGTTGATGATATTACCAGGTTGTACAAATTTAACAACTTTGGGTCATCACCTTTTCCTTCAGTTTTTGTTGCTCATAGTGATAACTTGAGCAAACTTTGGCATGAGCGATTTGGTCACTTAAATTATCGCTCATTGCAACAACTATGTAAAGACAATATGGTGACTGGTCTTCCGCTGGTATCTTGCAAGGATGGTGTTTGTTCCGGTTGTGTACTCAGAAAACATCATCGAGACGGTTTTGACAAACGTGCCTCTTGGCACGCCTCGGTTCCCTTGGAGCTTGTGCATAGTGACTTGTGTGGCCCTCTTCCATCTGCTTCCTTTTCTGGTTTCAGATATTTCTTAACTTTCATTAATGACTACTCTAGACACACTTGGGTTTACTTCCTAAAACTTAAGAGTGAAGTATTTAACATGTTCTTAGCCTACAAGGCTCTTGTTGAAAAACAATCTGGTCATCAAATTATTAAGTTAAGATCTGACAATGGAGGAGAATATGTTAACAACAAGTTCACTACTTTTTGCACTGAACAAGGAATCCAAAAACAGCACACTGTTCCATATACACCACAACAAAATGGTGTAGTTGAAAGGAAGAACTACACTTTAAAAGAACTGGCTAATTGTATGATCCAATCTAAGGGACTAAGTCTTCAATATTGGGCTTAGGCCATAAATTGTGCAAATTACATATTTAATCGCACACCCACTAAAGTTTTACAAGGTATAACACCGGAAGAAGCATGGAGTAAAATTAAACCAGATGTAAGCCACTTTCGTGTGTTTGGTTGTGAAGCATGGGCTCACATTCCGGATGAAAAACGGAAAGCATTGCAGCCTAAAAGTGAAAAGTGCATATTTGTTGGATATTCTGAAGATGTAAAAGGTTATAGACTTCTTCAGCCACATTCTCATGATATAATCATTAGAAGAGATGTTAAATTTGATGAAAATCTCTTGGCCTGTGAGCCTAACTTGACGGGTGTGCCATCTTTGGCCTGCGAGCCTGATTCGGCAATTGTGCCTTCTTCTTCTTCTTCTTCCAACTTCCTTGACATGTTTCCAACTCCAGTACCTGATGATGACAGTGAGGTTGAAAATCCACCTCCTCCTGCTCATGTTCCTCCAATTGCAACAGCACCAATACTTCCTCGATGGGTCCGTTCAACATGTGAAGCAACTGGTGATCTTGCCAGTGATCCTAGAGATCAACGTCGAACACGTTCTCAGTTTTAGCGAGCCTCTTCTCTTTTGGCTCAAGTTTCCGAGAATCATGATCCAGAAACTTTTTCCGAAGCTTCAGGAAATCCAGATTGGGATGCAACTATGGATGAAGAATATCGTTCCTTAATGGCGAATGATACTTGGGATCTTGTTCCTCTTCCAAAAGGAAGAAATCTTGTCAGATGTAAATGGGTCTACAGAACTAAGTATGCATCAGATGGAAGTGTTGAAAGAATTAAGGTAAGGTTAGTTGCCAAAGGGTTTTTCCCAAGTTGAAGGGATTGACTACAATGAAACCTTTGCCCCTGTAGCAAAAATGAACTCCATCCGCCTTGTTCTTTCCCTTGCAGCCTTACATAACTGGGAAGTCCATCAAATGGATGTCAAATTTTCCTTCTTACATGGTGATTTAGATGAGAAAATTTACATGGAACAACCTCCTGGATATGTTCATAATAACTCTAGCCTTGTTTGTCTCCTTCAGAAATCCTTATATGGCCTTAAGCAAGCTCCTAGAGCTTGGTATGCCAAAATGGATAGCTTTCTCCTTGACACTGGTTTTTCTAGATGCCATTCTGACCCCAATGTCTATACCAAGAAAGTAGGAAACCATCTCATCATACTTGTTCTTTATGTTGATGATCTTATCCTTACTAGTAGTGACCCTAACCTTATAACCCATGTGAAATCCAGTCTTAAGCAAAAATTTGAAATGTTAGACTTAGGACATTTGCATTATTTTCTTGGTCTCCAAGTCTTGCAAACCAAAGAAGGAATATTTCTTTCCCAGTATAAGTATGCTTGTGACCTTCTTCGTCGCTTCCACATGGAAGATTGTAAACCAACCCCTTCTCCTTTCCAGTCTGGAGTCAAGATTTCTACCACTTGTACTTCCCCTGAAGTAGATGCCACCTTGTATCGTCAGCTTGTTGGTAGTCTTTTATACTTGACTCATTCCCATCTTGACCTTTCCTTTGCCGTTGGTCGTGTTGCCCGTTATATGCAAACTCCTCATGAAAGTCACTGGAAAGTAGCAAAAAGAATACTTCGATATATTTGAGGTTATGTTTTCAGTCTGGGATCTGGACTTGTCACTTGGGCTTGTAAGAAACAACAAGCTCTTGCTCTTTCTTCAACAGAAGCAGAATATCGAGCAGCAGTTAATGCCAGTCAGGAAGCTTTATGGCTTCGACAGATCCTTTCAGAGTTTGGACCGGGGCCGTGGACTGTTTCCCTCTCGAGGGTTTTAACCACGTGACAAACATTGGTGTATTGATCTGTGATCTGTTTGTGTGAAGCAGTTGTTCTTGGTGTTCGGTCCTTTGGGAGTACCCTGTGTTCCCTAACAAAGAGATAATATTGAGCAACAGAGAATATATATCAACTGTATCAACTTGCCATGTTCCCAACACATAAATAACAATAAATAATCATTGCTATGCAAGCTATAGATAATGGTTGCATGGGGAATAATGCACCACATTTAGAAACTGGGAATTGCCTTCTTATATAATTAATGTGCACCTCGGTTTCTTCAATCCTGTAAACACGATGTGCAATACCATACAACTATGGAATTAAATCATGATTATCTGACTCCATAATGAACTCACCTTATAATTGAATGTATGATTACTTAGTTAATATGCTAACTTAAATGTCGTAATGCTTTAACTCAAGTGTCATCATGCAAACACTTTATTAACTGAAGTGTCATCTTTTGATTCACTTAAGTGTTGTCTTTTAGTTTAACTAAAGTATAAATAATTTTGTTCACTAGTCCATCTTTCTTAACACTTAGTTAACTTATTATTAACTGAATCATGCTGATTGATTTACTTGTAGTGACCATTGTGAGTTCTCTTTTAATTAACTGATGCATCCATTGTTTCTTTAGCTCAATAATAACAATATTTAACTAAGGAATACATTGATATTTAACTAAAGATTTAATTGAATATTTAGCTGAAGCTTTATAACAAAAGTTTTATAACTTGATTTCAACTTAGTCAACTGAAGTCATATCACGTTCAATTCGAATTATCTCTTTCTCTGTGCATTTATCTTTATCTCTTTATCTCCACTGCATGGTCAATATGTGTTAAATTTAATGATTTATCATATCACATTATACTTAGAGGATTTGTTTGATGTTGTGATCATATTATATTACTCTCGGACCAAATGATCATATGACAAAGTAATTCACTCTAGGGGTGGCTAGTCTCTAGAGGAGACTTAATAGCTTTATCCATATCAAATGACCATGGTTAGTAATATATCACACAAAATTAATTCTTCAACATGTAAAGCATCCACCTCTATAACTAAAGTTCCACCCAATGGGTACCTACTATAATTGGAGGTCCACATGAGAATCAATCACCTCTATAACTGGAGGTCCACCTCATAGGTACCTACTATAACTAGAGGTCAATGTGGGAATCATGACTTCATATACTCACAAATCTGGAGCTTTGTCCAACAAGACTTTACAACATCATTACTTTGATAAATCAAAGATTTCACCTCAACACATGAAGAATAACCTTTATAACTGAAGTCTTAGTCATCATTAGGTGTAACCTAAGAATCTACTCCAAGTTACTAAGTCCAACTCACTCTCTCTACCTCAACACATGAGGCCCAAATCTTGGTTGCACAATATTGGCTTGGAGAATGACTCACAATGTTGTAATTTTAACACAATCACCCTCCCTGGTTTCTTATCTACAAGGTACTTCCAAGGTACATGAAGTTGATAGTTTGCTTAATAATCGTGATGTCACTCTTTGCACACTTGGAAAATCTAGAAATGGATCAAAACCGCATGAAGCAACTAGCATACCAACACCACTCAAAGCATTCATTTGTAGAAGGCGACCAGGTGTTCCTTTGACTCCATCCTTATAAGAAGACCTCTATCAAAGTTAAATTCCATCAAAATCTTGCACCAAAGTTTTATGGCCCATATCATATTGTTTAATATATTGGTAAGTTGGCCTACAATTTAGCGCTTCCAACACACTCCAAGATCCATCCAACATTTCATGTCTCATGTTTGAGAAGGAAGTGGGTTAGAATTGTCGAGTTCAAACTACATTACCCAAACTAGATGAAGAAGGTTCCATTTGGCTCCAAATAGAAGCAATTTTGGATACTTGAGAGGGTAACTACATCAACACACTATCTGTGAAGTTTTGATTCAGTGGAAGGATACCTCACAAGAATATTCTACTTGGGAACCATAAACAATTTTCCAGCATTTTCCCCATCTCCAAGATTGAGGATAATGTTGCTTTTGAATGAGAAGGACATGCTAGGGTCCTACCCTAACTGCCATACATTATATATGTACAAGGACATAAGGTCCATTAGTTATCCAGTAGGTAGTTGTTTACTATAAAAGGGCCTTTACTATAAAAGGGCCTTCCTTATTGAGTAAAGTCCCTTAGGTGTTTGGCCCTCATTAATAGTAGGACCACAAGTAATTGGAATTGAGCTATTGAAGTACTATATATAGAATAGTAAGATATTTAATGTGAAGTCAATAATTGTCATTGTATTTGGAGCTAGTGGTCTTGGAGGTTGACACCACGAAGAGGCAACTGAAAATAGTTATCTATTTCATCTATTTTTCTTGTATTTTATATATTTTCTATGAATTTCTTGGTTTAATCATATTACATTGGACGAGCTCAATGGTTCTCACTTCTTCACCAAGCTTGATCTCTACTAAAGCTATCATAAAATTTGCATGAAGGAGATGAATATCCCTAAAACCACTTTTCGCACTCATGAAGGACATTGCAAGTTCTTGGTGATTCCATTTGGCCTTTAAATTACACCCTCCACTTTTCAAAGTCCCATGAACAAAATATTTAAACCCTTTTCTTTGTATATTTGTCCTCCTCTGTTTTGATGATATCTTGATTTATAGTAAAACTTCACAAGGCCATCTATGACAGGTTGATTAGGTCTTACAACTCCTTCAATATCAACAACTCTTTCTTAAAAGGTATAAACATGCCTTTAGTGTATTTGAAGTGGAATATTTGGGCCATATGTTCATCTAGGAGGGTGTGCATATGGATCCAAAGAAAATTACACCAATAAAGGATTGGCCTCACCCTAAAACTCTTAAAATCCTCAAAGGGTTTTTGGGTCTCATGGGATATTACACAAATTTTGTTTGGAACTATCATAAGATTACAACCATATTCACAACTTTGACAAAAAAATTGCTTTCAATTGGAATGATGTGAAAGAAAAGGTTAGACATTTATGGCTACATTTAATTAAACATTGCATTATTTTAGTGAAGTTTCTAATTTCATCCAACTTGATGGATGTAGATGACATACATAATAGTTTGTTTGATTTCCCTTAGGTGATACATTTCCGATTAACACTTGTAGGGTCATATGATTCATATTGAATTCCCTTGAGGTTGCATGTATAATGGTGCAACCCTATGAGGTTGAACACAACAAAAGGAAGAGGCTTGTGAGGCCATACAAGTTTACGGGTGAAAGTGGAGGTCATATGTTGGTAGGATGTAGAGTGGGTTTTCCTAGAGGAAACTTGAAGTGATGTACATGAATAGGTGTTGGTTTTACAATACACAACAACTATGAGAGTTGAGCTTTGCATTGATTTTCCAAGAACCATTTATGAACTATTGGCAAGCTTTGATACTCTCAATGATTTGGGTTTGATAAACTCAATGATTTGGGTTTTATAAACTCAATGATTTGGGTGTAGTGAAACTTGTTTTGACTTGGATGTATCAAAGTGATGTGCTTTGGCATGGAGTGAAGCCGTTCCACTCCCCAATTTTTATGAAGCCCTTACCATATGATTAATTTAACCATCACTTTGAACATGTTTCAATAAATAAGAATATTGTTATGCTTCATTTTATGGGCGTTAGAATAAGTCTCAAATGATTTATATAATTATAATTTGTACATGTCTTAATGAAAGGCCATATCTTATGTTTAAAGTAATTTATTGGATTTAATGAATTGTAATTTCATTTGTGGGTTGAAGAATTGCCAACAATATTTATTTAATTAATGGTATAAATGAAAGAGAGTGTGATTATAACCACTAGAGAATTTGGAAGGCATTGTGAACTGTATGTAGTCTTAAATGGAGTTGTTTGGTTACTAATATGAAGTTGGAAGTGGTATCACTTCAAGTCCAACCAATGTCAAGTTGCATGGAATTAAAAATAGAATCAAAGATCACATAGCACATCCATCTAACAATAAGTGCACTTAATTATGAAGTTGAAATTGGCCCTAACTTTTCATAGTTTGCAAACAATGCGTGGTAAACTAAACTTGAAGATTGCAAAATATCTCGAATTCATTTCAATGTGCACAGAGAATAGAGGCCTAATTATCAATCCTTAAGATAAATCAATCTCAATGACATAGTATTTGTAGAGCCTTGATTTTTATTTTCAAGATTGTTTATGTATTTTTAGTTGTTTGTCATGTGTAGGTTAAACCAGAGACTATGCCACATCTCTAACCCTAAATAGTGTTGTAATGCACTCTACTCTCATAACCACACAAAAAATAAAGGACTTTTAGCCATCTAGTAGATAAACAACTTTGTACAAGACTTAGAACAAAGACCATTAGTAATTATGCATAGTTACTATCTGTCTCAGTGAAGCGAGTTGGATATGAGGCCCTTGTTTACAAATGATAAGTCATCATAGTAGTCATGTACTTGAATATGATACAACTTCTAGACTTTGAAGACACAACATGGGTAAATCAAATAGAGAAAGGTTGGAATACCTATAGGCCACTTCAAGAAGATAACAAAAAATTGAAGGAGAAGGTCCAGAAGTATGAAGAGAAGATGAAATAAATGGAAAGGAACCTCGATAATATCTATAAAATTAATGTCATTTCTCAAGAATCAATTTGATGAATGCCAAGACTCCATCACCGTGGTTATGGCGTAATGAGACAAGAGCATATTTTAGCTAGCACACATGGTACAAAAGGATATCCAGATGGATAACTGGTTGGGGGAAGGGCTCACTGAAATGGAAGCTTAACAATGGAAAGAGTTGGTAGAGAAGGAAGAAGAACGACCAAATATATAAGTATATATTTAAGATACTTTTGGTTAATTTGAAAATCATACAAGAGGCATTGGTTTAAATTTGTTAAGAGAGATGAGTTACAATGGACAAGGTTTAGGGAAGAGAAATCAAGGCATTATAAGCGCTATTTTAGCTGAATTGAGGGTTAAGCATGATGGCATAGGTTTTGATGGTAGAGAGGTAAAGACCATGAACACTAATGTCACATTCATGAAGGAAAATAATAAGGTAGAATGGGCATGGTCATTAGAGGAAAGTACAACGATGAAGAAAGAGGCACTCCCACCCAATTATTATTATGGCAGATTGTAGAAGGGAACTTGTGACAAAATTGGAAATATTTAGCCTACACCAACACTTAGGAGAAGTGACAATCCACTCAACTGGAACACGAGGACGAAGAAAAATAGGTATGCATTAGGTAAAGATTCCCTTGTTTTTCATTGTTGTAGGAATAAAGGCCATAGAGTTGCTAGTTGTTGTTACTAAGCGACATGTTCCTTCCATGGAAATAATGGCCATCTTGAGGCATCTTACTGGGATAAGAAATTTGCATGCCACAAGCTAGATTTATTTTAGAGGGAGAATGGAAAAAATAATTCTCCAAACTAACAATGAGTTCAGGGGCACATGCAAAATACAATCATGCAAAGCACCCCATACAGTGTTGAGAAATTTTGCCTCTACTACTGGTTAAGTGGACATTGATGTTAGGATTAAGTATAACCCTCCCTTGAACACCATAGTGTAAAATGTCATTTGCTAGATTAGGAGTATGTTTCCACTTCACTAGTTCCATGGGTAACTCATATGTGTCCTAACTACCACTTGATGCACCCGTTTTCATGAGCTTAGGATCTCAAGAGGCCAATCCCTATAATTTAGGAACCCACACTGAGTCATGGGAGTTCAACCATCGATTCACCCTAGTATGTGTTGAGTTATCCTTCGATGGGTATCAGTTAGGGAGGTTAGACAAATTTTCTCACCTACCTTGGTCAGTTAATTAATTGCAAATTGATTTAGTTTTCCAGAGTTACACTAGTGAGTCTCTAGTGGTGATTTTCCACAGTTAGTGATCTATGGAGTTAGTCCAAGTCACGGGATTTGAATCACTCCTAAAGTATTCAAATTTCCTTATTTGTATCATGATTTTATTACATACAAATTAATTACTATGATAGTAATGTTATGTTGACCAATTTTTTCCTCTGAACTATTCAAGTTCACCATGATTGTTTGATCATTGTGCACTGAATTTCTTCTTCCTCCTTCAACCTTCTTTCACAGTGAGGTTCATTCTAGCCTGAATATCTTGAAGATTTGCTAAATTAAACATGGTATCAAAGTAGGTATTCAGGCCAACTTCAATCCTCAAAAACTTCCATTGATGCATCATAAGCAACTGGGTTTCACATAATTCTTGGTATCTGTGTCTTTCTCCCTCTATATTGATCCAGAGAAGTATATCTAGGTGTGAAGAACTTTCATAATGTGCACATATCAAAGTAGAGAGTGATTGAATTTTTTTTCCTTCAAATTGAAAGCGTTTTTGCAGGTAAATTGAAGAATTCAGAAGAATTATGCTACTCCTGAAACTACAAAATGGAGAATTAAACATCCTTGACACTCGATATCCTCACACCCTTCAACTATCTTGATTGTAGGGATGATATGAAGATATTGTTGCACAACAAAGGTCTATATAGGTTCATAATTGGAAAGGAGGTTGAACCCCAACAACCTCTAGAGAAATTAAAGTATCTGAACAAATTGGATGAAGCATTTGGTTTCATGCACATTCATATATCCATAGAGTTACTTTACGACCTTGATGGATTAAAAAATCCAAGAGAAGCATGGCATAAGCTCAAATCACTATTTGAAAATCATAATTAGTTGATTGATCTTCAACCCATCAATTTCGAAACCATCCAACAATTCTTCTCCAAATTCAAATTCTTGGTCATACAGTGCAAACACTGGGGGATTAACAAGAAGGATGAGCAATTGGTGCTCTCTATTCTGAGAAAAAGTGGCCCAGAATTCTTAGTGTTCGTATCCACCTTTCACTCCGAGAGATTGACAAATTCAAATTTTGGAATTCCCTCACTTGATTCCTTTACATAATCTCTTATTCAGGAACAAGATAAGCTGATATAGATGGGAGTCCTTAGATCCTCCAAAAATAAAGCTCTCTTGGCTGGGGAGACAATGTATGCACAATCAAAGGGGAAGCAGAAAGGCAAGGACAAGAGGAACGCTGAATTCAAACCAAAGGAGGAGTTTGATCCATCAGATGGAGCCTACTTCTCTAAGAAGTACAAGGATACTTGAACAACATAACATTGTCCTCCCTGAAGGTGAAAATAAGGTTGATTCTGGAGACAAGAATGAATATCATGGGAGATTCCATGCACTGAAGGCTGGATTTTCAAAATCTCATGCCTTCCTCATTGATTTAGGATCCTCCAACCACATGGTTTCCTCCAAATAATAATTCTCTTCATTAAATCTTACTGATGTTCCAAGTATTCACATGTGAGATGACACTCAAATCTAAGCTGAAGGGAAGGGTACAATAACATTAGAGCATGGAGCATTCAAAATCTATTTTATACACATTTTATGTGCCCTCTTTAGTACCAAATTTGTTGTCTGTATATCAGATGACTCATACAGGCTCACCAAAGTGAGTTGTATTTGAACCTAACTCAGTGGAGATCTCAGATATATCTACTATGAAGTTGATATTGAAAGGTGTTGCAAACCATGCCTCTAAGGCATATGGGTTCTCACATATTTTTCCATACTCAGATCTAGTACAATCTCTGAAACCATTTAAAATGGAAGGTAAATTCATTCTACCTAAACCTTTTGCATATGATGATGTTTCCATTGATGTTTTAGATTCAGAATCTGAAGAAGAGGACCAAGTTGAATCGGATCTTATTATTGAAGATGTTCAACTAGATTCGTATCCAGACCTAGTCCCTACTCCCAATCCTAGGCCTAAATGGGCTCAAAATGTTATTGAGGCTGCTAGGAACATGTATGGAGATTCATCTGACAAAAGGAAAACCAAATATTAGTTTCAATATGAGAGCCTTGAGCTATGTCATGCAAATTCACTTCTCCCAGATAGGTGCTATAAAATCCTAGAGAGATGTTACATGATGGTGAGGTCTGATTAACAGTTCTGCAAAGTGGCTTGCCACGATTCACTAAAACATGAATCCTTGCATAAGGAATATGAGTCATTGAATAACAATGATACATTGGATAAAAATATACATGGAAAAGCTTGAGAGGTACACTAATGATTCTCTCTTGACATGCAAGCTGTAGAATCCATTGTATGAGCTCAAGAAAACCCCCAGGGCATGGCATCCCAAGCTGAACTCTTCCATACTGCCACAAAGGTTTGAGAGATGTAAGTTTGGCTGCAAAAGAAACAACATTTATTCTCCTATCTACCATTAGATTGAAAGAAGGTGGAGAGGTTCACTTGCATCGTACCAGGGGAATAGTGCACACAAGGACCATCAAGCTGCATTACTTCTCTACAAAGGTGCACACTACATAATGTTTTCACAAAGTTTTTTACTCAGGATAAAATTGTCTCTTGGTGTGAAAGCTTGATCCAGTTCCCTACTGTTCATTTTTTTTTGTTGGGGGGGGGGGGGGGGGATTCCCATTAGGTTTTCCCAATTTCCTTGGTTTATTGAGAAATTGTTTTTTTTTCATTAGATTTTATGGGATACCTTTGATCTCAGTTGCTAGGGCCCAGGTTTTCCAAGTTTGGATAAGGGAGGGCGCGTTAGTATTAATTATAATCCTCCCTTGACCACCATGGTCTAACATGCCATTTCCTAGCTTAGGATATGTTTCCACTTCATTAGTGCCATGGGAAACTCATATGGGGCCTACATACCACTTCATACACCAGTTTTCATGAGTTTAGGAGCTCCAAAGGCCAATCCCTATAATTTAGGAACCACTGAGTCATGGAAGTTCGACCATAGGAACCACTGAGTCATGGAAGTTCAACCATAGGAACCACCGAGTCATGGAAGTTCAACCATAAGTTCACCCTAGCCTGTGTTGAGTTATCCTCCGATGGGAATTAATTAGTTCATATTCAGTTATCCTAGCGCTAGTTTTCATAATTTAAGGAGGTTATGCACCTTTTCTCACATACCTTGGTCAGTTAACTGATTGTGAAATGATTTAGTTTTCCGGAGTTACACTAGTGAGTCTCTAGTGGTGATTTTTCGACAGTTAGTGATCTTTGGATTTAGTTGAAGTCATGGGATTCGAATCACTCCTAGAGGATTAAATTTCCTTATTTGTATCATGATTGTATTACATAAATATTAATGATTATGAGAGTAATGATACATTGACCAATTTTTTCCTCTTGATTGTTCAATTTCACCATGATTTTTTTATTATCACCGTGCACTGAATTTCTTCTTCCTCCTTCAACCTTCTTTCATAGTGAGGTTCATTCTAGCTTGAATATCCTGAAACTTTGCTAAAATAAACAATTGGGATGCAATGTATTGGAGGATTCATGTAGAGATTCACCCTAGATATTTCACAACTAAGATAAGAGTGGGGATAGAGTGAAGAGGAAAGATGATGAATATTTAGATGCATATCTAGAATAAGGAGCAAAATTTGTCCAAGGAGTTATAACAACATAGGAGGTAAGAATCACCATTGAAGAGGACATCATATTGACATTGAAAACAAAAGCATCCCCATTACAATTATTTCCTTAGTATTCCAAAAGAATATTCCCCTCTTGGAGATATATTGGAGATTGGTGCATGGAGGTTAATGACCTTGGGGGTTCCTTCAAACTCCATGACATCCACCAAAGAAAACGAAATGTTGGATAGTTAATGAGGATTGTATTATACACAAATAATTTCATTTGATTGACTCTATTGCAAAAATGGAGTGTTGTGCAAGCATGTGCAACAATATAGAGTTGTTTTCATCCTAGGAAACAATTCATCCTAGCAGAAAAAGGTAATACACACATTCTCTTGTAGATTTTCTAGGTAATGGAATTGATTGTTGGGATATCAGTGTTAAATGAGTGCTATGTACATTAAATAGTGAACAAGAAGACTAGAATTTGACTCGGTTTCATTGGATTCCAACATGGATAATATCCAAGACTAAAAATGGAAGAGACTTACACCTTGAAGATGGGAGTGAATTCTTATTGAAGTGTTTGGACTAAATATTACTCGGAGATGGAAGTCATGGAAAATCATATTGTAATGCAAGAAGGAAGCTAGGAAATACGATAGAGCCATAGATAGAACTAGATATCGAAGAAACATATATGAACTAGATCTATATCTAGATTCAAAGTTGTATCCAGAAGCCAAAAATAAATACTTTTGGAGACCGGAAAACCCCTCAATTATCTAGATTGATCCTCTAATAATTTGGAGACCAAAAAACCTCTCAATGGGGAGGAATGATCCAAAATGGATCCAAACCAAGACAATGGTTGTAAGATTCAATATTTAAGTAAAATTTGACAATTAATGAGGTTACAAAAAATATTATGGAAAATGACATTGTAAAAGTAAATGAGACAAAATAGAAAAAAAAAAAGAATCAAATAAAATAGAAAATGAAAATAGGAGAGAGAGGAATAGGAATTGAAAGTTCAACCTCTTGCACTTCCCATTACCCACTAGTTCTCTATAACTTATTGTAATTTTAAGGATTTTAGACTTTTCTTTGGACAAGATAGGAGGAAGTAGAAACAACCATTCTCTGCATTGTATCTAGAGATTGTCGAAATAAGAACTGATCAACCATTCAAAGCTGGTTTTCCTGTTTGGGTTTTGAGAGTAAAATCACTTTGTTCAAAATGTAAATGGTTTTGATTACACTATGAATATCTTATATTTTTGTGATATACCACCCTTATTCATATTTGATTGATCCACATGTTTATCTTAATCGTGAGAGAATCCATGTTCAATTATTTATTTGTTAAGTTCACTAAATTTTTTATTCTCCATCAACAATTGAAGAAGGGCAATAGTTTTGTGTTTCCCACCATTGGATTTTCCATCAGTATGGGAATCAATAAATGCAATTAATTGATTGTAGCATTATTTTAGTCTAGTTTCTAAGTTTTTCCAGCATGATGGTGGTATATGACGTACATAAAAATTTGTTTGATTTTGAATAGGCCACACATTTCCCATTAACACTCAAGGGGAGTAAAATTTGTATATTAGATTCCCCTGAGGTTGCGAACAAAATACTTTAGCCCTGTGAGCTCATATACAATATAAGGAACATGCTTTTGATTTTTTATGAGTTTGTGGGTGAAAGTTGAGGTTGTACAATAGCTAGTATGTAGTGTGGCATATCCTAGAGGATGCTTAAAGTGTGAAGCATGGTTGGGTGTTGCTTTGACAATGGACAATAGATGTGAGAGTTCTGCCTTCCATTGATTGAGAAAGATGCATTTACCAACATAGACAAGATTCGAAACTCTCAATAATTTGGTTGTAGTGAAACTTGTTTTGATTTGGACATATCATAAAATGTTATTTGGCATGAAGAAGAGCCGTCTCACTACTCATTTCTTATGAATCCCAATGCATAAGAATATCATTATGCTTCATTGGAATAACATTGGAGTAATTTTCAGATGAATTATTTAATTATATTTTGTACATGTCATTGTAAAAGGTTGTATCTTACATTTCAAGTAATTTATTGCTTTTATTGAATTTCCATTTCATATGTGGGTTGAAGAAAATCCATCCATACTTATTCAATTAATGATATAAATTGAATGGGAGTGTGATTATAAGCACTAGAACATTTGGAAGGAATTGTGAATTGTATGCATTCACAAATGTAGTAGTTTGGGTGCAAATACGAAGCTGGAAGTGGAATCACTTCGAATCCAACCAATGGAAATTTTAGTGGAGTTAACAATGGAAACCAAATTGACTTAACTAAGCCTTCCAATAACAAGTGTGCTTGAGTATTGGATTTAGAATTGGCATTTAATTTATATAACTTAAGAAAAAGTAGTTCAACCCAAACTTAAATATAGCAAAAGAAGCCTAAATTCATTTTGAAGTTCACATAGAACATACTAATCATAATTGATCTTGAAGACTAAAATCTTAGTGACAATACTATTTACAAATCCTTGGAATTTATTGTTCTGATTACTATGTCATTGTTAGTTGGTTGTTTTTTGCAATATATTCCAAATATTAGGCCATACCTATAATATTTAATAGTGTTGTTGGGTATTCTACACTTAGAGCCACCCCGAAATCAAAGGCCTTGTAGCCATCTAGAAGATAAAGACCCTATGTACAAGACTGAGAAAATAGACTAGAAGTAACTTTGTATAGTAGCAGTGTTGGTGAATCAAGTGGGATATAATACTATTGTTTATGAATATTAAGGTATCAAATAAGTTGAGTACTTGACCATGATGCACCTGTGAAAAGTTTGTATACCCAACTTGGGTAAATAAAACAAGAAATCTTGGAAGACTTGCAGATCATCAATATTGATCAACTTCATGAAGAGAACACAAATTTGAAGGAAAAGGTACATATGTATGATAGATAGATGAAAGAGATGGAAAATAACCTTGATAAATATATAAAATTATAGTCATTGCTCAATAATCGGTTTAATGAAAATCAAGACTCCATCACCATAATCATGGTAGATTGGGACAAGAGAAGAATTCAATTAACACAAATGGGAGAGAAGGTCATTCAGATGGATAATTGGTAGGTGGACATGCTCACTCAAGTTAGGAATCAAATGTGACATGAGTTGGAAGTGAAAGAAGAAGCATTGACAAAGATACAGGTAATTGTGCAAGAGACCAAGGAAGCAAAGTAACCTTCCATTTCCACTGCAGAAGCCAACTCCATGACCCAGAAAACTCACGTAGTTTACCTTCTGTAGACATTTATAAAGAACCTTTTGGTGAATTTGGAAAACATGCGAGTGGAATTGGTACAAATTTGTTAAGGTATACGGGATAAGATGGACAAGGGATATGCAAGAAAAATCACGACATCCTAAGCCCCATTGTAGCATAATTGAGGGTTAAGAATAAATGCCTAGGTTTGATGGAAGAGAGGAAAAGGTTAGGAACACCAATATCATGTTCGCAAAGGTAAACGACAAGGTATATTGAGGTTTCCCATTAGAGGAATGCAAAAAAGTGAAAAAGAGGGAAGCACAATCCCACACCAACATTGTTATGAAAGGTTGTAGAAGGGAAGTGATGAGAAAAGTGAAAATAATCAACTTGTACCAACCCTTATAAGAAGTGGAAACAAAGTCAACTAGAATAAGAAGAATAAGGGTAAGAAATATGCATCAAGTAAGGAATTCCTTGTTTGTCATTGTTGTAGGAAGAAAGTCCATAGTGTTGCTAGCTATTGGTACTTAGAGACATGATCCTTTTATGGGAAGAAGGGCCACCTTGAGACATCCTATTGGAAAAGGAAATACACATGCCACCATCTATATTAGTTTCATAGGAATAATGGAAATAAGACTTCCCTAAACCAATAACAAACTTAGAGGTACATGGAAAAGAAAATCACGCCAATCAATTCATCGAGCGACATGAAATTTTGCCAATACTATTGGTTGAATGAAAATTGCTAATCAAGTGTTGGAGAGTTTATCTATAGATTCACCCCATAAATCACACATCCAAGAGAAAAGTGTGGATAGTAAAGAGGAAAGAGGATGAAGAGTTACCTACATATCCAACCCGAGGAGTAGAATATGTCCAAGGAGTTATAGAAACATAGGAGGTTATTAAATTGAGCACATAGATCTGTGGACAAACACACAACTCACAGGATAGATCACACAATTTACTCAGTTATTGAAGAATGAAACAGTGCAAAAATGGCTTGTAGCTGTGAATGCTTTTCATTAATCAAAGAATAATTAGATAATAATTACAATGAAGTACAATGGCTTAAATAGTCACATGCAATTCGAATCCACATGAGGAAATTCGAATTGATTAGACTCTACTTGACTGTAAGTAACTAAGACCTTGTCTAAATCACTGTCGGAGGACTCAATAGTTAACTGACCTTGTCTAAACCATAACTGGAGTTCATCGGAGTTCTAAAACACAAATCAAGTGTTACATTAAGTATTGACTGAGGCTAACTGATTGTGGCTGGTGAGAAATGCGCCCCTCTTGAGTGCAACCATGCAAACCTAGCACTAAATGAATGTAGAGGACTCGAACTGAATGTAACTAACTCCTAACTTAGCTTGACTAGTTACTAACTGATCTGAATTGACCTTGGTTGGTTTTGGCACTTCCAGTGGCTCCTAAATTGTAGGGATTAGTCTAGGAGGCTCCTAAACTGATGCAATCAAGTGCAATCAGTGGAAATAGGCCTAAATTAGTGTTCCCCACACTTTAGTAACTGAAACATGTGCCCCAATTAGGCCAAGTGGACCCAATGGTGCTAGTGACTAAAAATAGACTAGATGGACTCCCGATTTAGACATGACTCCCGATTTAGACATATGACCAAATTGGACAAGGGAGGATTAATAATCCTAACACCCCCCCTGAATGCTAATTTGGACAATATATGGGCCCTGGTAACTTAGACCATAGGTCACCCATTACATCAAGTAAAGTAAAGTAACTGCTCAAAAACAAGGTGCTGGGGAAAAAACCACATGGGAAAAAAATCTCCCCCTCTAATTAAGCAGGTAGAATCAGGATCAATCTGGTTCTTTTGTGCACAGGTATCATTGGGCTTGGAATGTAAAAATATCCATCATTATTTCTAGAGGAATCTTCCTCTTTGGAAGAAGAATGATATGCTCAACTAAATCAGAAATATAGATAGTTGCCGGATGAAGACTGGACCCATGTAGAGCAACTGAAGTCAACTGATAAGTGAGAAAAGCTTCTTGAGGATTAAGAACTTGTGAGGAACACTCAAGAAACTGATATGTTGCAGCCATGAACAGAAAACCATGAGTGGTAATAACAGCCCCAAGTGTTAGGAGCAAGTGTCCAGGCGGATGCAGAAAATCTTTCTCTTTACCGGTTCTGTGAGGAGATGAGCATGTGATCAATGGTAGAGAAGCACTGGGACTATTGGGAGTGAATGATTGAGATCCATAGTCTGATATATCTTATGAAATAGCTAATGAATCACATAATAAAATATTAGCAACCTCATATGAGGAAACTAACATCAAATCCCCATCAGCAGTTTTGAAGAGAAAGTGAGGTACTTGATTTTTCACACCGGAATTGGTGAGAGCAGCTACAAGAATGACTGAAAGCTCTTGGATTTTAAAATATGAACCAAATAATATTATATCAGAAATTAAATCAGATCTAAATAAGTTCACAAGAGATCCAAAACTGTGAAATGGAATCAAATCCCCAGCAACAGTTTTGTAGGAGACTTGCGGCACTTGTTTCTTCACATCGTTGATGAGAACAGCGACAAGCAGTACTGAAAGATTATTAATTTGATATATTAAACCAAGAAATATCATATCATATATAAATAATATCATATCAGATTCAAATAAATGGTTAACCGAGACGGTGGATGCATAGCTTTCTTCTTATTCAAAATTATGAATTTTGGTGCATGCAATCCTGCAGGAATTTGCTGGAAAATCTAGATCATGGAGAGTGAATGGATCAATATGGTAATCTGATATTTCTTCCAAAATATCCAAGGTATCACATATTTTCACACCAGCAGCAACATTAGAAGGAGACAAATCAAATTTCTCTTCACTTTCGGAAGCAATTACTGGTAAATTTTGCACAGAATTCAAAGGAAAATCACCGGTGAATGTTTGCATGGAAGTGCAGCAGTATTTTTCTTCAATATCAAAGATTCGAATGTCTTCTTCTATTTCAGAAATATGAGGAGATGATATATCAGAGATCTCATGAACTTCTGGAGCATTAGGAGAAGGAGTCACTGCATGGAGACTGTCTTCAATTCGAATTGACTGTGTAGAAGCTTCTGCTTCATCTTGAACAACTTCATCAGAGAGAGTGGAGGCTGAGATTTTTGGATCAAGGATGCTTATGGTGCTGGATGTTCTCTCCAAAGTGCTATTATGATCCTCATCAATCATTCCAAAGTTTCTGTCCAATCTTGTCCAGAGTTCTTGTGGATCTTTAATAGATCTACTGAGGTAGCACAAGCTAGGAGAAAGAGCCAGTTTCATTATTTCAAAAGCTGCATCCTGTGCATTTATCCAGTCATTTTAACTCTCAAAAGACTCTTTACCGAATCCATCAGACACCCAATAGAGATCTTTTCTATTCAGAAATATAATCATCTTCACCTTCCATTCATAATAGTCTAAGGATCGGGTGAGAAGAGGAACTGATGAATTCATTTCGAAGTTGTACCTACAAAACAAAAAAAGGGCACCGTAAGGTCGGACAGTCTGCACTTTTGGAATTTTCTTCACACCCAACTTAGTTAATCAAGCAAGTTTGATAAAAAATTCCTTTACTTGGGGTATTAAGTGGTAAATTATCTGCTTTTGGTGCAGTGCTGGAAGGAGCAATTTTGCTCAAAAAATGATCCAGTAGGATATCTAAGGAGGAGAAGTGCCTTGTCTGCTGAGGCTCTGATACAATATTAAATTGAGCACATAGATTTGTGGACAAACACACAACTCACAGGATAGATCACACAATTTACTCAGTTATTGAAGAATGAAACAGTGCAAAAATGGCTTGCAGCTGTGAATGCTTTTCATTAATCAAAGAGTAATTAGATAATAATTACAATGAAGTACAATGGCTTAAATAGCCACATGCAATTCGAATCCACATGAGGAAATTTGAATTGATTAGAATCTACTTGACTGTAGGTAACTAAGACCTTGTCTAAATCACTGTCGGAGGACTCAATAGTTAACTGACCTTGTCTAAACCATAACCGGAGTTCATCAGAGTTCTAAAACATAACTCAAGTGTTACATTCAGTGTTGACTGAGGCTAACTGACTGTGGTAGGTGAGAAATGCACCCCTCTTGAGTGCATGCATGCAAACCTTGCGCCAACTGAATGTATAGGACTAGAACTGAATGTAACTGACTCCTAACTTAGCTTGACTAGTCACTAACTGAACTGAACTGACCTTGGTTGGTTTCGGCACTTCCAGTGGCTCCTAAATTGTAGGGATTGGTCTAGGAGGATCCTAAACTGATGCAATCAAGTGCAGTCAGTGGCAGTAGGCCTCAATTAGTGTTCCCCACACTTTAGTAACTGAAGCATGTGCCCCAATTAGGCCAAGTGGATCCAATGGTGCTAGTGACTAAAAATAGATTGGATGGACTCCTGATTTAGACATGACTCCCTATTTAGACATATGACCAAATTGGACAAGGGAGGATTAATAATCCTAACAGAGGTCTGCATCACCATCAAAGAGGACAACATGTTGAAATTGACAACAAAGGAAACCCAGTTGCAATTATTTCTTTTGATATTCTAGAAGAACCTTACCTTCTTAGAGATGTACTAAATATTGGTCCACAAAGTTCAATAACCTTAGGGATTCCTTGGAAATCCATGACATCCACCAAATCAAACCAAATACTAGATATTTCATGAGGATTGTGTTGCACATAAAGTGTGTCATTTGATTGACGTTGTTGGAAAGATGAAGTGCTATATAAGCATGTGCAACAATAGGTTATTATTTCCATGCCTAGAAACAATTGACCCCAGTAGAAGAAGACACTCCACAATTCCTCTTGTGGATTTGTTGCGTGTTGGCACTAATTGTTGGGATTCCATTATCGAATTAATGCTACACACATTCAATAATGAATAAGAAGACCTAAATTTGACTTAGTTTCATGGATTGCTAAGATGGAAAGTCTCCAAGATTGATAATGCAAGAGACTTGTATGATGAATATAAGAGTAAATTCTGACTATAAAGTTCATATATAAAGATTACATAGAGATGAGAGTTAATGAATAGACTTCTATAATGCAGGAACAAGCAATCCAAGTACCAAAGCTACAAACATAGGCAGAAACATATATAGAGATAGATTTGAAGCTATATAGCCAATAGCTAGAGTTAGATCCATGTGTCAAATAAGTAGAAAAAATGCACATTGATCCAAAAGGAGATTGAAAATCCTCCCAACGGGGAAGAATTATTTGAAATGGACTTGAACTAAGAAAATGGTTTTAATACTTAGCACCTAAGTGCATATTGACATCTAATGAGGTTAGGAAAAACATTAAGGACACCACAAATGTAAAAGTAAATTAGACAAAAGAGAGGAAAACTAAGAATCGATTAAAATAGAAATGAAAATACGAGAGAGAGGATGTGAATTTAAATGTTAATCTATTGTCCTTCTCATTGCCCCCCAACTCTTCTATAAATTCTTTTATGTTGACTCTCAAGGGGATTTTATCTTGTTGGTTGGAGAAGAGAGGAGGAAGAAAAGACAACCATGCTTTGGATCGTAACCAAAGATTGATGAAATAAGAACTAAGCACTCATTCAAAGTTGGTTTTCCCATTTGAGTTTGAGGGTAAAATCATTTTGTTCATAATGTGCTTTGTTTTTCTTATAGTATAAATCTCTTATATATGTGTGATATAATACCAATATTTATATTTAATTTCTACTTGTGTTTATCTTAATGGAGAGAGAATCCATGCTCAATTATTGATCAATTAGGTTCACTCAAAATTTTATCTTCCCTCAACAATTGAAGAATGGAAACAACTTTGCATCACCCACAATTGGATTTTCAAGACTGGATATCCATTGCTATAATTAATTGTCTGTTGCACTATTTTAGTCTACTTTATAATTTCGTACAACTTGATGGTTGTTGATGACATACATATTGGTTTTTTTTCCCCATAGGCCATACATTTCCCATTAACACTCATGGGGTTTTATGTTACATATTGGAATCCCTTGAGGTTGAACACATGTTGGTTCAACCCTATGAGGTCATACACATAAGAAGAAAGAGGCGTGTGAGAATGCATAAGTCTATGGCTGGAAGTGTAGGTTGTATGTTGATTGGTATGTAGTGAGGCTTGTCTTGAAGGATGATTAAATGGTTTTCCATGCTTGGGAATTGGTTTAAAAATGGAAAACAACTATGAGAGTTGAACTTTCTATCAATTGGTCAATTAGCATTACTAGCCATTAACAAGATTTAATAATATCAATGATTTGGCTGCAATGAAACTTTCTTTGACCTGGACATAGTATATTAATGTTCTTTCAAATGGAGTGAATCCATCTCACTCCTAATTTGTTATAATGCCATTACCACATGATTTAGTTAACTATCACTTTGAACATGTTTCAATGCATAATCATGTTGTTATGCTTCATTGGATATGCATTAAGAGTAATTCTCATATGATTTATTTAATTATTATTTGTACATGTCTTAATCAAATTCCATAACTTGTGTTTCAAGAAATTGATTGGTTCTAATGAGTTTCCATTTGATATGTGGTTTGAAGAGTTGATAGCCACATGTATTCAATTAATTGTATAAATTGAATGAGAGTGTGGTTATAACCACTAGAGAATTTGGAAGGCATTGTGAATTGTATGCATTCTTAAATGGAGTAGTTTGGGTGCTCATATGAAGTTGAAAGTGGGATCACTTCAAATCCAACCAACTAATGGAAGGTTGAGTAGAGTTAACAATGGCACCCAAGCCTACATAATACATCCATTTGACAACAAGTATGCTTGAATATTGAAGTAGGAATTGGCCTTGGATTTCTATAGCTTGCACACAAAGTAGTATAATATGAACTTAATCATAGAACAATAAGAATGAATTCATTTCAAAGTGCACAAACAACATAGGCCTCAATCCTAAAGACAAAGTTATGAATGACATACTATTTGCGGTGCCTTGGGTTTTATTAGTGTGATTACTATTGCATTGTTAGAAGGTTATTGTGTGTAGGTTACACCAGAGACTAGGCCATACTTGTAATCATATTTAGTGTTTTTGGGTATTATATAACCAGAACCACACCAAAAACAAAGGCCTTGAATCCATTAAGAAGATAGAAACATCTCTACAAGATAAACCAACTAATGGCAAGTTGAGTGGAGTTAACAATGGTATCCAATCCTACATAACAGATCCATTTGACAACAAGTATGCTTGAATATTGAAGTGAGAATTGGCCTTGGATTTATATAGATTGCACACAAAGTAGGTTATCCCAATCCCGATCATAACATAACAAGAATGAATTCATTTCAAAGTGTAGAAACAACACATGCCTCATAATCAATCCTAAAGAAAAAATTGTGAATGAAAAACTATTTGCGGTGCCTTGGTTTTTATTAGTGTGATTACTATTGCATTATTAGTAGGTTATTGTGTGTAGGTTACACTAGAGACTAGGCCATACCTGTAATCATAGTTAGTGTTGTCGGGTAGTATATACTCAAAACCACACCCAAAAAAAGTCATTGTATCCTTCCAGAAGACAGATACCTCTCTACAGAATAGAGACAAGATACTATAAGTAATTTTGCATAATATTTGTGCTGGTGAAGGGAGCGAGAAATAAGACCCTTATTTATGGATCATAATTCAGAACTATACATTTTTCTTCAAAACCATTTAGGTTTCATTATCTTCTCTATACATGACATACTCTATAAAGAAACATATCCATACCTTTGAAAGGTTGTGAAAAGAATGGATATACCTAAACATATTATGCCAAGAAAACCTTATCTAAACATATAAAGAGTTCTTTGAAATAAACTTGCCATGGAAATTTCCAATGCAAATTAAGTAATGATATTGCATCACTTTATCTCAATAGACATCTTCCCCTATCACGAATGTCATTCCAATTTCTCTTATTGATAGACTTAATCTTTTTTATATTATTCCTTTTGAGATTTACTCCCCGTTATTATTTTATCTCTAATGTTCCTACAACCTTCTATCGATAAACCCTCCCAATATTGAAGTATCCTCTACTATGTCGTTCACTTTATTCTCACCCATAAATGGATTATAGTTACTAAAAATATTGTCTAAGTAAAATGGGTTAGGTCTTTACAAGGATGAAAAATATGAAATGTATACCTCAAGTATTGTTTGTATGTTCTCATTAAACATTACATCATTCACTTGATATGATAATAAAGAATCCAAGATGTGTACTAGTATCTTAGTAACTCTTTCATAAAAACCCATGATGCACTCCTTTCCTTGTAGGAAACTAATGCCATGATTCCTTATATTACTATATACTATATTTTGTGACACTTCTCTCCACACAAGAAACCCTATTGCAACCCAATTTCTTCCAAATGGAGAATGGATCTTCTCCTTACAACCATGGTTAACATACATACCTAGAGTATTATTTCTAGGACTAGAATTTATCATAGAAATAAAATTAGAACCCAAGATCAATGGCTAAGGGTCAACCTTCTTGTTGCTAATAACATGATTTAGCATTAATAATACTTACCTCATAAAAATTATTCCTAATTGTGGAACAAATTAAATTCGAAGGAAAAATGTAATTACCACATAATCCTTCTAATGGACCAATGGAGTAATCCATTGTACTTCTCTAATCCTTTCAAAGCCTCTCCTCCTCCTCTATTATTTTCTCTCCCAATCCCATATTAGATTCCATATTTAGGTCAAACTAAATCCATGTGTGTGTTATTTTTATTTAACATTTTTTTTTACATTATGGATTTTTTTATAAGCATCACACACTAATTAATGTTATACATCTCATCTACATTGAGTTATAGAATGCACCTATATTTTCTTTCTGCAACCACATGAATCCTATGACTTAGCTTTTATTTCATGATGATTGAAATTGTCTCATAACAGGAAAGAAAATGAAGAGGAGGTAAGAAAGGAAATGATGGAGAAATATTTGATGCTTGAAATCTCAAAGAAGAGACAAAATCTTTATTATTGATAGGTTGTAAGAAGAGAGAGAGAGAGTTGTTGGATG
Source organism: Pseudotsuga menziesii (assembly GCA_001517045.1). Lineage (NCBI taxonomy): Eukaryota > Viridiplantae > Streptophyta > Pinopsida > Pinales > Pinaceae > Pseudotsuga > Pseudotsuga menziesii. The sequence continues at coordinate 153,763 of LPNX011068999.1, read as the reverse complement.
CGTAGCTATCGTTCAAGCTTCCTACAATAGGGTTTATAGTGAGCTGTGTGGTTGACATCCTTATTAGGGCTCAAAAACCCCATGGATTCTCCCCAAAACTCAATTATTGGAGGATTTGTCAAGATCATTGATATTGAAACCTTTTGAGCTACAACGATGAATACCCCTTTGGCCTTCTATGTGGTCTCCTCTTTTCGCTTTTTTGAGATTTCCTCTATTACATATGTCAATATATATTTGTTGGTATAAAATATTAAGGCTATATATTTAACCAAATACAGGGTGGTTGGATAGTTCACTTGTCTTTGGCCCTCTTCTAGGGCCATGGAAATTTGCCTCGATAAAAACTAGTGACCTTTACTTCAGGTAACCTGCATCAAAGTTTTTTTGGGAAAGGGTTTTTAGTTTTCCTATTTGAGAAAAATTAAGATAGGGATATGATCTTAAGAAGCAAGACATATTTCATGGGGTTGAGAGGGATGCATTTGAATTGACGAAGTCTCTTGTTTGATCCAGGAAAAGAATATACCATCATTTTTTCTTGCTTGGGTTAAGCTTCTGCATCTCTCACTTCACTACTGGAATGGTGGAGATCTAAAAGATATTGGGAACTCTTTGAGGAAATATATTGACAAATTTAAGCCTAATCCCCCTCTTTTTACTTGCACCCAAATCTGTGTCGCGGTGGATTTGGAGAAGGGAATCTCTCTATGGATGGTTTGACTCATCTTCAATAGTAGGAATATGAGCAATTCCCCTTAAAATGTAAGGTATCCATGAATACAGGAATTTTGTTTGAGAATTCCCTAAATCCAAGCCTAGGGACCCAAATACCACATCAAACGAACGTTGGAAACAAGTATCCAAAAAAGGGAAAAAAAGACTAGTGCCTCCTCCTCATGTCACATCTAAAAACCCATCTTTTACAAATCATTTTCAATCTTTAATTGCAGAAGATGAAGAATAGAAATATGAAACCCCAATATTGGAAGTTTAAGCATCACCAAGAATTGACCTCTCTCATGAGCAACTAGTCCTTGAGGAAATATGACAAGAGGATAGCTACATCTCTCTTCTACCTTCTATGCCCTATCAATAATTATATGGCACTCAAAAGAGTCCTCCCATAGCTCTAACCATTTCTATCACTCAATCTATGGCCAAATATATGTATGGCTATTCCATGAAGGATATGGAAGATGAATCACTTCCAACCAAAAAACAGGGATGATGAACTAATAGGCACCAAATGGAAATCAAAACTGCCAAATACAAAGCTATGGGTAAGCAATACTTTCTTGATAAGTATATTTTAGTACCTCCAATTATTAGAATTAACAAAGTTACAAAGGAAGAAGGAAGGGAAATTTTAGTACCCACTTCAATTAAAAAATAATGAAGATGGTGTCCTGGAATTGTAGGGATATGGGAGCAAAGCAAAAGATAGAAATTTTGTAGGATTTAGTCAAATCTGAAATGCCCTTAATACTTCTTATACAGGAGACAAATCTAGAGGTTGAACAAGTTAATCATCAGTTGTCCTAAATTTGGAAAAGTAGAAATGGAAGCGCAATTAGTTCCAAGGGAATGTTAGGTGGTATACCCACTACATGGGACACAATTTGTTATTATTATTTATTACTATTTATGAACATCAGAATTGGAAGGTGACATAATCAAAGGACATTGAAACAAAATAAAAGTTAGCAGTTCTTAATTTATATAGACTAGTGCAATATAAGAGTAAGGTGAATATTTGGAAATCTCTTGCTTCTCTACACAAGTAAGGATTATTTCACAATAGTATAGTGGCAGGTGATTTTGATGTCATTATCTCAAATAAGGAAAGAAGAGGGGGTAACAACGCTCGTGACCCTTTTGGAGAACATCTTGAGGATTTAATGACACATTGGGATTTAGTTAACATCCCCCATAGAATTGTGTCTTTACCTAGACTAATAGAAGGGTTAGTCCAATGCATGTAGCTGTGATATTGGCTTGTTTCCTAGTACACAACTCCTTTCTCCAAAAGTAGCTCATCTTGAATTCAATAATTTTCTCGTTTGCCACTTTAGAACATAAACTAGTAGATTTGATCTTCATTGTACTAGAGGATTAGGGACCCATCCCCTTCCATTTTAATCCTCTATGGATAAACAAGGAAGAGTATTTGTGGGTTATTCAAAATGTTGGAACACTTTTGTGTAGATATCTTCATCCTTTATTTGGGAATCCAAAATGAGCATGGGAATACTGGTACAAATCTAAGTTCTTAATCAGGGATGTTTTTGTTCTATGACTTATAAATTGAATTGCATACAAAGAATGTGGATGAAGCTCAAAAGAGCATAAGAAGCAACATATACATGAAAGATAAAGAACACACATGAAAAGTAGACACCATATGATAATGGAGTTTGTTCCAAAGGAACTACGTCTCCGGACCCACTTCTCAAAGGGAGAGGTCAGTTTATATTCTCAACAATAATGATGGTGAAATATGTAGTCCACTATCTAGATTTCCTCTCGAGAAACCAAACCATCTTAGTGAAAGTTGTTCATGGAGGATCATTGATAGATATACCCAAATTATAAAACTAGTGACGAAGGTAAGAGTATTTCCCATAACATTTGGGAAACGAGTACTCATCCTTGATATAGTCATCCACTAAAACATAGAAGGCATAATAATTGCTATATGTAATGACACACTGAGGAGAATACTTGTGATTCATAGCTGCAATTCAAAAAATACCAAAAGATCCCAAAAATACCAAAAGGAGAAGACTCGTGGTTCAACTGATACTCATTTGCAAGATCCTTAGCAGAGTAATGAGGATGAAATTTAGTGTATTGGCCTTCCAAACATAGGTCCACATGAATTGCTTCTAGTAGTCTATCTATCTTCCAATGAAGTGCTTCTTGATGAACCTGCATGTCGAAAGCCATCTGAAGAATGTTTTATTGAACTATGTTGCTCTTCATAAGCTCCTAACCTAAGAGAAGCTTCACTATCCAATAAGGGATAATAAACTATGGCATAAAATGACGGGTCGATGAGGAATTTGAAGCCGATATGTACCCAAATCTTGGTTGATATGAAACAATACTTTGTCATTCTAAACATCCTGATAAATATATTATTGTAACAACCTTAAACCTTATATTAACAAAGTCTTAATCATATGCAAAATTTATTGTCCTTTAAATGTCGTACTTAAAAAGAAAAGAAGTTCTTAATGAATTCTCTTGAGAACCCATTTTATAGAAAATAAATATATAAAAAATTAGAAAAAAAAAGAAATTCAATAATAAAAAATAAAAAATAAAAAAATAATTTTTTAAATCCTTAATGTTTAAGAGAATAAACTTTTATCAAATATAATTTTAGATATAGTCCATATACTTCTTTCATAATATATTCCATAAACTTCTTTCATAATAGTTTTTTGGAAATATATTTTAATTACTTTAAAGCCACAAACAAATAAATATTGAATAATACAAATATTAATATCCAAATAAAAAGAGTCCAAAATAATTGGAACATTCAAAGATCCAAAGGGTTGAGAACCATGACGTGGCATTCACACACAATATAAGTTGGAATTGAAGATGGAAGCATTGCCTTATTAAAGGGCTACTACAATAAAGTTTTTCATTGTTTACGTGTCTTTGAAAACTTGAACTATACTAAAGGTTTGTTATACAAAAATATAAATAGATTATGAGTTATGGAATATTTTTTTATGTAAATAATTATATTTACATAATTTTTAAGTTCTTTAAAATTGATTTTAACACTATGTTAATTAAGTATTGAGATGTCAATTTGGGTTTGTTTATTTAATTTCTATTAAATATTTTTAATATTTTTATTAGTTTTTAAAGATGAAAATAATTTAGCTGTTTTTAGTTTTTTTATTAGTTTTTAAAAATGTTAAAAATAATTTAGGTAGTTACATAAAATCAAAATTTGAGGAAATGATCGCAGGTTTATGTATATATGTATATATTTGTGTTGATATAGATTTTAATAAGGACTTTTTAGACAAAATGATTTTCATATGGAAGAACTTGAAATATACATAGGTTTTGGATTATGAGAATAAAACGTTTCGACGCAGGTTGTATCATCTTGCAAGACATTTACAAGTTACTTGTCGTCATGCTCGAGCTCATCCTTCAAAGTAACAATGAACCAAATTCAAATCAAAGACATGGAAGTTTCCAAACAAATCAACTTTAGATACTGAACTTGATTACCGTGGTAAATCAAGATCAACAAGTGTCAATCGGGGAATCCACTCCTCTCTCTAAGGGCAAAGTAGAAGACATAGATACCGAACTTTCCTCCTTGAGAGAGGTCATGGTAGTTGATTACTATCTAGGTGGAACACAATGGCATCATGAAATTGATACCTTTGATTTAGAAAGGAATTAGTTCATGCTAAGGATTATGATCTCTTGCCTTCCGACTCATAGTTAATTTGGTGACTCCTTCTTCTTCAACAAAGTGGTAATAAGTTAAAAAGAAGAAATGAAAATAAGAAAATATCAAAAACTATTTTATAAAGAGCAAGAAATAAAATATATCATTGATGTAAATTTAATTTTATAAATACAAGTTATATTTACATTTAAGTTATACTTGCATCAGTAAGAATGGTATTTTCTTTTGTTATATATTGTTCTTTGAATATATAAAGAATGTAATTTTTATCTTAAAATGAAATAACAATTATATTTAAAAAAAATTAAAATATAAATATAAATACACTTCCTATATAAAGTTAACATGTATTTTTCACTCTAAATTAACTAATTAACTTCATAGCGTAATAATAAATATATTATGAATATATATATTTATTCATAATATAACATTATCGGTTATATATAAGATATAATGTGTTAATACAATATCTATCCTATTAAAAATAAAAATAATTTATTAATAAAAAAACACAATATTCAATCAACATAATATATGATCCAACCAATAGTAATGTGTAATAATTTTGGTCCAAAATAGTCCAGGTAACATCATAATTATTAAAATACTGTCTTTGGATCGAGCATAATGGAACATGGATGTTATTTGCATTAATTTTTGTTTGGCTTTATGAGGGAAAAACACTTTAAGAGCACTTCAAGGTACTTGAATGTTTGTTTGGCTTTCTGAAAAGAAAATAATGAAATGCCATGACTATGTAGAGACAATAAAGAATTATTACCTTTGTTGTTTAGTGTTGGAGCTGAGGGACATCTTTATGAACATGATGGACCAACATATCCCATCATATGGTAACATTGATAGACAAACACATGCCATCATAACATTTTAGGTTAACATTAATGGACAAACACATGCCATCATAACATTTTTGTAACATAGCAGGCTAACATTAATGGCCCAAGACATGCCATCATAAGGATTTTGTAACATAGTAGGCTAACATTAATGGCCCAACAAATGCCATCAGAAGGTTTGGTCGTAGTTGGATGGACATAATTGAAAAGAGAGCGAAAGGGATTGTATTCTGAAAAGGAAATAAAGCATTGAGACTTGACTTGAGTCAGAGAAAAGTGAGGAAATTATATATATGATTTGACTTGAGGTAGAGAAAGGAGAGTATATATATGAATTGAGTTTTGATAAATTAGTAAGAATATTAAATATTAAAAATTTTTGGTGAGTGTTTTATTGGGTTATTTTTTTTATATATTTATTTATTTAATTAATGTTTATTTAATTTTTATTTTAGATTGTATTGTTGGTGGTTTGGTTTTTTTAGGACATTATCTTGAGTATGATTTTATTCGAGATTATTTATTTCTTGTTAGGGAGAACCTTTGGTCCCTTAGTCTCTCTTGAGATGTCATATTTGTTTGGTTGCATTTTGTAGCCTATAATTATAGTCTTGTCAGTTGCACATGTACCTCTTGTTTGTTTTCTTTAGACTCTCATACCTTTTGTATCCTCATTTTGACATTATTATCTCCTACTTTCGATGGTGCATTTCCAATGCCATTATCTTATGCTTCATTGATGTCACCTCACCATTGTTTTGTTTTCGATGGTGCTTTCCAACAAGGAACTCTCCTCATACCTTTGATGAATTAATCAAACATTACCTCTTGTGCTCTCAGTTGTGGATTAGCATTCTTTCTTCTCACCTCTTCCTCTTCACCTGCTTCTTATCCTTCTTTAAGAGTTGTGGTCACCATTCCTTTCCTTGCTTGGGGTAAGCCACTAAACTTTGTGATGTAGGTACCCAACTTGTTTTAATGCACTCCTAAACTAATGTCTCCCATACTCGAGTAAATAATGGTAGAATTCCTCTAACCCTTCCGATTTAATTCCTTGATGACTGCGTAATATGGCTATTGTGACCCTTGCCTAATTCTATTTGGTGTAGAATAAGGAGGTCAACCCTATATTTGTTGATGTGTTAATAGTTTTTATATGTATAGATAGGGTGGATATCCATACTTGAGACATGTGAAATGTTTTCTAAGGATGAATTTATGTACTTATAATTCTTGAGTAGGTAGTTGTGTAACATGATGATGACATTATTGTTTACTTTGATGGGTTAATGAATGACAACTTGGGTGCTTGCATGACATAATTTGATCGTATGTTGATAAATGATTACTAATAATAGGAAAAAAGTATCGATTGTGGCAAGGTGACATGACCTGCATGAATCCTAGGTGAAATTGACTGAATAAAGAAGAAGATTTTGGAAGCCAAACTTAATAGATTAATAAAACCAATAGAATTTAATTAGATGTTATGTTTGATTATAGGTCTTATATAGATGCATATGCATATGATATTATAAGATCTCATTTAATTTTAGTGGAATAGTTAATGGGTCATTTGAAGGGAGACACAAATGCATATGATTATATGGGAGAACTATAGGTTGGGACTTTGATAGTAAAATTCTTCAATAATAACCATCAAACAAAAATGACTAAACATTGAAGCACTATGGAAGTCCAATTTAAAACTACAGACTTGTTAAGGGTGGCATGTCACCTGGAATGGATTCAGTTATATTATATCTTGATGTATTTGATATACACGTGGGTGCATATTTGTGTAGGGTACATGCAGGAAAATCCTTTCCAACTTATCACTATTATATGGGTGTGGGCCATAATTAGTGAATTTTCAATAGACACATGGAGTCTCAACAAAGGCATGGAGTTTTGACAAATGTATCGAGTCTCAACAGAGGCATGGAATCTCTCTTTGCACTATGTATACGCTGATTATGATTGGGGTCATGTAGTGAGGTGGAACAACCTTATTCCCTAGTAGCTAATCCTACCAAACATAGAACTAAGCCATGATAAACTATAGAGCCCTTAGGGATGAATTAATTAAAATTTTAACTAACAACTTTGAGGGGACTCTTGAATATATTATTATTTTATTAGTATATGAATTATTTACTTAAGGGAAAATAAATAATTATAAAATCAAATAGAGATGACACTTGGGATTATGCATATTAAAGAATTTAAGAATAAAATAAATAATGAATTGTGGAACATGGGCAAATATTTCCTAATTATGGAATAATTAGGAAATAGAGAAATTTGCATGTGGTAGTCACCTTTCTTTGAACCTATAAATATGAGAGGCCTATTTGGGTTTTAGGTGTGACCTTGAGAGTAAGGAAATGCTACAAAATGTTTGTAAGGAACAAAAGGCTAAACTTGGTTATGGGATAACTAGATGTTTTCCAATGGATTCCAAGATCTAAAGAAATGATACAAAATGTTTGTAAGGAACAAAAGGCTAAACTTGGTTATGGGATAACTAGATGTTTTCCAATGGATGTCGAAATCCATATTGGGTGTATAGTACATTCAACTTGGTTATAGGTCCATAGAACTTGGGGTATTAAGGAAATAAGTTTTCCTTGAGTATGATTAGGAGGAAGATGGTTGGAACCATGAGAGTTGGCTAAGGCAAGCAACTAATGGATGGATAAAAAAGTTGGAATTGCTGGAATTATATATTTGTTACGTATAACGTATTTTAATGTATTTTCTTAGGAAATAGTTTATGTTTTCCTATCTTTGGTTACTTTGGCCTTTTATAAATATGTTTTTTTATATGAATATAATGTTATGGACCATGTGTTATAGCGTGATTTTCCACACCTGATATATCATGTTTTTATGGCCTATCCATGTCCCTATGCAGACTTTTTGTAACCCCTTTTCTTAGTATTACTTTGATGCTCTAGAAAAACCCCTTAAAAAGTCATATTTATGGGTATACATGGGTCACCAGCCTATTTCCCGTGTGTACACGCATCTTGATCCATTATGACCCGCGTACATTAGGAAATGTGCTCAAAAAATAAATATTTGGAGTTTTCCCTCATCAAGTAACGAATAACTTAACTCTTGGCCTTCCATATACCTGGAAATGCTCTGACTTGGTCCTTCACCTCTCATTTAGGGGCTATATATTGAGCTACTTGGAAGCATTGAAAGAGGAGGACTTGTGAGAGCAAAAACATTATAGTGGATTTGTGCCCCATTCTTTTATACTTGAGTCTGCATCCCTTTGTCCTTGGAGCAACCATTGGTGCTCTTTCCCAAGCTTACCTTTGTCTTGTGAAATTTCCTTGATATGGATGATTGAAGTGGTGGAGGCCTAGGTGGAGGACTCAGTTTCTCGATTTTGATGAGGTACCTCCAGAAGTTGTCATTTGCCCCTCTGTTTACAGTTTATAGAAATATCTATTTGTCGTCCATTATATGTGTAACTATGAATATTTGTATCCATGGATGTAGTTTCTTTTATTATACATTGGATTTGTATATGCTAGAGTAGGTTCTAGCACTTACAATCTGTCATGCTTGTGCATTTCTTTGTTGTTGAGGATGAAATGTAGGTACAAGTGTGATTGAAAGCTTGACATGGATCTTCTATGAATGTCTAGAATAAGGTATGCTTCTCATCCCTTAGTGTTAGACTTGTTTATATATTTAGCATATTGGAAATGGATTGATTTTTGGTGTCATACTATCTGTTGTGGTCCACCCCAATCCATAGGAAGTTTTCTTCGTAACTGAATTGGTGACTTCGTTGGGGAACTTCCTTTTTGTTGGGGTTTGGGTGCATGATTTGCTTTATTTTCTCTATGTTTCTTCGAATTTCTTTGTCCCATTTGGTAGTATGTTCATTCATTGATAGTTCCCTAGATTGGTTTGACCTTAGGCCTACTTTTTACCACCTTCTTTTATATATATGGGTCATAGAATATACAGTCACATATATACGCGGGTTGTTCTCTACCTAGTCAAGTACATACAATATTGTTCTTTGAACAGATGCGTACATCCTCCCTTTTGGTTGAGTTCTTGATGTGGGAAGTTGTTGGGTGGGTTGTGAGTGTGGCTAAGTCTTCCTGGGTTCCTATGTTGTCTATTGACTACTTTCTTTGTCACCAGAGACCCCTTTTTCATTGATTTTTCTTTGGAAGTAGTTCTAGTAATTTATATCCTTTTTTGTTTTGCCATTAGTGCATTAGTCTTTTAATCTTAGTGTCTTTCTTGGCCTGCATTGGCTTCTTGCTGTAGAGACTAAGAATTTTAATGAATTTGATTTCATTTTCATTATTTTATATCGAAAATACAAAATAATTATACATTTGCATTCTTACTTGCATCTCACATATGGATTTAAGGAGGTACTTACATTGGATTGCTTGGATGAGAGTTGTGTTTAGGATTTCATATAGGAAGGATTGCATTGGAATTTGGAAATAAATGAATTTGTGTGCATTTCATGTAATGGCATACCCCATTTTTCATAATTAAAGACAAACTACACTTGGCATTGTTTTTTAGGTGTACATATTTATTTCACTGCTGAGTCATAATATCACTAGTTGCACGTTCATTACCCTTGAGTAATCACACCTATTAAAATTAACGCTTAACTTAAAATTGATTACACTTTTTATTTGATAGAGGTGCACCAAGAAGCTTAGGGTGTATAGTCTTGGAATATGGTGTCGTGAGTAAATTTTTACAAGAATATGAAACAAAAAAATTAGGTGTCTGTCCAAGTGAGAAGTGAAATACTTGGTATAATTAGTGTTCTCAGGAGGCTCCTCTTGCATGAGAGTTAAGGATAAGGCAGCACACACGTTAGTGGTGGGGATATCCCCTTGCCACTTTCTGTTGAGTGCCAGAGATATGTCTAGGATCTTATTTGTATATGGGGGCTTTTGAGGCACCTTTGGTGCTTTCGATATTTGGGCTTTGTTACCATGGACATATGGTAGATCCCTCCTGCGACTATCCACTTGAGTATTGGTTATATTGAGGTGACCTTAGTTTCCTTACCTAGGTATCACAAGGGGTACTTGCAGAGGCTATTCTGTGAGTGTCCTGGCCAAGTAGGAGCTAGAAAGCACAGGCGCTATATGAGTTGAAGATGAGGGCCACTATAATTGGTTATGCACCTCTTCTTGTAGTGTCTGGGAGCCTCACGCCTCTTTTAGGAGAGAGATACATGCTACATTTAGGAGCTCACTTATCCTCCCTCTTGGCTTGTTTGCATCTAACTTAGCTTCACTTAGGGGCGTGCTCTTTATGCGCTAGCTTTCTTTAGGGATCATAATTTGTTGAGTCTTGTTATTTTTGTGGAGTCATCATGGATCAATTTTTGACACTTTTCCGATCTCGATTTTTAGCACGGCTTTTTCCTTGTGACTCTCATACTCCTTTTTGGAAGAGGACTAGGAATTCTAGGCAAACGTTTACACAATGTGACTCACACATTGTTCTCTCCATGATTACTAAATCTGGGAACCTAGAGCTCCCTCCTTCTCCATCCTTTGGAATAGGTAATGCTACTATCTTGGGACCCAGGACTCCAGTTGACACCGACCCTCACGGGGCTGGTACTTCGTATAATACACGACCCCAACTATCAGACTTTGCAGCTGCACTGTAGACCCTTTTCTTGCTGATAGATTTGGGAGGGGTGACATTGCTCCTTCCGCTCCATTTGTGGGAGGATTTTCTCCTGGTCTTAACACTGGTATTCCCTCTTATAGAGGTTACCATAGATGTGTGAACGTTGGTTCTAGACCTTACATTCCTTCTTATGTCGCATCATCCACCACACTGTTTCCTTTGAATGTAGTTGTCAGGATCAATCCTCCATATATCCTGTAGTTTGGAATCTTTACTAATTGTTTCCAGCTGTTTTGGACTAATATTGTTTTCATGTAGGGTCCATTTTTGTGCACTTTTGTTGGGGATTTGACCCATTCATTCCTGTGATTGGTATAACATTGAACTGGAATATAGGATAGGATCACTTTTCAACGTTCATCATGCATTATCCGATGGCCATGTCTCCTTAACTATAGGTACGAACCCACTTCATGATGTTACGAAACCTTCACACTACTACTAGAAGTGGCATTACATAAGTGGTAGAGATTTCCTATTCATGGGTGCCCTAGATAGATCCTGATTTTCCATTTGGTACTCACGCTAAGTGTCCTCCCTTAGGTCTGGGAGTCCCTTGTAGCTACGCCATGTCTTTGAGGAAGAACCTCATATTATTTCTTGAAATTTATGCTAGCCATATCCCATAGGGACTCCCATTTATATCAAGTTCTAAATTCATTTCGCGTGTCCTCTTGTTGTATTGAGATTTATGTCGTCTCCCTGCTTAAGTTTTATAAGCCATATAGCCTGAGCTTGTCTCAATCCTAGCCAAAAATAGCTTTACATATATCTTTTGCAGATTGATTATCCCATACATGGAGGAGACACCCCCCTGAGTGTCCTTATACTGCACATGCTTCCTTTCATTGAGCATAGGTATGTTCCACTTCTTAGAACTAGTTTGCTTTCCCGCGACACTCGTTTCCTCCTAGTTCTGTACTATTAGAAATTGTATTCCTTTTCAAGCTTTCCAATATGAAAAATACCAAAAATAAATAAAAAATAAAAATATGGACAAGAAATGATATTACCTTCTATTTTGCAGCTTTCGTGTCATGTCGACTTTGAATAGAGCATTGTATATTCCATCCATTGGTTGGGTTATTAGTATGAATTCAAGAGCTATACTCATTACTCTGAGTTTTATCCACTGACTAGTTATGCTTCCAATCCCTATGGAGCCTTTGTCGATGCCTCCTGTGTCACAGAGCTGTCCCAGTTTCCATGTTGAGTCTATGCTTCCTATGACTCTTCATATTCCTTATGCTCTTGTTTGAAGGAAGTTTTATCCTGAGTCGACCATTCCCCAGTTATCTTGTATTTGCATGTCGACCTTTCCTGATACAGTTACTAGTTCGTGCAAATCCAGTTTGTTTGATTTCTTCCAAATTATCCAGCGTTGTTGTGTACCTCGTGTTGGTTGATGGGGGTTGCCTTAATTCCATCCTTCTAGCGGATTCCATTCCATCGAATTCAGATCATTTATTCAGGAATAGGGATATAGAGTCCATTGAGTGCCTTGAGACTTGTAGTCATTAGTGACAAGTTCTCTCACCATCAATAGTTTTGGGAATACATCAATGTCCCCTGATTGATGGACTCTCTCAAGTGTTCGACATGAACACATCTATTCTCAATTTTTTTATTGTACTCTGTACCTTGATTCCCATTATCATTATCGGTGGGATATCTTGCATTTGTTAATGGTATACATCAATGACCGATAATCAGACAATCCTCCATCATGTTCGACCTTGACCCCTTTATTCATGTGATGGGACATGTACTAGCGACAATTTGTGTAGAACAACTCTCATCTTGGTGGCATTCCATATATGCTACCTATTTGATTGTTCGAATATCTATGGGATATCATCTCTAATGACCAGACTCCAGTGTACGATCAGATGTCTTCATTCAGTATGGAGACCCTATTTCACTGTATATTGTACATGGCGATGACCACATATGAAATATGTCTACTGTGCCTATTCATGGCCATTGTACTATTTTGTATCCGATGACTGCTACACTTCATATTTGCAGTCGCTTACAGAGATCTATCATTGTATTGTACTAATGAGTGGCTGGTTTTTCTACCTGGGTCTTCATTACTCCACTTTTGGGATGATTATAATGTATTTCGGCCATCATGTTCCCCTATGAACTCACACATTAGGGGGAAAATGTTATAGTGTGATTTTCCATGCTTGATATATCATGTTTTTATGGTCTATACCTATCCCTATGCAGACTCTTTGTACCCCCTTTTATTAGTATTACTTTGATGCTCCAGAAAAACCCCTTAAAAAGTCATATTTATGAGTATACTCGGGTCACCAGCCAGCTTCCTGTGTGTACACTGTACACGTAGCTTGCTCCATTATGACCCATGTACATAAGGAAATGTGCTAAGAAAATAAATATTTGGAGTTTTCCCTCATGAAGTAATGAATAACTTGACTCTTGGCCTTCCATATTCTTGAAAATGCTCCGACTTGACCCTTCAGCTCTCATTGAGGGGCTATATATTGAGCTACTTGGAAGAGGTGAAAGAGGAGGATTTGTGAGAGAAGATAAATTATAGTGTATTTGTGCCCCATTCTTGCATACTTGAGTCTGCATTCTTTGTCCTTGGAGCAGCCATTGGTGCTCTTTCCCAAGCTTACCTTTGTCTTGTGAGCTTGCCTTGATATGAAGGATTGAAGTGGTGGAGGCCCATGTGGAGGAATCGGTTTCTTGATTTCAGTGAGGTGTCGACAAATATTTTCATTTGTATCTATGTTTACATTTAATAGAAATATCAATTTATTGTCCATTATATGTGTAAATATGAATATTTATATCCATGGATGTAGTTGATTTTATTATATATTGGATTTGTATACGCTAGAGTAGGTTCTAACACTTAACATCTATCATGCTTGTGTATTTTGCTGTTGTTGTGGATGAAATGTAGGTACAAGTGTGATTGAAAGCTCAACGAGGATCTTCTATGAGTGTCTGGAATAAGGCATGCTTCTCATCCCTTAGTGTTAGACTTGTTTATATCTTTAGCATATTGGAAATGGATTGATTTATGGTGTCATACTGTATGTTGTGGTCCACCCCAAGACATAGGAAGTTTTCTCCGTAACACCATAGAATGAGAATTCTACCGTGTATAGTTAAATTCTTCCTATAAATTAGAGGAGTGCGGGTCTCAAAATTCCATTGGAGAATATGCTAGTATTTACCATCAGGTTGTTGTAGAATGTATCACTATAGAAGTGAGGTGATTTTGGTATTTTTGTGTTTAATTTAATTAGTTTAGTAATCTTTCATCATTAAGAAGATATATGATACTTAGTTAAATTTCATATAAATATTTAGAAGATGGTTTCAAAATGTTTGGCAAAAATCCTTTAATGGAAATGTAGTTTTCATTTGGATAATTTTGTTTATTGAGTTTCCAATCGATAACCAATATCTATTTTTGGTTCAATGGATGGTTGTAGCAAAGTAGAAATATATTGCATGCCAATTGTTTGTTGATACCTCTGTATGAGAGAGATAACTTTGGCACACCTTGACAAGTATACATATATCATTTTTTTTTAATTAAAATGAATAGTTTTGTATTAACAAAAATGAATAGAGGCCTAATAGTCCATCCATATTGTACAATATTAAAAAAAATTCCAGATATACTCCAAATTTTTCAGCTTACCTGCCTCGGTACTATCTTTCTACTGAGCGGTCAAAATTTTCCTGCTATCGTCAACTAGATGGCATGTATAATGTTTGACGAACTTTCCTAGGATTAAAAAAAAATTACTAAGAATATGATAATATATTTAAAGACATAATTGAATAACCTATATTGGGCATTTCCAAAAATAAACTATGCATCTATGACTGGAAAAAATCTAATTTGAATTTAGGTAGCACTTTGAATTATCTTGTTTCTAATTCTTTCTACCTTATTGGTTGTTGCATTCCTTGTGCTTGCACTTGGAAATTTCTAAGGGGGGTCCATTTGTGAATTTGAGACTCTACATTCTCATATGAACAATGAACTTGTGAATGAAGAGACAAGCCCTAGAAGAGTCTCAAATACTATGTTCTTGAGATAAGGTGATCACAACGGAGACCTTCTCAGGATTGACAAAGGGAAAATTTTAGACGAGAGGTAAGGGTCATGTAACATGAATTGGGGATAGTCCACAAGGGAGTCTACAATTGTGTATGAAGAGGTATTTACACCATAAGGATAAGTTAAAATGAATGGGGGGAACTGAACTTGTAACAAATGGGGCTGAGCTATGATAGATGAGACCAAAATGAGGGAGATGAGACCAAATTGAGATGAACATGACAAAATGAAACAAGTGCTGCTAAATTCAAATGGGTAGGGCAATGAAAACTTAGGTTCTAGGAATATTCTACATCAATAATGGGTGACAAAGCCATGTTAGGAAGAAAAAAAATATTTTTTTGGAAGAAAAAAGCCAAACTAAGTAGGCGAAACCAAATTGATAAAGAATAGAGTACCCATAAGAAGAAATGAAGGACCCATATGGACACATATATAATTAAACCAGGAAAAAAAACCGTAGGAAATACTAAGAGTTGATAAGAATTGAATTTTTACATGAATCCATGCTTTCCAGGAGTCATCTTGTTCTTTCTCAAGTCAAGAACAAACCAAGATCAAGCAAACTAGAGACCTTCTGCACTTAAGATGGAAGAGGGAACCATAACATGGGTGGTGAAGATGAAGCACTGGCAGTAAATACCTTGTACTATAACCTTTCTACAATTTGGAAACCATAACAACGTCCATACCATAGATATGATGGTAGTAACCTCCATATATTTGAGGTGACTGGTACTTGGAGGGTAATCATAGAGGGAGGTATCAGAGGATCCTCATATATATTCAAAATAATTCACTTGACATGTGACCATCAGAATAAGAAAGGGGATAAGTGATTGCTATCCCTAAAATTTTCACCTTGAATGCTAAATGGAAAAGTTAGGGAATTTGGTTGTTGGGATGATTTGATTTGAGTTTAAGTGGTAGGAGATTTGCTTAGGTCACACAAGGTCTAAAAATTATGATCAAATATTAATCTATAATTGACAAGCAATGTATCATTGATTCAAACGCATTTATGTTGTAAGTTAAACATGACCACAAAGTGAAATCATAGAAATGATGCAGATATATAAATAACAACTTCTTAACCTTATAGATTCATAGGAATGGATCCCAATTCATAATAGTGTTAAAACTAGAATATCATTTTAAAACATAACAATAGTTTTAGGAAATATACAGTAATAAAATCAATGTTATTAGACCTAAAAAAAAACCTACTAAAAAGATTTCCTGTATCCAAATTAAGAAGCAGTAGGAAAATATAAGAGGCACAGTTCAATTTACATCAAAATGATATCTAAGAATGCATGTATTACTTTATAAGAAAACTTATCTTTACCAAAAATCCGGTAACCCTCTATGACCTCCTTCGAACCCATTTTTTCATTTGCATATTTGTTATTATAAATGTAAAATACCTAACATTTAGATCCAAGATCCAACCTTCAGTTGAAATATTGTAACTTCAAAGGATATTCTAAATGTATTTTACTCATGTAACCCAAGGGAGATATTATTATTCCTCTGACGGGGTGTTACTATTGTATTTGGTCATCATATAGTCATGAGGTAAAGCCTTCATTTGTGTCGGGTCTTTATTACACTAATAAATATTGTAATATACTATTTTGAGTCTTCCTAGGTGAAGCCGACCTAGATAGTTTAGTGGGGCCGACTTGTCTAGGGTAAAATTCAGTTGACTCATTATGTATAAATAGAGGAGTTGTGGTTCTGATTTGAACACAGAATCACTCACTTGAGTAGCGCATAGGAGAGAGAGAGACTGAACATAAGGAGGATAACACCTATTTTTGGGGTTGTCTTTTATACATCCTTTACAAAGGAATTTTTACTAGGTTTTCTTCCCCTTGAGGGTTTCCCAGGATAAATGGTGTGTCTATCTTGTGATTGTGTTTCTATCAGTGAATATTGATATGTTATTTCTATGATTTTGAATTGAATACTAATGAATATATTTTAGCATATGAAATATTAACATGGTAGCAGAGCTAACCTGATTAGAGCAGCTTTCACAAGGTGAAATTCTCTCTCCTCCCTCTCTGGAAGAAATTAGGGTTTCTGCAAAAGTTGGAGTTTTGAAGATCTACTTGCATAGAAAGTTACGCCCTCCTGGAGCACATATATTAAGCCCTAGATAAAAATTTTGGGTGGCTGGCTCTCCGGGAAAGACAAAACCTAGTTTGGTAGTGAACCAAACAACTGCAGTGAAATAGAACCAGAATTTCTGCAGTGCTGTTACCTCATAAATGGGATTTCAAGACTGAATATTTGGGATCTCCAGAAAGCAGCTGGGTCAACAAAATTGCCTCCCTCAAGTACATATACTAGTAAGGTCAACCTCCTATTTTGATAAAATTCATTTTTTAGTGACATACTAGACAAAATGGCCCCAAGAACTAAGCTTGAGGATGAATTGGAAGGCCTAAAAAACATCCTGGCTTGGAAGTATAGGATTGGTCTCATTCTAAAAGAGAATGGCCTTGAGAAGCACATCAAGGATGAGATTGCAGAACCTAAAGAAGATGAAACTAAGGAGAAGTATGAACAAGACCTAAACAAGGCAATGAGGATCATTGCTGAGTATATTAAGGATCACCTAATCCCTTAAGTGTCATCTAAGAAGACACCTAAGCAAATGTATGAGGGAAGGAGCATCAACAGAAAGATGAATCTGAGAGCTCAACTAAAGAGCACCAATATGAGCAAAGGAGAATCTATTCAATATTACTTCACAAGGGCCTCCCAGTTCAAAGAGAAACTAAGTGCTATTGGAGATACCCTTGATGAGGATGAACTAGTTATGACTTCTCTCAATGGTCTCACTAGACCTTGGGACTCATTCATTCAAACTCTGTGTGCCAGAAAAGAAAGTATGAAGTTTGACATAGTTTGGGAAGATTGCATACACGAAGAAGCTAGGGTAGCCAATAGAGAAGCTCTCCTCAGATAATATGATCAGGCTCTAGCTACCCATAATAAAGGAATAAAACATTAAAACTTTAATAATACTAATAATAAGCCTCCAAATAAGAAATTCGAGAAGAAGAAGAATGATTACTCAAAGTATCAATGCTACAACTGTCATAAGATAGGGAATCTTGCTATAGAATGTCCATCACCAAAGAAGAAGAAGAGAAACAAAAGACATCATTCTCATCTAGCTGAAGATGAGGATGAAGAAAGACCTCAAAAGAAAACTAGAGGTGAAGATATAGAATAATATGTGTTATTCTATGCACTCTCTAGGTCTGTAACAGCTGGAGAAGATACATGGATTATTGATAGTGGTGCCTCTAAGAACATGATATGAAAGAAGAAATATCTATCAAGACTTGAAGAAAAGAACTCTCCCCAGAAGGTATTATTGGGAGATGACTATCAATATCCCATCAAAGGCATTGGTGAATCAAGTTACAAGCTTGACTTTGGGACTTCCATGAAAATGAAGGAAGTACTATATGTACCAGGTTTGAAAAAGAACCTACTTTCCATCTCACCTCTAGATAAGAAAGGATATAGAGTTTATTTTATAGATGGACAAGTAATTATGTGGTCCAAAGGAAAGACATTTGAAGATGTTGTAGTAATTGGAGAAGAAGAAGGAGGACTGTAAAAAATCAAAGGACATCTAGAGACATCCCTTATCCATGAGAGTACCAGCTCAAGTGAACTGTGGCATAGGAGACTTGCTCACATAAAACACAAAGCATTTCCCTATGTGAGCAAGGTGGTAATAGGGTTACAATACTACAGATCGAACATGAGGGAACCTAGAAGGGATGTGCAAAGGAAAAGAACATCAAGAATCCCTTTCCAAAGAGTGAAAAAAAGGCTAAAGGTACATTGGAACTAATCCATTCTGATGTATGTGGTCCTATCCCCTCCATATCCTTGAGTGGATATGAGTACTATTTCACATTTATTGATGACTATTCAAGAAATACTTGGATATACTTCTTGAATAATAAGAGTGAAGTGTTCGGGAAATTCAAGAAATCCAAAGCCTTGATAGAGAACCACTTAGAAAAGAGAATCAAGACACTGCGATCAGATAATGGTGGAGAATACACTTCAAAGGTATTTGAAGCATTCTGTAAGGAGGTAGGAATAAAGAGGGAACTAAACACTCCCTATAATCCCCAACAAAATGGTGTTGTAGAAAGAAAGAATAGAACTATCATGGAAGCAATGAAGAAAATGATTCATGACAAAGACCTCCCTATGCACCTATGGGTTGAAGTAGCAAGAACAACCGTATATGTGCAAAATAGATTTTGTCATAGTGCTCTTGGATTCAAGACTCTTGAATAGATGTATACCGGAAAGAAACCTGAAGTAATACATCTCAAGATATTTGGATTCCCAGTATATGTACATATTCTGAAAGAGAAGAGAACCAAATTGGATCCTTCTGGAAAGAAGGGAATATTTGTAGGATACTGTGAAGTCTCCAAAGCCTTCGGGATATATACATTTGAGGATTCCACAATATCAAGATTAGTAGGGATGTAACATTTGATGAAGAGACAACTCTTAATAAGTCTATAAGGTGTCAGCTTGAAGAAGCACATGAAGAGGATGTGTTGTTCAAGATAAAGCACCCTTGTAACCTATAGTCTGGGGTTAACAAATTACTACTAATTTGCAGACAATCAACTTTTTACAGGAAATGGAAAGAGAATAGGAAGAAAATATTGACTTACCTGATTAATGACGGTTGATCCAAGCTTGATCTTCTCTTGCTCCACTTCTCTCCAAAGCTTTTAGGGATGTACTTCTCCACCTGTAAAGAGAAAATACTTCAAGTAATATCTCATGCATATGTATACTAGAGGTTAGATGAACAACATATATATATAACATAATCACACATATTCATTAATCTAATATACATGAAATAAACTCAATACAATATTGGAAGAAGAATTCTCTTTATTAACAAGTGGTGAATAAGATAAGAGTACAACCCAACTTCTGACACAAGGACTCCTCTGCAACCAAAGGACTTTGAGTTGTGCTGCTCCAAGACTCTGAAGATATACCACCAGCATAACTTTGCTCTCCAAAATTGATTCCTTAGCCCCCACCCCAAGGGCTCTATTTATACTTTGGGAAATAGAGTGGTTTCGAAGATTGGGTTGGTCAGGCCCCAACTAATCTCATATAATCTTGATTTATATTTTTTAATGTTGAATTAGGGTATACGTGGGTATTAATATAGGCAACTCGCGTATGACACATGAGTTTCTCAAAGGGAACTCACGTATGCAAGTATACGCAGGTTGTAATGCAAATACTCATGTATGACATGCGATTTGCAATGCACATAGTCTCGTATGCAACCCAAAATTAATAATAAAAATATACAAGGTTGGTCTGAGGAAAATGCATCAAAGGTCATGCCCATATATAATGTTTAGGACACTTCAATCCAAATTGTCCTTTTGTGTACCAACATGACGAATGTCGACACTTGGACAGAGAAGTGCCATTTTGGATGATAACAGATTCCCCAGTCAGAGGGAAGTGATGGCCGAAATACATTATAATCATTATCTTGAAGAACTCAGAAGTCCAAGGAAGCAGAGGAAGTACCTGAAACAAATACATATCAAATGTCATATACAAAATCATATCTGAGGATGCCATGTTCAATATACTGGAACACTAGCTTCTTTACAATATTTGAGTACATCATATGATACGAGTGCTAGACGATGTATATTACAAAGGTGGATCGAAGCCACAATATACAATCATGATGAGTCTTCAAAGATATGGAAGCTGTGTAAGTGAACACAACACAATCTTGCACAACTTAGGTTATAGATGTGAACCTAAGGTCTTCATCATAATCCAAAGGAACCAATACAATCCAGGCCATGTGGATAGATGTGTTGAAGTAGAACATGGAAAGGATTCAACAGATTTCCAATCAATAGGTGACAATTGATAACTGAAGCAAAGGAAATCACCAAGGATGAAAGTGAATCCTAGGGTACCATCATCAAAACTCTAGGTCTTCGTCTTCAGGAAATGCTGATGAGAAACCATGCTATGATGAGGAAGGAAATAGATCCTCCAACGGATCACAAGAGTGACTAGGAACTAGATAAAGGAAGGTAGACACAAGTGATATCAGATAGGATAATGATGGAATCAAGATAAAAATCAGAAACTGGGATAGATATTTGAATAGTGAGCATGACACAAAGATGACCCAAGGCAACATTTTAACTTTGCAGATAGAACAACTAAACTTATCTGTCATGTAGGAGACATGATCAGATTCCCCAGGAATAAATGACAAGTGGAGGAGTAAGAAACTCAAAGTGATAGTTGGAACTGAAAGTGTAGATTGAGACATGAGTATCGAGAAGTTCAAAGAGTGCTATGTTCAAAGAGGACATGCTACCACCGACTGTAACCTAAAGAGAAAAGTTCTTCCTTATCTTTCCTGTTAAATTTTAACAAGTCCAGGAAAGTCAACTCAACTCTCTCTTCATTTTTCACAAGCTTGAAGAGAAGAAGGAATAATGCTTGATAATGTCACTTATTCGTGGATTTTATGAGCCCGAACTTGTACATGCTTAGCTAGTGTTTTCATATTTAAAGAGAATGAAAACACCAAAGAAGACTCCAAGGGGGTTCCTTTTTCGTCCAATTTAGTCTCCTGAAACCGAAAAAGTATAAAACATATCTCAAAAGAACTCTCTTAACTTCTGAAGAAGAAAAGGTGAACCTTTTTCGTACTTAGTCAGGGGGGTCCGAAAAAGGTTAAATTACAACCTACCCAATGGTATTTCAAGAGCATCTTATAGCTTGAGTTTTATGAGTGTGAAGGAAAGAAATATCACTTGAAAATATCCATTTGAGTACGAGAAATGGGGCTTACAATAGTAAAATCGATTCTTTGTTCTTGTTGTTTAACGAGCATGAAAAATACATAAAGTACACTCGACATCTTTTTCATGTTTAGTTCCAGAGCATGAAAAAGAGAAAACTAAGCTCATACCGGGTGGTCCTTTTCTGTAAGTTTAGTCCCTCAGGTCCGGAAAAGTGATAAACCTATGCCTGAGAATACTCTTCTCAATTCAACAGAAAAGAGAGTGATCCTTTCTCGTATTATTCCACATGGTCCGAGAAAGAGATAACCTACCACCAATGTGGATGCCCATTCACATATTCTTAACGAGCCTGAATGAATAAGTTTACTCGGTAGTCAAGTCTATTTTGAGGAGTTATACCTCGGCCTAAAGAAACTCCATAAGGGGATAGCTTGTAAAAAGAGAAAAAAAATGAGGCTCAATTTGGTGTGAAAAATAGCTAAGAAGGCTCCCTGGAACCTACGACAAATGCGGAATGAGTACCAAAAGACAATAAATGTGTTCTAATCTAGGGTACTCATGTTAGGAAAGCCCTATCCACAGAAGAAAAATGAAATAGACAAGGTACTAATGGTTGAATATCATAGTCCGTGGTGGAAGTAATAATCCTAGGGGTAAAGTGGATTAAGTATAAATGCAAAAATGCATATAAATGATCAAAATAATACCCTATATGAGTGGAAAATGACTTTGAATAACCTTGGACCTGTTTCATTAGGTAAAAAATAACATGGCATTAGTTTGATTTTAATAAAAATTACAAACTATAGGTTAAAAAACCCACTTTTTGAAATTATTTCTATAAATAGTGAAATAATAGAAATAAAATTCACCATTTGGCAATTTTACCCAATATAGACAAGTTTTACCTCTGCTTTCAATTGCTTGTTGTGGTCAAACTGTTGGACGAATTTCAAAACCACAAGTGCCAGGTAAATCTACTCTCCATGCTCTTTCATTTTATCCAAGAAAATTTTTGATTTTATGAAAAAATTTGATGTTTTCAACCAATGTAAAGGCAGTCACGCTGTATACACGGGTATGCTATGTAAACAGTTTCTTATACACGTTTTATATGCATATTGCTCGAAAGAAACTCGCGTATGATACGTGACATGTCCAAAGGACAGCTGCGTATTTTGCGTGATATATAAAATTGCTATCTAGGGCCAAAATCAGAATTTTTTACATGAATTTAATGTTTGATAATGGTCTTGTTAACAGGCTGAGACATGGTTTTGGAGTGGAGGGAGAGGGAGCATGAAGACATGGTCTGAGATTCTCTTTGAAGTGCCCCCACAGTGCATGCATTGCGGTAAAGTGGGTTGCTTAAATTCTTTTGTACCTCACCTATGCGATCGAATGTCCGCTTACTAGAGTTTTTGATAAACTACTGGGATCATGATCTAGGTGCATTTGACTTACAAGGTGATATTCTAGAGATTACACTGGAAGACATCTATTTCATATCTAGTTTGTCATGATGGGGAGCTCCTGTCAACTTGGAAGGTACCGGTAGGGGTGGTGACCTTCTAAGTGTTCAGAACTACATTGACACTTACTACATGCCTGGTACTCAGAAAAGGGGTACTTGCATCCCTATTGTTCATATTCACAGCTTTCCATTACAAGTGTTGGTAAGAATGATAGTGAGGGTTGCAGTATCATCATCACTTCATCTTGCAACTCAAAACCAAATGAGAATCGCGGTGGAATGTCTACAGGGAGCCTTATATGACTGGTGCTCAAGAGTAATCCTGATAATGAAGAAGCAACTCTTTGACTGCAAGAGAGGCCGATGAAAAAACTTTGGTTATTCTATAATATTGGTGGCCTTTTCCTTTGAGAGAGTGCCCTGTCTTAGTCCCGCAGTACCTCTACCAGTTTCCTCTCCCCGTCAGCCTAGGCTGAGTAAGTGGGGAGAAATATTCCTCCGCTAGGGTGGCGGTGGATTGGTTTAGAGTGTGTACGATGATGAATTCTACCTATGGTGGGAGCGACAACTACTAGCACTGGAGCAGTTTCAATATGCTGGGTTGGTTTTTCGAGGTGACAATGACCTTTTCCTCCCTCCTGGAGGAGCATGGGGAGTGTCAGGTATTTTGGTTTTTCAAGTTTTTTAATTTTTTATGAATTTTAGTCATAAAGATATATACACATGTATAAGAGTTTTAATCCTTTAAATGTTTAAAAATGCAGACATTGGACGAGTTCACCTTGTTGGAAATCCTCGTATGTATGTATGACCAGTGACAGGAGAGGATCATGGTCTGATTAGGGTTCTTGAGGGGAAGCTGGTCAGGCTTACCCAAAGAGTACCTACTTTGCGTATTGATCAGATCACTGTCGTTATGCAGGAGTTAGTGGTTGGTATCCCACCTATCTGGATACGACTTATGAGAAGGGTAGCCAGAGCAATACTTTTTTACATAGAGGCTTCTACAGTGGAAGAGGCTGAAGAAGCCCGAGAGCAGGATGACCAGGATGAGCAGGGTGGTCAGGATGACTAGGGTGGTCAAGCTTAGACTTAGGAGCATTTTATTGATTACGATTCAGACTTTGTATATTTTTTGTATATTATACAGTTATGACTGGATCTGAGGATCAAAGCTGACCTATCTATATGGACAGATATTCACACACACACACACACACACACACACATATACATATATATTTTCGGTTTATTTTCATGTGTTTTTCAATGTATCTGTTGTAAATTTTATTAAATATGTGTTAAATGCCAATCCAACATATAATTCACATATGCATCAGTTAATGAATTTTGATTTCTTGGAATATGATTAAATGTAATAAAATCAAAATTTCTTTCCAATAACCTAACTTGCATAAACTGACATAGTAGATTAGGGTTTCACACCTGATAAGCTCGATTGAGCTGGGAAACTACCAGTTGAGAGTCAAGCTTGACTTCCAGATGGGTAATGCCTCATGAAAAGGTGTCCCATTTAAGGTCAATGACGGTGCTATACTCAACCACATTATTGGTAGCAGGACCTAGACAAGCGCCTCCAGAGGCAACTAGTTGTCAGGAGGGTTAGTAAATAACCCATGTGGCTGAAGCCAGGTTGCAAGTGTGGCAACTAGCACCATTTGAATAACATACGAGCCACTCGAAAGACATCTGTAACTACCAAAATATGATATAAGAACACAAACTGACGAACTATTGTACATAAAACTTCTAGGGATGTACTTATCCACCTGCAAAGAGCAAATCCTTCAAGTAATATCTCATGCATATGTATATTAGAGGTTAGATGAACATCATATATATAACATAATCACACATATTCATTAAGCCAATATACATGAAATAAACTCAATACAAGATTAGAAGAAGAATTCTCTTTATTAACAAGTGGTGAATAAGATAAGAGTACAACCCAACTTCTGACACAAGGACTCCTTTGCAACCAAAGGACTCTGAGTTCTGCTACTCCAAGACTCTGAAGATATACCACCAACATAACGTTTCTCTCCAAAATTGATTCCTTAGCCCTCACTCCAAGGCCTCTATTTATACTTTGGGAAATAGAGTGGTTTTGAAGGTTGTAATGGTTGAGATGGTTGGGATAGTTATGGATTAGGCCCCAACTAATATGATATAATATCTATTTATATTTTTTAATGTTGAATTAGGGTATATGCAGGTATTAATATAGGAAACTCGCATATGACACATGAGTTGCTCAAAGGGAACTGACGTATGCAAGTATATGCGGGTTGCAATGTAAATACTTGCGTATGACATGCGAGTTGTAATGCACATAGTTGCGTATGCAACCCAAAATTCATAATAAAAATATACAAGGTTGGTATGAGGAAAATGCATCAAAGGTCATGCCCATCTATAGTGTTTAGGTCACTTCAATCCAAATTTTCCTTTTGTGTACCAACATGAGGAATGTTGGCACTCAGACGGAGAAGTGCCATTTTGGCTGATAATAGGATGTACCTCCCATAAGGATAGAATATGAACCATCTCCTAAAGTAGTAGCATCAGAAGATCATGACATGATAGAAACTCAGGAGCCCCCTACTATGTATCTCTCAAAAGATAAAACCTGCTTGGGTAAGAGAAATCATACAAGAAGAAGAAAGATATGGAGTGTCAAAAGGATCCACAAGAACCAAGAAAAGATCAAAGCCATATTCCAGTTATGTAGCTTTGATGTGTGATCTTGTAGACCGAGAACCCACCAGATATGAGGAAGATGCACAGAAGAAAGAATGGGTTGAAGCAATGATGAAATAATACTAGTCGATCATGAAGAATTATGTTTGGGATATTATTCCCAAACTAGAAAACAAGAGTGTGGTATCTTCAAAATGGATCTAGAAGATAAAACATGATGCTGATGGAAGTATTGAAAACTACATAGTAAGATTTTTGGCTAAAGGATCCTCTCAGAAAGAGGGGATTGATTATGAAGAGACATTTGCTCCAGTAGCAAGGTACAATTCCATTAGAACTATCATGACACTTGCCACCATGATGAAGTGGGACTTACACCAGATGAATGTAAAGACAACCTTCCTTATTGGTGTGATTGAGGAGAGGTTTACATCAAACAACCACAAGGATTTGAAGTCGAAGACAGAGCGACTCATGTATGAAAGTTGAAAAAGGCTTTGTATGGTCTAAAGAAATCTCCTAGAGCTTGGTATTGCATAATAGATAGATTCTTGACAACCATGGGGTTTACCAAGAGTAAAGTCAATCCCAATATTTATATGAAGATTATGGATGATGAACCAGTCATACTATTGTTGTATGTGGATGATCTATTTCTGATTGGAAATGAGAAACAAATCAAGGATTGCAAGAAGAAGCTAGCTAAAGAATGCAAGATGAAAGATATTGGATTGATGCATTATTTCCTAGGGCTAGAAGTGTGGCAGAGCCCAAAAGGAATATTTTTGAATCAGGGAAAGTATGTAGTAGAAATATTGAAAAGATTTGATATGTTGGATTGTAAATCCATGGACACATCCATGGACACCAAATTGAAGCTGTTGTATGATGAAACATTCGATCTAGTGGACATGACTCACAATAGACAGATTATTGGGTCATTAATGTATCTGACGAACACAAGGCCAGATATATGCTTTGATGTGAACACCTTGAATTAGTATCTAGTTAAACCTAGATGGGTTCACTTGAGAGCTGCAAAGCATGTGATGAGGTACCTAAAACATACGATTGATTTGGGACTATACTATGGGAGAGATCATGACTACAAATTGTATGGATATATGGATTCAGATTGGGCAGGAAGTGCTGCAAATAGAAAGAGCACCTTAGGTGGATGTTATTGTCTGGGATCCACCATGATATCATGGTTTAGTAAGAAACGGTCCAGTGTTGCTCTCAATTCAGTTGAAGTAGAGTACATTTCAACTTGATCCGCTTGTTGTGAAGCGATATGGCTTTTGAAGATGATGTTAGGATTATTTGAAATGGATTTGGACACCACAGTAATTGTTTGTGACAAACAGAGTTGTATAAAGATGACAGAGAATCTGATGTTCGATGACAAATCGAAGCATATAGAAATATGATATTAAGGGACATGGTACAAAAGGGAGCTATCAAGCTCCACTATGTGAGTACCGATGAGCAAGTTGCTGATGTAATGACCAAGCCTCTATCTTGAGTTAAGTTTGAATATTTCTGTGACAAGCTTGTTGTAGTTTGAAAGGAATTTCCTTGCAAGGAGGAATAGTTATGGGACTACAAATGATGAAGATATGGTCCTTCTTTGAAAAGAAAGATCAGGTCGAAGACATGAACCATCCTCGGACAAAGGGGGATTAGGTTGATAATACAGAACTTCCCAAAATATGGGGAGTAATGATGAGACTGACATCGATAATGGATGAAAGTGATGATGATGGTATAACATTTCTTTGTGGATGACAGTATCCTCTCTTGAGGATGACAAGTATAACAATTTGTTCAGAAGAGTGGTCCTTAGTAAGGATGGCCTTGCAGATGCTACTCTCACATGGAGAGCACCCACATTTAATTATGGACGATAGTATCTTCTCTTGAGGATGGAGGGTATAACAATCTGTTCATGAGAGTGGTCCTTACTAGATAAGGATGGCCTTGTAGATGTTACTCTCACATGGAGAGTACCCACATTTAGTTGTGGATACCGTAGAATAACACTCGCTCAGGAGTGGTCTTGACCTTTGTGGTATGGATTATCTGCGATGAGTCCTCACAGACGACATGACTGACATTGTGTATGCAGTAGAGACTTGCCTTGTAGACTATACTCTTGTATGGAGAGTATGCCTACATTCATATGTAGGTTCCATAGAATAACACTCGCTTGGGAGTGGTCCTAACCTTAGTGGTATGGATGATCTATGATGATTCCTCATGGACGTCGTAGTATAACACTCATTTGGTAGTAGTACTAACCTATGTGCTATGGATGTTCTACAATGGGATGACATGTTGTATGCGGTCGAGATCTACTCTGTAGACAATGCTCTTGCTTGGAAGAGAATGCCTACACTTAAGTGTAGATACCGTAGTATAACACTCACTTGGGAGTGGTCCTAACCTATGAGGTATGGATGGTCTACTATGAGTCCTCATGGATGATAGGGCTGGTGCTGGGTGCGGTCGATATCTACATTTAGTTGTAGACAATTTAGCTTATCGATTTCATGGATCATGCCGATGGGGGATTGCATCATCCTTAGACTCAATTCCTAAAGTGATCGGGATTGCTCATCCCACAAATGGATCATGTGTACTGCATGTAGCATGTCGACAAAGGATCAAGTATATCAAAGTACAACAGAAAAGGGTAAAGTAGATTGAAGTACAGTCACAAAGGATCGAAAGGATCGATGTACGACTGCAAAGGATTGAAGTACTGCTGCAAAAGGGTCAAAAGGATTGAAGTGATACTACAAGGGTTAAGAAGATCGGAAGACTACTATAGAAGATCGAAGAGATACTGCAAAGGATCGTGAAGATCGAAGTGCTACTGCAAAGGATCGAGAAGATCAAAGTGCTGCTGCAAAGGATCGAGAAGATTGAAGTGCTGCTACAAAGGATCAAAGTACTGCAAAGGATCAAGAAGATCGAAGCGTTGTTGCGAAAGGGTCAAGTGATCATGTGATGCAGAAGATGAAGAGCGACTGTTCCAGTTATTGATTGAGAAGAATTCCTATGATGTAGAGATGTATTACCTCGATGTATTGTTGTAGTTATTGTCTCTCTATTCTCCTATAGTCTGTGATGACGTTGTCAATAGAATAACCTTCTCATTAAGGGGGAGTGTTGAAATATTGTAACTTCAAAGGATATTATAAATGTATTTTACTGATGTAACCCAAGGGAGATGTTATTATTCTGTGAGGACCCTGCAGCAAATAATTAATCAAAATACAAGATATAGCAGCAGAACTCAAAATCACTTTTATATTAATCGTAGGTCACTTCGAGGGGGAAACCTCCTTTGAGCAAGCTCAATACAAATAACTTCACGGTGCCTTCCTTGGCCTCAACACACACTTATATACTAAAAATAGGTGCCAATACTATGGGTCAAAACCATGGGCCAATATAAACTATGGATCAAGAAATACTACAGGCGGCTTACAAAGCATATGCGCCCCACAACAATAACACAAACTATGGATCAACAATTACTATGGGATGACTTGCAAAGCATATGTGTCCAACAAAAATATACTAACATAGTAAAGAGAAGGATTGACATGGGTTCCTAACATCCCCTCCCCCTTAGAAAAAGCTTTGTCCTCAAATCTTTAGATGTGGAAATTGTCGCTGAATTTGAAGGAGTGGTTCCCACGTAGCATCCTCGTGCTGCATTCTGTGCCATTGAATTAAGACCTTTGTGATAGAGTGAGAGCGAAGCTGACGAGTGTGCTTATTGAGGACAGCCTCCGGCTCCAAAAAGATGGATCCTTCATTATCCAGTTCTGGTAAAATAGTTTGGCCTTTGATGTTGGTGCCAAGAACTTTCTTCAGACAAGAGACATGAAATACTGGATGAATGTGGAAAGAAGGCGGAAGTTCCAATTTATAAGCAACAGACCCAATCTTCTGAAGAATCCTATATGGCCCATAGAACTTTGGAGCGAGCTTATGATGCCATTTGAGTTTTAGTGAGGATTGCTTGTAAGGTTGGAGACGAAGAAAAACCATGTCACTGTCTTCAAAAGTGCGCTCAGAACGATACTGATCAGCTTGTTGCTTCATGTGATTTATTTCCATGTGAAGATTTTCGCGCAAAATGCGAAGAACCTCATCGCGGTTTCGAAGGACCACGTCAACTGCCTGAACTGGAGAACTGTTGGGGGTGTAAGGAAGAAGAACTGGCGGTGCCTGACCATAAACTGCTTCATATGGAGTCATTTTAGAGGTAGTGTGGTAAGAGGTATTGTACCACCATTCAGCGAGAGGGAGCCACTTTGCCCACTGATGTTGTTGCTCAGAGGAGAAGCAACGAAGATAAGTTTCCAAGCATTTATTGATAATTTCAGTCTAACCATTCGTTTGTGGGTGATAACCTAAACTCATCTGCAGTTTGGTGCCAGTGTGGTGAAAGAGTTTTGTCCAAAAATGACTGGTGAAAGTTGCATCACGATCCGAGACAATGGAAGAAGGAATTCCATGAAGACGAAAGATCTGGGCCAGGAAAATTTGAGCAACCGAGGAGGCTATATAGGGATGGCTGAGAGCACAAAAATGACTATATTTGGAGAGGCGATCAACCACAACCAAAATCATAGTCTTCCCTCTATATTTAGGGATCCCTTCAATGAAATCCATAGAAATATCTGTCCATATCCGGGTAGGTATGGGCAAGGGTTCGAGCAATCCCGGAAGGGGTGTTGTTTCACCCTTATTGCGCTGGCAGGTATCACATTCAGCCACCATCTGTTGAATTATCCTTTTCATGCCTTACCAAAAGAAGTTGCGCCATGCCCGTTCATACGTTTTGAGAAAACCAGAGTGCCCAGCTAACGGAGAAGCATGGAGTTCATAGAAGATAACTTGTTGAAGAGCTGTGTTCTGGGGAAGCACCAAACGACCCTTGTATCTCAGTGAAGCACCATCCCAAGAGTAATGTGGGAAAATAGAAGGGTTGTTGTCCAAGCGTTGGATGATTTGAGATAATGAAGAGTCATTGACATAACCCTGTTGAACCGATTGCAACCAATTTGGAACATGCATAGAAATAGCGGAAAGAGAACCTTGGTCATCAAATGTGCGAGAAAGGGCATCCGCCACAATATTGTCCTTATCCTTATTATAAGTGATCTCATAGTCATAACCCATGAGGTTGCTAACCCATTTTTGTTGTGCTAGGGAGGATACACGCTGTTCTAGGAAATATTTCAGACTTTGGTGATCAGTCTTGATGCAGAAATGATTCCCTAAGAGGTAGGGTTGCCACTTTTGTACTGCATGCAAAATAGCCATCATTTCCTTCTCATATGTAGAGGCAGCTAAATTCTTACCGGAAAGGGCTTTGCTGGTGAACGCAATGGGGTGTTCATCTTGAAGGAGAACAGCACCAAGTCCATTGCCGCAAGCATCACTCTCAATAGTGAAGGGCCTGATGTTGGGAGGAATGCTTCCAGGAAGGAGCTGAATACGATGGTCCTCTGGTCGTGAAGTGGAAGTCCCATTGGTTCAGAAAAAACACCTGTATATCGATCCAGAATTTGTTGGAGATCCAAAGGAGTAGTGGGGGCCGCTGATGGTTGCATTTGAATGGAATGGAGTTGAGCGATGACACCATGGGAACTCTTCTTAAGGAGTTTTTCCATGCGATGTGAACTGATGATGTTGAGAGACCCTGGTTGTAATCCTTTCAATGTGTGTTTGTGTCTATCGGGGGAGAACTGCATCCAAAGTTCAGCAAAATCCCATAATATGGGGCCAAGTGTGCGCAGCCATTGAGCGCCCAAAACCACATCACATCCACCTAAGGCCAAGGCAAACATGTCAGAGTGGAGGTTATAATATCCCATAGAGATATGCACATTACGACACTTCCCTTTGCAAGGTAAGGTGCCCCCATTGGCAACCATGACTTCAAAGTTGGAGCAAGGATGGATAAAACAATTAGCTTGTTTGGCGATCCGAGGGTCAATGAAATTATGAGTGCTACCAGAATCAATGAGTATTGTAAGAGGAAGCTTCTTGAAGTAACCACGTACCCGCATTGTTTTGGGGGGCGTGACTCCAGCTAAAGCATGGAGGGATATCTTGGGCTGGTCGTCCTGAGATGGAGGGTCAGTAGGCGGCTCCTAAATGTCAACTGGAGCATCCATTGTATCGGGATCTTCTTCACCAATTTCAGAGGCAGGTGGAGAATCCACATCCAAGAGATAGAGCTTTTGTTGAACACATCGATGTCCTCGATTGAATTTCTCATCACAATTATAACAAAGCCCTTTTTCTCTGCGTGCCTGCATCTCTGTTTCAGACAAATGCTTGATTGGAGGTAAGCGAGGAGTTGGCAGAATGGGAGGTCGTTGAGAACCCATATTTCGAAAGGGAACAAAAGAGGATTTGGAGCGCTGTTGGGATGCCAGCTTGTCTTCTACCAACTTAGCAAACCCCAGGGCTTCCATCATTGTGTTGGGACTGAAAATTTTGACCTCAGAGCGAATTGCATCCTTTAGACCACTGATAAAACAACTCTAGTAGAATTCATCAGGTAAGCCTTCAGTGTGATTAGCTAGTTTCTCAAATTCAGTTTGATACTCTTTCACAGTGCCAATTTGGCAAAGTTTAGTGAGGGCTCCTGTGAAGTCATCAAAAGCACTAGGACCAAATCATTGCAAAAGGAGCTGGCAAAAATCAGGCCATTTTGGCTCTTCATGAGCCTTGATGTACCAACGATACCATTGAAGAGCTTCCTGTTCCAAATGAAAGGAGGCAAGTGGAAATTTGTTGACATCAAAATTATTATGAAGACTGAAATATTGTTCTGCATGATAGATCCATCTAGTCGGATCAGTACCATTGAAGCGAGGAAAATCTAGCTTCGGACCGCGAAAATTGCTGGAAGAAGAGAACCCATTGTCTGATGAAGACTTGGACTATCGTCTGGTGTTCATAGCTGAATGCTCAAGATGGAGACCGAGAAATTTTTCGTCCAGTTCCTGGAGGTTGGCTTGG
>LPNX011068999.1:71414-120237 GCA_001517045.1 Pseudotsuga menziesii | reverse complement strand
TTTGAAGGCGTTTGGGTGAAAATCGAAGGAGTTATGGCAAACCCTAAAAATAGACAAATGTGGGATTTCGGGTCTTGGGAAGTGGAATTTTGGATAGGGTCTTCAGGAATGAAATATGCAGAATGGAATTGCAGAGGTGTCAGTGAAGTTTCAGGGAAAATAGAGTTGAAACCAAGGATATATGGCCGAAAAACAGATTTTTTTTTTCCAGAAAGGGATCTGCAATGATGCGAAAGTGATCGAAAATAGTGGAATATGCAATGGCATAGAAGTGATCGATAACAAATGGATCTACAATGGTGCGGAACTGTCTGACAACAGTTTTGGACAGAGGAAATTTGCGATTGTGCAACTGAAAATAGATATGGACCCTAGGTATGTACGGCTTCCTATCGGTTCAAGGGATTCACTCGGCCACCAATGCTGTCTGATGGCTTGCATATTGGGGCAGTACCCCTCACTCCACGGCTCAGGTAGAAATGATAACCGCTTGGCCACAAACGACAGCTCTTGGTTTACCTCACGGGTGGGAACTAGTCAATCAGGTAGGGGTCGTTGCCCTTTTCGCTGGCAGGTCCTCTCAATGGGCCAGCTACTTCGGGGTTCCTGTGGTACTCCTCACAATGAGTTTTAGGGCTTATGCCCAAGTACTTCCCATAGTTAAGCGGATAGGGATTATTCCCAGATCCGAACCTGCAACTAAAGCGCAAAAAATTTGGGCAGAAATTTCACCCAACGAGCCCAAGAAAGTGCTCTGATACCAGATGTGAGGACCCTGCAGCAAATAATTAATCAAAATACAAGATATAGCAGCAGAACTCAAAATGAATTTTATATTAATCGCAAGCCACTTCGAGGGGGAAACCTCCTTTGAGCAAGCTCAATACAAAATAACTTCACGGTGCCTTCCTTGGCCTCAACACACACTTATATACTAAAAATAGGTGCCAATACTATGGTTCAAAACCATGGGCCAATATAAACTATGGATCAACAAATACTACAGGCGGCTTACAAAGCATATGCGCCCAACAACAATAACACAAACTATGGATCAACAATTACTATGGAACGACTTACAAAGCATATGCGTCCAACAACAATATACTAACACGGTAAAGAGAAGGATTGACATGGGTTCCTAACATATTCCTCGAACGAGGTGTTACTATTGTATTTGGTCATCATAGAGTAATGAGGTAAAGCCTCCACTTGTGTCGGGTCTTTAGCACCCTAATAAATAATATACTATACTGTTTTGAGTCTTCTTAGGTGAAGTCATCCCAAACAGTTTAGTGGGCCTGACTTGTCTAGGGTAAAAGTCAGTTGAATCATTATGTATAAATATAGGAGTTGTGGTTCTTATTTGAACACAGAGTCACTCACTTGAGTAGTGCATAGGGGAGAGAGAGAGAGAGAGAGAGAGAGAGAGAGAGAGAGAGAGAGAGAGAGAGAGAAAATAGAAGGAGGGGAACACCTATTTTTGGGGTTGTCTTTTATACATCCTATAAAGAGGAAGTTTTTCTACGTTTTCTTCCCCTTGAGGGTTTCATAGGATAACTGTTGTTTCTATCTTGTGATTGTGTTTCTATCAGTGATTCTTGATATGTTACTGCTATGATTTTGAAATGAATACTATTGAATATATTCTAGCATATGAAATCTTAACACCTTCAAGGAGTCGAACCCTATCCATTTTCTAAAAATATACATATAAAACTGAAAAGAAAATATCATATCTCAAGCTGATTCTAGATCCAATATTGTATGAGCCCGCTTTTACCAATTACATAATCAAAATTTATTCGAGTCTAAACATATAATTGTTTTAAAGGAAACATAAAAGGGATTTACTTAGGATAAAAATACTAATTTTTTTTTTTGAAGTTTGAAGCTCATATTAGAAAGTAAAAGGTCATACTATAGGAGATTCCGTAGAACACTTGTAATTTATAAAAGACCAACATTATAGAATATCTGAATTTTTTTACCGACTCTAGATCTTGCATTTAAACTCAATCCACTCCAAAATGTTACTCAAAACAACAAAATATGACCTAATTCCCAAAATTGTAGCACTGAAAAAAAGAAATCATGAATCCTAATTATGCTTTAGTTGTTGGATTCTATAACGTGTCCAGTAAAACATGATCTCCCAATTCTGCCAAAGTGCCCATTTTATCCTTACTTGTTTGATTATTTTGTCTCTCTTGGAGGAATTGGTCCTTCCAATACTTTCTATGCTTAAACAATTTTCTATTGCCCCTTCTAAGATTTTAAGAAAACTTGCAGGGTTTGTTATGCTTGATGACAAGTTTAGTCATATTCTTATTGGTGTTGGACACACCAGATAGACTGAGAGGGGGGGGTGCGTGAATCAATGTGTGTACATTTTATTACTTTTTCAAAACTTGATTATCAGTAGCTTGAAAGTACAACATTCATTAATACGTTATCAATATTTTCATTTCATAAGCATATCACATCGCATCATCATCACATAAGAAGCATACAAAGTACAAAATATTTTTATGTGGAAACCCAAGTACTAGGGGAAAAAAGACAGATGATGTTTATAATATAGATATTACATTCAATGTGTTTACCAACACCAATTGGAATGAAGCTCCAACTCTTTTATTTTCTAACATTAACTAGAAGGAGGCCCCAAACACCTAGGTTATCAACTCCAACTAAAAGGAGACTACAACCCCCTAAGGTCACATGCTCCAACCTGTAGAGAGGACTCCAATCCTCAGTGAGAACCAAATCACAATTCTAAGGCACCAACCTGAAAGGGACTACAATATCCTATCCTTTCCCCATCCTTCCTCCTTGATATGAATAGAAGAAACAATATGTAATGATCAGTGTATCACTGTCTTTGAGAGCTTGTACCTGTATCTTTGTCCTTGCACCTATATCACTATCCTTTTTTATGTATCACTGCCCATATTCCTGTATCGCTATCCCTTTCAACCTGTATAACTACCTCTGTCAACTTGTCACAATCACTATCTCTATCACAATTCCCCAATCATTGTATCTCTATATAAATCCCACAATCAGTGGCTCTATCACAGTGTCATTGTGAATGTCTCAATTCCATAATCACTGCCACACTGTCTCAATATTTGTCACACTATATCAACCTGTACATGCATCAAGTATATACTAAAAAACAATCATCCATCGATTTCATTTGGATCCTCAACTTTTACATCATATAAATTTCCAAAACATTGAACATTCCAAGAGATGATCCATATGCCACAACATAACCATGGAATATGCAAATATAATCACTACGATCTATTCCAATACCATCATACAATATGTCCATATAATCACCATGATATATACAAACAAATCACCAAGATCTATGGCATGATCATCATAATGTACACCAACATTTATTCCAATATCACCATCAAGTTTGCCAAGAGATAAGCATAATAACATGTACAAAGTTCATACCTTTTCAAGACAACAAGATGGACCCTAGTCCATGATAGGCATGACCATCACAAGAGAGACCCATGTACAAGAAGCATACCATATCTATTCCAATATGACCATTATCATATCTCCCATAACATATATAATGACTTCAAAGAGATATACCAAGAGAGAGGCTCACATACGTAGAGCAAAGATGTGCCATCACAAGAGAAACCCACAAGCATGAAGCATACCTTTTCAAAGATCCCAAAATTAAGAGATAATGTAGAAATAAAAGGAAGCTCTATATATATTCATCACATAACCATCACAATCATCTCTTCCAACGAGCCAATTTTTTTTTTAATTTTGATATCGTAGGAGAAAGTTGTGTATTTTTTGTGAATCTCCTCAATCCTCAAAGATACCCATAAATTTCTCCTCCTAAAAGTTTCACACTTTTTATTGAAAGATGTGCAATAGAAAGATATACTTGATGATCAAATGAAAAGTTTTTCCTTCTATATATATGCTTCATCATGATCTAGTAACTTCTTTTAGTGTCTCCTTAAATCCATCCTTAATTTATGGATATCCATATTTTAAGGGGGTCTCAAGGGTTAGTACCCACCTCAAGATTCCATCATGACACTTCATGCCAGCAATTCAATATCACTGCATATCTTTTCGAAACGGGATCCCTAGGGCTTGACCACACCATCATACTTGGTGGATACACCATTATTTGTTGCAGGGATTTTTGCCACTTCACGTGGTTTAATGGGCCAAAGTACCACAAATTTCAGGGTCATGTGGACCAAGCATTATTATTTTTAGGGTACTTCAAGATTCACACCAACTTGCAATGCTAAACTCATGGGAAAGTGGACCAAACACCATTGTTTATGGGATTCTTCATCTTTTATTTCAAAATTTCCTTGCAGACCAATCCTTATTACTTTGGAGGCTACTTCTCATAGTCATATGGACCAATCCTCATGGTCATGTGGACCCAACACCACTACGCTCGGGGTTTTGTGGACCCATCATCATGATTTTGGGATATCTTTCATATTTTATCCCAATATTCTTTTCACCAACCTTAGGGGCTCTCTAGGGCCTTCTCCAACATGGGTTATGTGACCCCATCCACATGGTCATCTGTACCATCATCATGGTCATGTGACCCAACATTATTTATTTAGGAAATTATTCACACTTTTGATGGACACTTTAGGGACTCCTTTACTCTCCACATCATCATGATCAATAGGGGATTCTGTAGGGGATTTGTACCATGTATGTATAACTAAAAGTGTCTTCCCATGAGGGCCATGCACAACCACTGCACGATAAGGGGACCTCTATGGATTTATATACACTTGTGATCAAGGGATTCCTTAGGTAATTCTTTAGGGAATAAAGGATTAATTATACATTCCCAACCAATTTATCTCTACTACAACCACATCATCATTACCACATTGACACCACATATCTTTTCACCCTTTTAACATCAATGAAACCCTATTTGACATCAATGACAACTTCTTCCAACAATTGGTCTTATTGCTTTCTTTTTGCAACTGCTCATTTTCTTGTTACATCCTCTCAATTAAACCTTTAGATTCCTTAAGCACCTTTATGGTATTATGCTTTCTACCCTTTGATTTATATAGAATATTAGTTTCAAGAAACTTAGTTTTGTTACCTGTATCCTTTGCCTCAGACTTTGGTTTAGTTTGGAAATCTAGATTTGTATCAACGTTGTTTACCTCTTTCTCTTCATCTGAAGAATCATGTGTGAAAGGACCAGTCTTAGGAAATCCAAGAATCACATTAATAGTCTTTTCCATACCTAATATAAACCCAACAATTCTCTCATCCTATTCCATTGAATAATGAGACTTCTCTTCACGACTTCTACGGGAAAATAATAGTTTCCCTATTTTCTCTACAACTCCACATTTTCTAGTCTCAATTGTTACCTCATCTTTGCTTAACCTGGGAATTCTTCTAATTTTAGGGGTTTTGGAGATTTTTTTCAACATCCTTTTCCTCTTGGATCTTCCTTGTGTTCTATGTATAGTGTTTTCAAGGTCAATGCCAATTATTTCTTTAAAGAAGGATAAACAATGGATTTTGAGTTCAACCTAAGTTTATTCATGGGTCTTGTATGAGGTTTTCTTAGATAAACCTGCTAATATTCTTGCTTCTTGTCCTTATGAATCTTCTTCTTGTCCCTTTCATCAGAGTGACAATTCGAGGGCTCTTCAGTCATCAATATGGCCTTTCTTTGATTAGATTGCATACCGGGATCATTTTCTATTGATTC
Organism: Pseudotsuga menziesii; assembly: GCA_001517045.1. NCBI lineage: Eukaryota > Viridiplantae > Streptophyta > Pinopsida > Pinales > Pinaceae > Pseudotsuga > Pseudotsuga menziesii. Next base: position 114,461 of record LPNX011068999.1, on the reverse strand, counting down.
AAGAGTTGTAACGTTCCTCTTCTTTTCGTCATTAACAACCTAGTTGGAATAAGTATCTATTTGTTTCTTCCTTGAAGCAATTCCTTCCTCTGGTTCATACTTCCTTTTATTAGGTTTTCTATTAGTTGCTTCAGTTCCCTGTTGTGTAGTAGAATCACTTCTTTTCCTACCTTCAGGTGTTTTAGGGGTCTTAGGTTTTTCAGTAGAATTATTTGTTTGAGTTTCCTGAGACTTAGACTCTTCGATTTCAAAACCAAAAAATAGGAAGAAATGTTCCCAATCCCTTTGAATATTAATTAATCCATAACCAGTAATCTAATGAAATAATGATGAAAAAATCTATGTTAGGTGTTACGAGGATGAACCCTAACTTTGACAGACATTTTGGAAAGACTTTTCAACAAATAAAAAGGTAGATTCATCCTGGAGGTTCCATTTAAGTGAAGCAAAAATATCATATGATATAAGTAGATGATGGAATATATATACATTCCTTGGTAAAATATCTTTGAACCATATTCAATACAATGACTACATTCTTCTTTTAACCAGGTTCCCAGAATCCCATTTAGTTAGTTGGTATTTTGAAACTCCTCCTTAAGAAATTGATTACAATCTGCAACTTCAATGCTTTGATGTTTGAACCAACATTCACAACCCATGGGTAATCATCATGTTGTTGCAATAATGGCCTATGTAAATTGGAAGGATAAATCACCCACTATAACTTGATTACCACCAAAATCCTCAGCAAATGCCTGAGCGACCCCTGAGTGATGTTTTTTGCAACTTTTCACAGAAGCTAAAACAACCAGCTTTCTTGAACTTGATCACATACGTTGGGTAAGATTCTAGGAGCCTTGCTCCTCCTGGTTTGTAATGAACCACTTGACCACCTTTTTGAGGAGACATGTATTTATCTTAACAAGGATACACAATAACACACAAATTATTCCATAAGAAATATCCTCCAATAGGAAAAAGTAGAGTTAGGTTAGAAATAAGAGAGACATAACTTAGGTTTTATATCTCTTTTGATTTAACAGGATAATCATAACGTATTATGGGAAATAATCATATGTAAAACTTGTTGGAAAATCAAATGATACCACAATGTGCCAAATAATCAAATGATAACCTATTAATCACATTCACCGTCCTTCATAATTGAGAGGAAATCCCATGATCTTGAAAAATTGGATAGGATTAAGGAAGTATTAAATTTAATATAGAAAATCTAAGTGTAGAATTTGGTACTAACAATTGAAATGACTTATGGGATCAAGGAATAACCCTCATACCACCCATTTTCAATAATTTGGTCGTGACATGAATTACTAGCTCTTTTTGGCTTGGTAATAGCTACCCCATTTAGCTCCCTAAGGACATGGAAACATTTCACCTGGTGGAAGAAGTATGAATTAACATTTGGATATGATCCATACTTCTTTTAAGTAAGTTTCTCTAGGGGAGTGATTATCTTGAAGGAACTTAAGAATAATCACAGAGTCTCCAATAACTGTGAGGATTCTTATTCTTTTTTTTGTTTTATATATGAATCCATTTCCATAATTCTTGGACCTATACTTAGTTGTTTGATGCTATCCTGATTCCCTAGGAAAAAACATGTTTCATGTTTCCTTTAGGGTCATATAACACATATTCATATTTGAGAGTATGGATTATTATTTTTGAGCTTATGTTGAGAATTCTTTTGTGATTAATTATTACTGCATGCATATGTTGCTTTCAATGGAAAAGTTGTAAATGAGCGTGGATCTCATATGCTTATTGAATTGATTTTTCTTAATGAATCCTTGAATATTGTGTTACATGTTTTGAGGAAACATGGAATGGATGCTACAAAAATTTGTGCTTTATATAGTTTTGGTTAAACCAAAGCTTGTAAATAACTTTTATGCCAATAGGTGGAGAATGTATGTGGAGTGTGTGTTGTTTCTTATGTGGTTATTGTGTCAATATTGACACAGTATTGTCAAGAATATGGAATATGTAAGTATAACGGATGTAAGTATAGGACTTAGTTGGGATATATACATCTAGTGAAAGTAATTTCACGAGGAATGATATTAGTAAGGAGTTTGTTATATTTTGTTATATTGTTAAGATAGAAAAAAAACTGTGTATGTGGAATATTGTAGAGAATGAAATATGTGGTTACTTTTTGTTGTGATTCATATGTATTGGTTATGGTTATGATATGAGATGGTGAACTATTGAGAACTACTCATATTGTGATTGTATTTAAAATATATATAAGTTGGAATTAGTCTAGTTGACTTGGTGCTAAGGGGCACTACAGTCTCTTTCATGATAGCTAGAATCATTTCATAGCTTATATTTCACAAACATATTAGTGATTGGGTGGGGTACTTTTACACCTTCCCTCTCTTTTTATTTTTTCTCTTTGTCACTATTTTTTATCCTCTTGACCCTTAAGACACTCATTTGTCTCATCACGATTCTAGGAACTAGGTGTTACAATTGAAAACTAGGATTGAATGAATTAATTCTAAACATAGTGATGATTAAAACATGGGTTGATAAAGATAATGGATCCTTTGCACACTATAAAGGGACCATTTATGTTTACAACTTTGAACAATGTACAAGGATCCTTTTCTACTTCCAAAGTCTACTCCAAGGATCCTGGGTACACCAACATATGCAAACTAGATATTCCACTTTAAACTTCTCGAGGGCAAGTGTTAACACTAAAAATTGTTCACCTAGCTCTCTATGGTCTAAAACATAATCATGCATAATATTCCCACCAATATTTCCTACATTTTGACCTTCACAATTATATTTCCACTAAATATGGTCCAAAACATCATTATTCCTTCCCCATAAATGAAGGGAAGATGAACATTTATTGTGATTTATCCCCACTCTCTCCAAAAACGAGTAAAAAACCCTAAAAATGAGAATGGGACAAACTACCATAGATAAATACCATGGACAATAAAATACCATGGTTCATTACCATGGGTAAAAAATACTTGGACCATCCTATAAATGCATTGTGAAGGCCTCCCCCAAAACACTTTTTGTTATTTGCTCTCAGTCACATCATACACTTTTCTCCATTATTCCCATATTTTTCCATGCCATTCCCCATGGTGTATGTTGATCTTGCTCCATATCCATTTGGATCCATTCCCCATCCAACAACTAGTTGTGGAAGAGACTAGAGACCCAAACCATGGAGCCGCGAGACCATTTCCTAGGATGTCTACAGTGGACCAACTTCAAAAGAAAGGTGTGTTCATTTTTATTTCTTGCATTAGTTAGTATTATATGTTAAAAACCTAAAAATATTGTTATTTTTATTTTATTTCATGTTATTATTGTTTAACTCTACCCTATATTGATCTGCATTATCTAGGGTTGGTGCTTTTGCACGTAGTTGGGGAGAAATCCCCACTATAGCAAGGGTAAACGGGTTTTTATTACTTGGAAGGCTTGGAAAAGGCTAAGTGTCTGTCACAAATCAGTTATGTTTTTAATCCCAAGGTTTAGGTATGTTTTGGAATGGTTTGGAGATCATACAAGCATAACTGTCAAGCTAGACTGCATAATTACCTCTAAGTCAGGATCACCCAAATAGTGCAATAGGGTCATGAATTCTGAGTTAAGGATTGGAATGAATTTAGGGGAGTATTATGGACCTGATACACTTCATGAAATGGAAAATGGTTTCACATAAATTCTACTATGATGATTTCAATGAAACTAGCTATATTTCTATACAAAAAGAGAAAGACTTAAAACATTGAAATACAAATGGCCATGGAAGCTCACAAATTAATACTCATAACTGATATAAAATATCAAACACATGTGGTTAGCAGCAAAAAGTATCCATTTGTATTTTCATACAGCTAATTGAAGTATACAAGTTCCAACTTTAACCGATAACTCACAATGTGTAAGGTCTAAGTACATAGAAGCAAACATCATGGATGAATGGGAGAAGGGTTGAGACAACTGGATCATGAATAAAATAAGAGGATGAACATATGATAACTCATGGGAGGCATGAGATCATTCTTTATCTCTCACAGATGACACAATCATACCAATTGTTCCCATTTCTTGATGAAACTCCTCACAAATTCACCTCAAAATTGCTTGGATCTTTGCATCATTTTTGGAGGCTCAAATTCTTCATGAAGAGAGATAGATCAGACCTAAAAATCAAACTTTAATGGATTCATAGGCTGAAATTCAATCATGGACGAATACTGGAACAATTACTATGGGGAACATCTCCCATAGTTGGCTAAGGGCACATAACTACAGCCTAAAGAAGCTCTAAGCTTTCTCAGTTCACAAATATAGACTATCAAAATATGTGAATATGAGTGCACCACATTATTTTATAACTTATTTGGCTTCGTAGATTTATTGTACTTGGTATCTCATTCTTTCCTTGAGCCCTCATTGGCTGAATTGGAACTTTCCTTCTTTCCTGCTTTTCCTAACTGATTAACTTTTATTCCTTTTGGAAATTGCGCCCTCCCTTTATTTCCTGGCATTTCTTGCTTTTCAAAACTAATTGCTTTTCTATAATTGCTTGCTTTGTGCACTAGCTTGCTTTATGCACTTGCTTGTTTTTAACTTCTTTTTGCTTTTCCTTATTTTTTTGAGTTTCCTTCTTTTTGCTGCCACATTGCTTTGTGTTGCTTTCTTCTAGGTTCCTCGTTTGTGTAAAAAATCATAGGGATATCCTTATTTCCTTATGTTCCCTCATTGTCCCTTTTATCCTGTACAACTCATATTTAATTTAAGAACAAAATATTAAATATCCTGTTTAATTGAATTTATGCCCGCAACTATAATAAAAATTTATTCCTAGTTAATTAATTGTTTTGACCAGGAAATTCATAGGCCAACATTATTTCCTCCTACCCATATAACTACATGGGTATTAACCTACGATCAAAATTTGGGGACATTACAGTCCTCATTTTTTAAATTTGCTTGTCCTCAGGCAAATGAAAAGATGCATCACGAGCATGAGCAATCCCTCCAATATTTTGCTTCAATATTCCACTAGTGAATCTCCCCTCCATAGTAGACAACTCTTTTGTAGAGACTGCCATCAATCTCCTCTTTAATAAAATTTACCTTGGATTGTTTTTTTATCAAACTTGACCCAATATTGTCTCCTTTTGAGTATGGTACCATGGGATGCACAAATTACTCTTATTCAACAATGTGATGTTCATCAAATCCAATATTGTGCCTTCTTCTGAATCATCATCCTCAAGAATAACCGATGAAGCAAAATTTAGGGAGGCATACATGGGGAAACACATCGCCACTTCCTTGATTCCTTTGACAACATTTCCTGATTACTCATCCCAACAAGAAACTCCTCTCCTAATTTGAACAACCATATTTTCCCTCAAATGTAGAGATCCTCTATAAAGTGCATCACACCCAATGGATTTACTAAGCTTGGTCATAACTTGGGAAAAGGCCCAGACACAGGTAATCTTATTCATCTTTATGTAGGTACCCACCTTGTCTTGTTTAAGTAGAATGTCAATCTTTCCAACTTTGTATTCAAGCAAACTATCATACAATGACTATTCTACCCTAGAGTACACTACAAATCCCAAAATGAGACAATGGATCTCTAACATCCTACAATGCATCATAGTGTTACCCAAGGAAGAAAATCAAAACTCACCAAACTGATTGTTGTATGTTCTACTCATGAAATAGGGTGAAACCATAGGCACTCTACCTAGGACAAATTTCATGCATGCAAATATGAAATGATCATAATAACAACCAAGGAATATTTATTACCAAAACATTTCCTCCAAGATATTTTGATGGTGATCGACAGAGTATAAATTCAATTTTTGGAGATGACCTACCCTTATGCACCTCTTTCTTCTTGAGATGTGTCTCTGTCCCCAATACTACTACATAGTTCTTCCAGCTAAGGGAGATGAGACCAAGAATGATTCATGTGTCCCAAATGAATATAATATATGTAGAGTGTCTAATACATCCACACCAAACAATACCAGGATCTCACTATCTTTGTTGTGCTCCCTCATCCATCACTAACATATACACCAATATGTCATTTTGAGGAGTGCGAGTATCCCATTGTCTAGAATATATCTTCCAAAACATCATTATCATCATGATGGATCTATCACTGTGTAGGATGCAAGGATCTTACCACCACACTGCAAAATCGAATCTCTATGAGTCTCTCCAACCTAACATGAAAATCCTTATGCTCCTTGTGTAAACAACCAATGAGAATCACATCATTTCCTTTTACTTGACATAGGAGACAATCCCATTTTCTCCAGGCATCATCTAGGATCCATGGATTCCCATGCAATTGCTCATAAAATTACTTTGATGAACCATACCATTTTGCACTGATGCAATTAGAAAAATCACCTATGAGGTTTCTCAGTTCCAACATGTCTACACTCACCCAATAAGTGTAGGAATCCAAATTCCAACTTATTGATGCAAATGGAATGAATTTAGCTTCCCCATGGGCAGGTTTCGCTCTATCCCAAGAGCTCAAATTTTTATGTTTGCTTCCACTCAAATGGATCAAGTGGAAACCCCATGAATCACTATGCATGATAGAGCCATTATATAGATGCCTTTGCTTATATGCTTAACAAACTGTCAAGGTATTGGTGCACTTTTCAAACCTTAAGGTTCGACCATCACAAATCATCAACAAAAAATGGGGAGCCTCTTGCTCCTCATTTGGAACCAAGAGAAAGTATCCCCATTACCCAATATTCATTCCTATATGTCATGGCTTGTATGTGGAACGATGAATAATGAACCAACATTTTCCAACAAACCTCCATTATTCTTGTGGATGGCTCAACTGCAACGAGATTAGTTGTCTCCTCCAACACTGTGCATCAACCTCCTAGAGGCAACTCATTGTTAGAATATTAGATCAACTACACTAGATATCTATCTATATATAATGAGCATCAAGGTCGAGATTCTTTTAGAGTGATATAACGGATTATAAGCAAGTTGAATTACACCTTGATTGTCACATTTCAACATAGTGGACAATTTCATACCAGACCAAGTTCGGTAAGAACATGCCATAAACAAACTGCTTCTTTAGCTGCTTCATTGGGTCATATATACTCTTCTTCACATGAATATAAAGAAAGAGTCTTCACCTTCTTTTTGGACAAAGAAATCAGACCTAAACCAAGTTGAAATATATAACCAGCAGCCGTCGATCAGAACTGTTAGCTTCCCAATCAAAATTTGTATAACTAGATAGTGAAACTGTAGCATTGCTCGAATAAAAGACACCATAATGTAATGTCCCCGTAAATATCTCATAATTCTCTTGGCCTGCAAATGAATTTCATGAGGTTGGTGCATGAACTGAGAAACCATATTGAATGAAAAATAAAAATCCGGCTTGCTGTGAGTTGAATATATCAAGTTGCCTACGAGTTAACAATAAAGAGTAGCATCAACAAGAGGAGTGGTACACTCAACAATTAACTTTACACTGGACTGAAATGGTGTAGGAGTAGGTTTACAATCACTCATTTGGAAACGAGCCAATAAATATGTCACATACTTAGGGTGAGAGAAAAAGATACCATATTCCATATGCCAGATCTGAAGACCCAAGAAATAGTGCAATATACCGAGATTCGTCATCTCAAAATGCTTTTGAAGATCACTTTTCATATTTTGAATTAAAACAAGCTAGATGCCAGTGATAATAAGATCATCCACATATAAAAAAATAATGATGACATTATCACCAAAGTTCTTAACATATAGATATGGATCATATATACACCGCTTAAAACCATTAGTTAAGAGATATGCATCAATTTTATCATACCAAGCCCTAGGTGCTTGTTTGAGACCATATACAAAATTGTGTAATTTGCATACTAAAATTGATGATTCAAAATAAATAAAACAAGGAGGTTGTTGCATATAAATGTATTCATTAAGATCACCATTTAAAAAATCACTTTTAATATCCATTTGGTGTAATTCCCATTTATAATATGCAACAATCATATAAAATGGTTCTTATTGAGTTCATTTTATCAATAGAAGCAAAAGTTTCATTATAATCAATTCCTTCAAGTTGATTAAAACCTTTTGTGACTAATCTAGCTTTATATTTTTCAATATATCTATCTACAGTGAACTTAGTTTTATAAACCCATTTACAACCAACTAAATTCTTTCCTAAAGGAAGAGGAACAAGAGACCAAGTTTTGTTTCTTAAAAGATATTCATACTCAACGGACATAGCTTGTTCCCAATAAGGATTACCCTTAGCTTGAGCATAAGAAGTAGGCTCGTCTGTAGCCAAAACATTGGTCATAAGAAAAAAGTTAGATATAGTTCTACTAGTATTGAAAGGATTATCGACCTCACTACCTGAAGATTCAAGAGTTCTCTGGGCCAATCAGGAAGATGAGAAGCAAGAGAAGTTATTTCAAGAGATTTGTTAGATTCAGGTGTAATACTTGAAGAAGAGGATGAACTAAGATCAATAATAGGAACATAACTGGAAGAAGGAGTAGCAAAGATAGGAGTAATAGGTGATATTAGAAAATTCAGGGTAATATGAGGTTCTACAGACTCAGGTGGTGGAGAGACTTCATGAAATTGAACATCTTTTCTAATTATGACAATTTGATTATACAGATCAAGCAACTTGTAAGCCTTAGGAATCTCATAATAACCAATGAATATACACTTGTGATACTTGGGTTCTAACTTTTTCTGTTTTCATCAGGAATATGAGCCCAACATTCACAACCAAACACCTTAAAATTACTAATATCTAGTTTTCTTGCATTCCATTTGTCCTGAAGGGTAACATGTTTAACAACTTTTGTAGGAACTTGATTTAAGATAAAGTTAGCACAACAGATGGCTTCAGCCCAAAAATTTCTTATGCAATCCTTTAGAATATAACATACATCTAGCCATTTCAACTAAAGTTATGTTTTTCCTTTCAGCAATACCATTTTGTTGAGGCATATAAGGAACCGTATTTTGATGTTGAATTCCATGTTTATATAAATATGCCTCAAATGATTTCTTAACAAAATCCCCCCACCCCATTATCATATCTCAAAGTTCTAATTCTTTTACTAGATGCATTTTCAACCATGAATTTAAATTCTTGAAATTTCACAAATGTTTCACTTTTAATTTTCAAAAACTAAACCCAAGATTTTCTACTAAAGTCATCAATAAAAGTAATAAAGTAAATTTCATGAGATATAGAGGGAACTTCGAAAGGACAAATGTCACTATGAATTAATTGCAAAGGTTCTTTAGCGCGCTAGTATTTACCTTTATCAAACATTTCACTATGATGTTTACCAAGAACACATCCTTCACAAACACCATTAGTAGAAGAAATATTAGGCAAGTCATGTACCATTTTAGTTAAAAGTTGCAATTTACTATAATTAAAGTGACCTAATCTTTCATGCCACAATTGACTTAGTTCATCAGCATGAGCAACATAGGAATAAAAGGGTTGTCTCTTAGTTGAGTTAAAACCAACAAACTTATATAAACCAGTTATATGATCAACATGATCGGAAGAAACTACTTTGTAATTTCGGTTGATATCTTTAAGAATATATTTATAAGGCCAAACTTCAAATTTATACCTTTTTGACATGCATGATAAATAGAAAGCAAGTTAATGGGCATGCTTTGAACATGAAAAACATCTTCCAATTGACCATTAGCAACATTAACATTACAAGAACCAATTACATAAAGTTGTTTACCATTTCCAATAGAAACTTTCTGAGATGAGTGCTTATTATTTTCATAAGATGTAAATAAAGAAGCTTTACCAATCATATGTTTAGAAGCACGAGAATCCATTATCCATTCCACGTTAGAAGAAGACCTACTAGATGAAACAACAGATGCACACAAAGCTACTTGTGATTCATCAAGACCTTTCTTTTTATCTTTAAAATTTAAATGTTTCTCTTTAAAACAACCCTTTTTAGGATGGTTATATTTACCATAATTCTTACAAGGATCATACACTTTCTTCTTCTTACTATTTTCATGATGTGCATTAGAAGCAAGACCAGATTTATTATTATGATTAGAAGTATGTGAACTATAACCTTTAGCATTATTAAAAATTTTCTTAGGATTCTTATTATGTTCCATAATAGATTTATCAGGTAATACTTGTCCTAAAATAATCAACCTTTCTTGCTCATTTATCAACCCTTTACATAAATAATGAAAACTAGGTTTCATTGTACTTTGAGACAATTCAAGATCCCTATTCCTAGTTTGGATGAACATGTCAAATGAATATGAAAATTTTTGTTCTATAAAAATGATAAGAGCAATGCCCGTCTTCTTGTAATATTTACGATTATTTAATTTTTCATTTAAAGTTTTCAATTCAGCAAGATATAATTCTACTCTTTCAAAATTAGTAGGATCTAGCTCATGAATCTTCTTTTCAAGGTAATAAGTAGAAACATCATCAGATTTATCAAATAAAGGAGAGATATTTTCAATACCTAGCCCGATATGTCTTCGGCCTCAATAATTACCTGAAGACTATTTGAAACCATTTAACCAATGAACCCTCTTGCTTGATCATATTTTTATTCCCATTTAATCACAGCTTGAGCATTTACAAACTTCTTGTGTTCACCATTAATCAATATCCATAGATTCTTACTCCTCAGAACATCAATCATTTTTTTCTATGCAAGATAGTTAGGAGCAAGACACGAAAAACAGGGCATAATGGATGTGGTTCCAACACTGCCTTTCCTCTGCTTTTGTCAATGAAAAATCTTCCCCATATGGTTTTGTTGGCCACCAAATAAGTGGGAATTTGAATTTAAGTCCAAATCAATTAGATCCACATTTCCTCATGCAATCGATGTACCCCTCAACCCTAGGGAGAGCTTGTTTAAAATTATTGAAGAAATAAGGGTCCCTTTTCTTAATTGATGAAGGGGAAGCCTGCCACCTATGCTTACTGCCCTCCAAAGCCAAAATTTGCTGCCTGGAAATCTGGCTAACACAAGTGGAGATGACTTTATCTTGAAATGCGACCAGCTGTTGAGTCTGGATGGGAGATTTAAGCCTTTATTCTTGATGATTATGAAGAAGGAGAGGGGATTAAGGTTCACACTAAATCCAGAGATTAGAGTGAGCTTCATTCTGAGAAATTGTCTGAAATGAATCCTACCATTACACATGGTTGCTGGCAAAAGAAGCAAAATCTATCAGCTGGACATCACCTAGGTGAGGAGCAGGATTTGAATATCGGTCCAAGGGGCAAGCCATTTCATGTAAATAAAGCTCACACAGAAGATTCTTCTCGGTGAAGCTACTTTTCATAAAATTTTCCAAAAATTGGTAAGAAGATGCTACTTCGTAAGGCCTCCCTTCTTTTAATGCCTTCAACTTAAACCAAGTGAACTGTTCATATAAAAATACATGATAAGAGGGATAGGGAGCCCTGGAGCTCATCAATTCGTGGGAGAGAATGTACAATTGGTATTTCTCCTTTTGCATGGACTTGATCTTCTTCAATTCCTTCAATTCTATCTGTACTTATTTCCAATGAAGCTTCTAGAATATTAGCTCTTCTGCCCATCTTTCCTTCAATTCACTGATAACCTTCTTATGCTGAACAAGGGGAATCATTCCTTTCTAATATCTATCTACCTCACTTTTCCATTTCTTTACTTCTATTTTCAGTTGTGAGAGTTATTCTATTAGGCCTTGAATCCTTCCCTCTCCTGTGTCCTTTTCCTCATCAGAATCTAAATTAACAAAGTCTTGGGAAGATTGCGTCCATACCTTATTACCCAATGTTTCAGCCTGATTGTTCTGAATTTGAAGTGAAAAAGATTCCTCTTCTACCAGTGGTGCAACAACTTCTGCCTGCAAGTGTAGTTCTACAATCAATTTCGAGGATGTTGGTTCTTGTGTGACAAGACCTTCTTCCTGAAGCCCCTTTTTGTCAACTTCAACAGCCAATGGTGAAAATATTGGTTCTTGTGTGGAAACATCTTCCTGTGTTCTAATCTCATCCTCTTCTTGAGCCTCGAATGCAGCTTATTGATTCTCAGTTGTGGATTCAATAGGGAGCTGCAGAGATACTGGTTCTTGTGTAGCAGCTTCCTCCTCTCCCAGTTCCTCTGGATTCTTGGGTTGCTCTTGAGTAACTTCCAGTTGCTACTGCAACTATCATCCCAATTTTTTCTTTTTTTTAGAGCCCCCTTTTCTTTTAGTTTTTTAGAAGGATTGGAAAGTTTATCTTTATCTCACAAAGTTTTGTTTCATTACTTAAATTTTGGCAAAAAATAAGTTGTCTTCCTTATGCATCGGATGCACTCTGAAGAGTCCTTCTAACATATCGGAAGCTTAGTTTTCTAGCCATACGATGCTCTTTTTCGAGCGTTTTCGAAGATTCCTTCCGACGTATCGGGTGTTCCCTAGCTTATCGTATCGAAAATATTTTGCTGAAGGCTCCGGGAGCCTAGTCTAGATCCTTTCCAATGCATCGGGTCACCCGTGTCCTGTCTTGTTTTGATATCCGAGGAAGTTTTGTTAAGTTTCCATCCGCTGTGTCGGGTGCTTCTTCTGAAGAGTTTTGAGAGCTTAGTGATTTATTTGGCCGGTGTTGTGGATGAGGAGTCCAAAGCACATCCGATATCTTCCCAAAGTTGGTTCCAATACTGGTGTGAATGGTTAGTTGGATGGCCTACCAATGGGTTGTTAAAATGTTTTTAACCATATTGACATTTTAGTTGTAAATCGCCCAATCTTGTCGATTTTGTTCTTTATAAGCCACCTGAAACCTTTACATTTTCTAGAAAGACCATCTTCGAGGTGAGTTTGGCTCTCTTTGTTTTCCCACTCGAGGCTCTTCCCTTTTGTTCACCCGCGTTCAAGCCTATAAAAGCCCATAAAGGATTTTCAATGGTCATTGTTTCACCTTATTGTTGGTGGCTGGAGTCTGTGGAAGCTGTTAGACGTTTTGAGCGAGTTCTATCTAGCTAGGATCGTGTTTGGACTAGATCATCTCTATCCAGGTAGGATCTTACCCTTCGCTAATTTTGATGACTTGGAAGTTGTATTATAATAACCTTGGTAGGGCTAGGGTTTTCTTGTTTCACAAAGTATTTTTAGGTGTCGGGGTTGATATCATTTTATTGTGGAGTGTTGCTCTTGTTCGGTTAGCTAAGGTGACCATTTCTTTCACCTACCCAAGCCATTGTTGTCTTTCCCCTGCCATGAAGTTTTCCCTATTAGTTGCCAATAGAGGGAGGGAAGTGGGTAGACGAGCATTTCATTGTTTGCACCACTCCCTCGTTTCATCTTTTAGAACGTGGCAGTGTGGCGGCTGTTGGATGGTTGAAAGAAGAATTATTGCGAAGTGTTGCAGAGGGGATTTTCATTTAGGGTTAAAACCCTGGTTTTCCGTGAGTTGCTCCATTCTCATTATTGACATAATTTTTCCCAGAAAGGGGATACCATGGTGAGAGCCCTAGGATCTACGCAGTATATTTTTACCTTTAATCCTTGCTTAGTCCACTTCTAGTGAGTTTTAGGACTGTTGTTTATTTCTTCATATACATGAAAGCACGTTTTGGGGTGGAAGCAAGACTGGTTAATATGCATTATGATGATTTGGTAAATGTTGTGGTTAAAATCAGTTTTCTTTTGTTGAATTACGGTTATATGTTTGAAATGGATTTAATCTAACATGCTTTGGTATGATCAAAACAGTCTCATCAGCCATATAACAACATGCCTCAGAAACAGAAGAAGAAGGTGCAGGCAACAGACGAAGAACCGGAGATAGAAATAATAACCCGAGTCGAGGTTATATATGAATATACCAAATCAGTCACGGGTATCGAACCTGAGTACAAATGGGGGGAGATATACCAAATGATTACTAATCAAAGCATCCTAGATATCGGATTGGAGGATTTACCCATAATGCTAATATAGAAAGATCAGCAATCATGAAGGTTGCCACATGTCCAAATCTTTTTCCATGTTCATAGGTAATAGGATGGATTCTCCCGAGGGATGATGTGACAAGGGTGATATAGGCCAATACTGAAAGGCAGGGTTATGCCACTTATATCCCAACTTATGTAGCCATGGCCTACAAGCTACCAATGCCCAGACCTATTAAATTGAAGGATGGTTGAAAGACCTTAATCTAGATGTTTTGGAAAATGTCAAAAGGATGATGATTCCTGGAAAGAATTTTTGTACAAGGCCTGCTGAGGAGTATGAAACTGTGAGCCTTCATGCCCTCTACATGTTGACAGCATTGATGTTGAACAAGGTCTTTGGAAGAGCAAATGGAAATGATTTCAAACTGAGTTGGGTACCAGTAATCTTCTTTGTGGCCACTCAAGGCACCATCTTCAACTGGGCAAATATAGTGTCTAACAGTTTTTCTTCCTGCATAAGTGAAACACTGGGAGTTGTCTCGCAGAAGAAATAAGATTTCTATATGAGCTCAGCTTTGATTAATTGTATTTTGTGCACATAGCCATTCCCAACTTTGAAGTGCTAATGGGATAAGGCCAAGTCTCCTATATATGCTACATATCAGTTGTTGTGGGAACGCAAGTATTTTAGTCACTATAAGAGTATTTGTGAAGACTTCATCATGCCATTATACAAATTGATTTTCCTTACTGAGTGTGATTGCATGTCCAAAGAGGCTTTGAAGGTTGCACAGGATAATGGGCATTATTACCTGATAGATGAGGGCTTGTATTTGAGGATGTTTGGTGGATCGAGGGGTCCTTCTCTTCTGCCAAAGTACACTACAGATTATGTGATTCATAAGGAGGTAGTAAGGCAACTGTACATTGATGGATTTGGTAATTTCCTATTCAAATGGAAGAAGGTTATGTATCCTCTAGTCCCATTTTATATAGGGAGTTATAAGTTCTCCAAAGTGAAAAGTGGATCATAATTTATCAAGGAGTTAGAATATTTCCACTTCAAAGAGATAAGTTTTCACAGGAATGACTCTGAAGACAAAGTTGCAAACTATTACGTAGTAGTAGAAGTGCATTTTGAATATACAAATGATTGGGATAATGATGAAGAGATATTCAGAAATGCACGAATTATGAAAGCCCTAAGGAGAATATTTAAGAAAACGATAACTACAGTAGGTGGAAAGGGAAGTGCTATTGAACAACTAAAGAAGAAAGAAGAGGAGGCCGCAAGGAAAAGAGAAGAAGAATCACTCAAAATTTCACAAGAAGTAGAACAATGGCTAGGTCAGGAAGAGGCTGTGAAGAAGAAATTCCAAGAAGAAGTCGAGAAAGAGAAAAAAGAATCCAAGAAAAGGTTAGCAGAAGAGGAAGCTGCGAAAAAGAATTAGGATAAAGAGGCTCAAAAGAGGCAGGAACAAGGTGAAAGGTTAAGACTGAAGGTAGCTGACAAAGAAAGAGAACATGTAGAGAAAGCAGCTGAAGAACTTTGACAAAAGGAGCAAGAAGAACAAGATCATGCAATTCAGGAGTAGACTCAGTCTTATGAAGGTCTGATAGGATCCTCAGTCCCATTCAGCAGCACAGCGGAAGATAATCCAGCTCCAACATTTGGGATTGAACTAATCCCTTTCATCTCATGCGAGGAACATGCGGTACCTAATTTCAACATGATCTTATATAACAACAAAAAGAAAAGAATTGTGAAAAGAACAGAAAAGAAGGTAGACACAGGGGAGAAGAAGGGAGTCATGGTGACAGAGAAGACAATAGCTCATGGGACTGACAAGGACCCTGAACTCCTTACAAGGGAAAGTGCAACAACAACCCTTTCCAATGTAGATAATGTGGATAGAATAGTGGATGATTTGGAGGAACACAAGAAAAAGTTATCCCAGATAAAAGAAACTTTGAGTAAGGAAAGAAGGGAAGGTTAGAATCTAAAAAGGAAACATGCAAACATTCTTAGTGAGATTGAGAAATCAAAAGTGTCTTGTCAAATTTTACAATCTGATAAGGATGCTCTAATATTGTCAGTAAACATCATTGAGGGAGAAAAGAAATACCTTGAGAAGCAAGTGGAAGAATCAGAAAAGAAAGGAGATGCAACAAACAAGAGAATAGAAGAGCTAGGAGCTTAGAATATTTTACTGTGAGAACAACTTCAAGAGGCAAAGGAGAAATGGATGGACATCACTCCATTCTAGAACCTAGCCTCGATGCTGCAAAAAGATACAAATCAAGTTTTGTTGAGACTTGCAGGGGAGATATATAGAGTCAAGCAAATTGAGGACAGATTGAAAGAGCTAGAATTTAGTTCAACACAATTCCGGAGAAGATTGTCGGATGTAGTAGGACTTGTAAAAAATCATTTAGCATGGATAGAAACCCATTCAACCTTTCCAGCTAACATGCCTCAGAAATCTGTAGGTAGTCTTAAAATGGAGTTAGCCATACTTAACTTTGGTTGTTGAACGACGACTATATTGAACATCGCCATTGAGAAAACTATGGAGAAATGTGCTGAATTTTACAAAGGAATACATATGGTTCACAATCAGTGCATGATTTTGACAGACTCTCCGTATCAAGTGTTCCCAGTCAAGGAAGAACATATGAATAATTTGCAAGAGAGGTTGCAAAAGGGAGAGGAAAGCATATCCAGGCTCGAAGCTGTTGGTGAAGAAGACATCAAGTTGTGGATTATACAAGCATTGGGTCAGAAAGTTAAGTTGGAATAATATTTGGTTCAGAGTACACCCAAGATGAAGGAAATTTAATCTCAGCTGTCAAAGAATGAGGTGGCAGTTCCTGTATTGGAACCTGCAGAGTTCTAGGTGATCAATGAGAAAGCACAAGCTTGGGAAGTTTTTCTCAAAACCCTAGCTGAGCCCACCTAGTTTGTCTTATTCAAAATCCAAGGATTATTTAAATATT
The DNA here is from genome assembly GCA_001517045.1 of Pseudotsuga menziesii. Lineage (NCBI taxonomy): Eukaryota > Viridiplantae > Streptophyta > Pinopsida > Pinales > Pinaceae > Pseudotsuga > Pseudotsuga menziesii. The sequence goes on along the minus strand of LPNX011068999.1, from coordinate 97,440 downwards.
TTGTATTTATCCTTTTTTCTAAGTGCATGCACTAGAAGACAAATTTTTGTAAAGGAAGAGTCGAAGAAGCCCAAAAGGCTAGAGGGAAGCTAAAGAGTCATTTTGTTTTTGTATAAGTAGATGTTAGATAGAACCTTTTTCATGGTATCCTTTTGTGAAGTTTATTGTAAGAAGAACTACTTCATTTTATAATAAAGAAGCCATATTTTTTTATGGACAAGGTGTTGTGGTGTCTCAAATGCATGTTGTAGATTGGTTGAATGTCGAATTATTTTTGTTTCAGCTTTTTCTACGAACTGTGAGATCGTTCTGACTTATGAATTATTTCCTTGTTATGAATGATTTCCTATTAATTTTGTGAAACTTATGCAGTATGTTGAGTAATGAATGTGTTAACTAACAATGAGATATCTCTTTATCTTTCTACTTACACTCATGTATTATGAATTATGAACAACTATCTGTAATATTCTTTACACATGTTGGACAGTATAATACTCATCATAATATAATCTTGTTCCCTAGGGATAGGTTAGATAGAACCAGTTAGCTTAGCTTAGCTGCTATTTGTTTATGATCTAGAAGCAAAAGAGGTAAGACGAGAGGTAAGACGAGAGGTAAGAACCTACGCATCACATTGTGAACTCTTCATTATCTCTATCGATTGCATTTAATTAGGAACTTGCATATCATAAATAAAAATAAAATTAAAAAATACACTTAAACAGTGGACTGATCCGCAACCAATAAAACACGCTTTAACCGTTACTTGACCTATGGTAGTCGTATTAAATTGAGCACATAGATCTATGGACAAACACACAACTCACATGATAGATCACACAATTTACTTAGTTATTGAAGAATGAAACAGTGCAAAAATGGCTTGCATTTGTGAATGCTTTTCATTAATCAAAGAGTAATTAGATAGATAATTACAATGAAGTACAATGGCTTTAATAACCACAAGCAATTCGAATCCACATGAGGAAGTTCAAATTGATTAGAATCTACTTGAATGTAGGTAACCAAGACCTTGTCTAAATCACTATCAGAGGACTCAGTAGTTATCTAACCTTGTCTAAACCATAACCGAAGTTCATTGGAGCTCTAAAACACAACTCAAGTGTTACATTCAATGTTGACTAAGGTTAACTGACTGTGGTAGGTGAGAAATGTGCCCCACATGAGTGAAATCAAGTAAACCTAGCACTAGCTAAATGTAGAGGACTATAACTGAATGTAACTAACTCCTAACTTAGCTTAACCAGTCATCAACTGAAGTGAACTGACCTTGGTTGGTTTTGGCACTCCCAATGTCTCCTAAATTGTAGGGATTGGTCTAGGAGGCTCCTAAACTGATGAAATCAAGTGCAATTAGTGGCAATGAGCCTCAATTAGTGTTCCCCACACTTTAGTAACTAAAACATGTGCCCCAATTAGGTCAAGTTGACCCAATGGTGCTAATGACTATAAATAGACTGGATCAACTCCCGATTTAGACATATGACCAAATTGGACAAGGAAGGATTAATAATCCTAACACCCCCCATGAATGCTAACTTGGAAAATCTATGGGCCATGGTAACTAAGACCATAGGTCACCCATTACATCAAGTAAATTAAAGTAACCGCTCAAAAACAAGGTGCTGGGGGAAAACCACATGGGAAAAACCCCCCCCTCTAATCAAGCAAGTAGAATCAGGATCAATCTGGTTCTTCTGTGCATAGGTATCCTGGGGCCTGGAATGTGAACCTATCCATCATTATGTCTGGAGGAATCTTCCTCTTTGGAAGAAGAATGATATGCTCAACTAAATCAGAAATATAGACAGCTGCCGGATGAAGACTGGACCCATGTAGAGCAACTGAAGTCAACTGAAAAGTGAGAAAATGTTCTTGAGAATTCAGAGAATGTGAGGAAAAATCAAGAAACTGATATGTTGCATCCATGAACAGAAAACCATGAGTGGTAAGAACAGCCCCAAGTTTTAGGAGCAAGTGTCCAGGTGGATGCAGAAAATCTTCCTCTTTACTAGTTCTGTGAGGAGATGACATGTGATCAATGGTAGAGAAGCACTGGGACTGTTGAGAGAAAATTATTGAGCTCCATAGTCTGATATAGCTTCTGAAATAGCTAATGAATGACATAATAAAATATCATCAACCTCATATGAGGAAACTAACACCAAATCCCCATCAACAGTTTTGAAGAGAAAGTGAGATACTTGATTTTTCACACCGGAATTGGTGAGAGCAGCTACAAGCATGACTGAAGGCTTTTGAATTTTAAAATATGAACCAAATAATATCATATTAGAAAGTAAATCAGATCTAAATAGGTTCAAAATAGATCCAAAACTATGAAATGGAATCAAATCCCCAGCAGCAGTTTTGTAGGAGACTTGCGGTACTTGTTTCTTCACACCGTTGATGAGAACAGCTACAAGCGGTACTGAAAGATTATGAATTTGATATATTAAAACAAGAAATATCAGATCATATCTAAATAAGATCATATCAGATCCAATAAGGTTAATATCAAATTCAAATAAATGGTTAACCGAGACGATGGATGCACAGCTTTCTTCTTCTTCAAAATTCTGAATTTTGGTGCATGCAATTGTGCAGGGATTTGCTAGAAAATATAGATCATGGGGAGCGAATGGATCACTCTAGTAATATGATATTTCTTCCAAAATATCCAAGGTATCACATATTTTCACACCAGCAGAAACATTAGAGGGAGAAAAATCAAATTTCTCTTCACTTTCGGAAGCAATTACTGGTAAATTTTGCACAGAATTTAAAGGAAAATCACCGGTGAATGTTTGCATGGAAGTGCAGCAGAATTTTTCTTCAATATCAGAGATTCGAATGCCTTCTTCTATTTTATAAATATGAGAAGATGAGATATCAGAGATCTCATGAACTTCCGGAGCATCAGGAGAAGGAGTCACCACATGGAGACTGTCTTCAATTCAAATTGACTGTGTAGAAGTTTCTGCTTCTTCTTCATCGTGAACAACTTCATAAGAGAGAGTGGAGGCTGAGATTTTTGGATCAAGGATGCTTATGGTGCTGTATGTGCTCTCCAAAGTGCTATTATGATCCTCATCAATCATTTCAAAGGTTCTGTCCAATCTTGTCCAGAGTTCCTGTGGATCTTTAATAGATCTACTAAGGTAGCACAAGCTAGGAGAAAGAGCCAGTTTCATTATTTCAAAAGTTGCATCCTTTGCATTTATCCAGTCATTTTCACTCTCAATATAATTTCTACTGAGTCCATTAGAAACCCAAAGGAGATATTTTCTTTTCAGAAATATAATTATCTTCACATTCCATTCATAATAGTCTGAGGATCGGGTCAGAAGAGGAACTGATGAATCCATTCGAAGTTGTACCTGCAAAACAAAAAAAGGGCACCATAAGGTCGGACAGCCTGCACTTTTGGAATTTTCTTCACACCCAGCTTAGTTAATCAAGCAAGCTTGATCAACGATTCCTTTGCTTGGGGTATTAAGTGGTAAATTCTCCGCTTTTGGTGCAGAGTTGGAAGGAGCAATTTTGCTCAAAAAATGATCTAGTAGGAGATTTGAGAAGGAGAAGTGCCTTGTCCACCAAGGCTCTGATACCATATTAAATTGAGCACAAAGATCTGTGGACAAACACACAACTCACATGATAGATCACACAATTTACTCAGTTATTGAAGAATGAAACATTGCAAAAATGGCTTGCAGCTGTGAATGCTTTTCATTAATCAAAGAGTAATTAGATAGATAATTACAATGAAGCACAATGGCTTTAATAACCACAAGCAATTTGAATCCACATGAGGAATTTCGAATTGATTAGACTCTACTTGACTGTAGGTAACCAAGACCTTGTCTAAATCACTATCGAAGGACTCAGTAGTTAACTGACCTTGTCTAAACCATAACCAGAGTTCATCGAAGCTCTAAAACACAACTCAAGTGTTACATTCAGTGTTGACTGAGGTTAACTAACTGTGGTAGGTGAGAAATGTGCCCCACATGAGTGCAGTCAAGTAAACGTAGCGCTAACTAAATGTAGAGGACTAGAACTGAATGTAACTGACTCCTAACTTAGCTTAACCAGTCATCAACTGAAGTGAATTGACCTTGGTTGGTTTCGGCACTCCTAGTGGCTCCTAAATTGTAGGGATTGGTCTAGGAGGCTCCTAAACTGATGCAATCAAGTGCAATTAGTGGCAGTGAGCCTCAATTAGTGTTCCCCACACTTTAGTAACTGAAACATGTGCCCCAATTAGGTCAAGTTTACCCAATGGTGCTAATGACTATAAATAGACTAGATGGACTCCTAATTTAGACATATGACCAAATTGGACAAGGGAGGATTAATAATCCTAACAAGTCGAACTGCAAACTAGACGGATTCCCCATAACAAACAATAATGAGCTATTTGGGAACGTTTATTGTGGAGAATCCCTACTGTTGTCACCTGGGAATTTCCAAGCCATCAACAGTTTTGGCACTAGAAGGAGGGCCACCAATACATCGATGGCCGAGGAAATTCGTTTTCTTGAGAATACTCCATCGGTGACAATTCTGAAACCAGTTTCCCTCAAAAACCTAGTCCTGAAGAAAAAGTCACTGAGTATTTCTATTCCATTGATAATGATGTGGTTTATGATTTAAGGAGGATCATAAGGGCATATGCAAAGAAGATTGGGGGACAACCCAATATTCTATTCTTTCCTAGAAGAGAAGTGCATAAGAAAGACCATCCTTACTGTGAGGATTCAATGTTAGTGGAATACTTTGAAGAGCTGGTAGAAACAACCTTGCAAGATATTGTGCAGCCTCTAAATCAATTAGCGCCAGATTCCCCTCACTGCTCACCGTTTTGGACCCCCATCCAGTCTCCAGCTCAATCCCCACTTAGAATCATGGAAAACGTGAATGCAAATCAGCCTCCTCCACCACTTGCTTGGAGGGATAGATCCCCTCTAAACTGTACTCCGCCATTACATGCTATGCCTCATAATTTTGATAAGGCATTGCCTAAGTTTGAACGGAATGAGGGAATTCTTGTGGTGATCATTTGCAAAGTTTTTATCTAGCTTTATAAGGTTTACAAGAAATAGAACATGAAGGTGTATTCTACAGATTGTTCCCTCACACTCTCAAAGGAAAAACAGCCTCATGGTATTTTTCCCTTTAGGAAAATTCAATCCCAAATTGCAACACCTTTGAGAGATTGTTTAGAAACAAATATGGACTCCATAGAATGCATGCTGCTTTAATGAAAGGGTTGTTCGCCCTTAGAAAATAAAAGAACGAAAAAGGTGCATAATTTAACTAAGAGGTTTTTTTCCTATATGAATAATTTTGATGCAGATATAAAACCTGCTGAGAACACCTTAATTGAGTATTACACTTCAGCTCTTGGTCCTGACTTGGCTATGTTTGTCAAGAGATCAGTTAATCCCACCTTAGTAGAAACTTATGAGGAAGCTGAGAAGGTGGAAGCCGAAATGGAGAGTATAGACCAATATCCTATACAATTAGAGGGAAAAAATTTTGGAAACAGAAATCCTTTGTTGTTAACTAAGCCTAAAGATGAGTGGTCACAAGAATTAGATGGTGTAGTGAAAATGGTGCAGAAAATTCAAATAAAATAATTGACATGGAAAAATAGCAGGAGGCCAAGAAGCAATTCAAACCTTATTATAAAAAGAGAGATGACAGTGGTACATCCAAACCTCCCTCTCATAGTCCTTCCGCTATGAACTTAACTGAAGTGGGGATGGACAATTTCTGTATATTCCATCAGCAGCCTCATTCTGAAAAAAACTACCCATAGTGGATAAATTCTATGACTTTAGTGATAAATCAGTTACTAGATTCCAAGTTAATGGAAACTGTGGATAGAGAAGAGAAGGATCAGAAACCAATAGAGATACAAAAAGAAGATACTTTGGCTTTATGGGATTGTGCACCCCTGTTTGGTATAGAGGATGAAGGTTTCACTGAGGAAGAAAAATATCTGAAACAAATGTTAAAACAAGAAGTCAAGGCTTATTGAAAGAACATAACATGATAATGCCAAAAATAAAGAAACTTCAAGAAAACATGAAGATTAAAAATAATACTCAGGCCATTAATATACCAGAGTTTGTCATCTTGAGCCAGAATCCCAAGACAGTCAATATGCCTGTGAAGTTTGTTGAAAACAAAGTTGAGAATGTCAAGAAGAGTCCCACCGAACATGAAATGGGTTACGACATAAGAGAAGATATTAAAAGGACTAAGGAAAACATCTCTTTGTTTGAAATATGCAACTTACCCCAACAAAAGGATAAGTTGTTGAAAGCACTTGAGACACCTATAATAGAACCCCAGAATGATAACCAAACTGAGGAAGACATTAGTGAAGCAAGTATAGGAGGGAAGTCTAAATATAGAACACCAGCGTTCTTACTTACTTTGATATTTTTAATTACAACGTACATAACTATTTGGTGGATTCTGGAGCATCAGTAAATGTCAGGCCACTCTCAGTCTGCAAGAAAAAAAATGGTCAACCCAAGCCAACTACAGGACAAGTTTTCCAATTAGACAGAACTGCAGTTAAAGTGATAGGAGAAATGGAAGATGTCCTGATACATTTTTCAGCAGATGAGAGGGTTTTCCAGTATATAGACATTGTGGTAGTAGAAATACTGGACACATATGGGTTGGTTTTAAGTTGTCGATGAGATTAGAAGATTATTTTGCCTCTAAGTGGTCACATTTGTGGTTTCCCGACAAAGGTTTCCAAAATCAGATAAAGGTGTTGAGGGAACCTCAAATGAAACACAACGTAATGCAGTTGGATGGGAAGAATGAACCAATGAAATTTGTTTTGGGGAACTATTTTCTTGAGCTTGAACTAGGAAATTACCAAGCTGAAGAATCCAATGACACATCCGATATCCAGTCCGATCTCCTTCAGTTTTCATGGGATGATAATATTGATTGTAATATAGTAGCATTAGTCTCAGATATAGATAGTAGTTCTAAATCAGTAGGGGTAGAAAATAAATTTTGGATTCTTTATTTTGATGGTTCCAAAACCTTGGAAGGATCAGGATCTAGCCGTGTCTTGATGCATACTGGAAAAAATAATAAATATTTCCTTTCCTGTAGATTAGAATTTGAGTGCACTAATAATACAGCTGAGTACGAAGCATTAGTCCAGGGACTAAAAAAGGAAATGGAATTAAAAGTAAAAAACTTAAAAGTGTATGGATATTTTGAAATCATTATTAAACAAGTACGAAACAAAATTCATTGCATATCACCACATTTAAAGGGTTATCAAAATGAAGTATGGGATTTACTAACAAAATTTGATGCATTCAATATCACTTCAATTGCTATATTAAAGAATGCGGCAGCTGATCTGTTAGTTACTTCAACTGCAAGGCTCGTACCAACAAATAACAAGTGTTCAATTAAATTGCTTTTCAGGCCTTCCGTTCAAGACAATATCACTAGTCTGAGGGTGTTTGATGATGATCAGCAAATTTTGGAATGTCTAATGAATGATGAAACCTTCAAAGGGGCCATAATAGATGATGAAGACCATCAAGCAAACCTACAGAATGGAAATTTTATTCCTAAATGAGTTCAGAAGTTAGAACAGATGTTTGATCTGGAAAGCAAGTTCAGAAGACCAGAAAATGTCAAGACACATAGTTCGTCTTTGCAATTTGAGTTGATAAATCTAGGGTCAGAGTTGATCCTAAATATGTGAACCTGGGGAAGTGCTGTTAACCCAGGGAAAGGAGAAAATTCATCAGTTTGTTTAGATAATACAAATATGTATTTTCTTAGACATATGAAGAACTCAAAACATATGACACCAAAATTATACAGCATGTTATTTCAATCAAAGTTGGGATCAAGCCTTATCAGCAGCCTCTAAGAAAGATACACCCCAAACTAGAACCTCTAATTCAAAGTGAGGTGAAGAAGCTTCTTGATGCTAAGATCATATTCAAGGTTAGACATTTAGAATGGGTTTCAAATTTGGTGCCAGTACGAAAGAAGTCTTGAGAGATTAGACTTTTTGTTGATTTCATAAATCTAAACTATGCATCTGATAAAGACAATTACCCTATCCCGCCCATGGAACAGATATTACAAATGGTCTCGGGTTTTGAGATGTTTTCTCTGTTAGATGGATTCTTAGGCTATAACCAAGTGTTAGTAGCAGAGGAGCACAAACTGAAGACCACTTTCAGAACCAAGTGGGGGACTTTTGCATATAGAAGGATGCCCTTTGGACTCATTAACATTGGAGAAACTTTCCAAAGGGCTATGGATATAGATTTCCACAATATGATTGGTTAGAGTGTTGTCATTTATTTGGATGATGTCATGATATTTTCTAAGAAGAGAGAAGAACATGCGTTTCATTTGAAACAGATTTTCAAACGTTGTAGAAAATATGGCATTTCTTTAAATCCTAAGAAATTTGTGTTCGCTGTTATAGAAGGAAAGCTATTGGGTCACGTTATTTCAAAGAAAGGAATCTCCATAGAATCAGAGAGGATTAAAGCAATAGAACAAATCCCTTTACCCCAAAATAAAAAAAGGTATGCAGTCTTTTATGGGGAAAAGAAATTTTGTGCGAAGGTATGTGCCAGAATTTGCTCAAATTGTCAAACCTTTGCAACAAATGATCAAGCAAAGTGTTCAATTCAAGTGGAGTGATTCATAGAAGGGTGCATTTAACAAGATCAAGACATCAATAGCTCATGCATAATCCCTTAAAATCCCCAACTTTGAAAAAGACTTCATCTTGTACACTTTTTCTTCAGATGAATCATTAGCAGCGGTGCTTACGCAGAAAGAAGAAGGGGGAGATGAGTACCCAATATCGTTTATGATCACTGGTATGCAAGGGGATGAATTGAAATATCCCACACTTGATAAGCAATATTACGCATTTTTTAAGGCCGAGAAGCAATTCAGGCCGTATATACTGAAGAACCGTACCAAAGTGATAGTTCCACACCCGGCAGTTCGATCTCTTTTTGTACAGAAAGAGTTAGGACAAAAAAGAGGTAACTGAGTAACGACCTTACAAGAGTATGACCTAGAATTCAAACTAGCAGCCATATTCAAAGGGCAAGGGATCTGTGTTATGGAGAAAACTTCCTATGGCTTGGGGTACCACAATAGATAGAGTAACTGTAGAAATCAATCCTTTCCTATATGCAAGAGAAACCAAACATCTAACACTAAAGGGTCTCGAAACATACCTTATTCCAGATGGTTGATGTAGATCCCCATTGAGCTTTTCCACTCTCGCTTGTATTGATAATTTTCTCTCTCAACATTCAGCAAACAAGACAAGCATGCTATATATTATTGTGTTAGACCTAGTCTAGAATATATAATCAATAACATGTAAGCATTTAAAAGCATCCATGGATTCAATACTCATTTAAATACACATTATTGGACAGGAAAAGATATTTCTATTAATATAAATAAGAGATTACAATAGTGAAAACCTATGTCGGCACGTCTTCGAATCGGAGAAACTGATTCCTCCACCTGGGCCTCCACCACTTCAATCCTCCATCTCTCGATAGTAATCTCACAAGCAAAAGAAAGCTTGGGAAGAACACAAAGTTCTCCAAGGGACAAAGAGATGCAGACTCAAGTATAAGCTCTGGCAACAATGGACTATAGTTTTCTTGCTCGTTAATTCCTCCTCCCTTCAATGTATCCAAAGGGTTCCTTATATAGTGCTTCAATGGGGTAATGGAAGGTCAAATCCGAGCAATCTCAAGGCATATGGAAGGCCAAGAGACAAGTGACTCGGATCCACATCAAGGAGAACTCCAAAACTATTTGGCCTTTTGCACACATCCTGATGTATGTGGGTTTAAGGGTCAAATCCACGTATATATGTGAGAATAGGTTTAAAAGTCACGTATAGAAAATAATGCATGTTTTTAGGGATGATATTGGAAACATCAAAGGTACAAAAATGGTCCATGGGGTCTAAAGAGTCCGCAGAGGGACAGGGAAGGCCATAAAGGTGTGATCCACCATGTGTGGTAAAATCAGCTGTAACAGATTCCCCCTAATGTGTGAGGTCAGAGGGGTCATACGATGGCTGAAATACATTATAAGTCCATCCTAGAAGTGGAGTGATGAAGAACCAGGTGGAAGAACCAGCCATCCAACAGTACAATACAATGATCAAACTTTGCACATAACTGCAAGTAGATATAGTAGTCGTGGATATACATTTAAGGATTCCACGATATACATTTCAGGATTCCACGATATCGAGATTAGTAGGGATGTAACATTTGATGAAGAGACAACTCTTAATAAGTCTATAAGGTGTCAGCTTGAAGAAGTACATGAAGAGTATGTGTTGTTCAGGATAAAGAACCCTTGTAACCTAGGGTCCGGGGTTAACAACTTACTACTAACTTGCAGACAATCAGCTTTTTACAGGAAATGGAAAGAGAATAGGAAGAAAATATTGACTTACCTGATTAACGATGGTTGATCCAAGCTTGATCTTCTCTCGCTCCACTTCTCTCCAAAGCTTATAGGGATGTACTTCTCCACCTGCAAAGAGAAAATCCTTAAAGTAATATCTCATTCATATGTATACTAGAGGTTAGATGAACAACATATATATAACATAATCACACATATTCATTAATCCAATATACACGAAATAAACTCAATATAATATTGGAAGAAGAATTCTCTTTATTAACAAGTGGTGAATAAGATAAGAGCACAACCCAACTTCTAACACAAGGAATCCTCTGCAACCAAAGGACTCTGAGTTCTGCTGCTCCAAGACTCTGAAGATATACCACTAGCATAACTTTGCTCTCCAAAATTGATTCCTTAGCCCCCACCCCAAGGCCTCTATTTATACTTTGGGAAATAGAGTGGTTTTGAAGGTTGGGATGGTTGGGATAGTTATGGATTAGGCCCCAACTAATCTCATATAATCTTGATTTATTTTTTTTAATGTCGAATTAGGGTATACATGGGTATTAGTATAGGAAACTCACGTATGACACACGCGTTTCTCAAAGGGAACTCACATATGCAAGTATACGCAGGTTGCAATGCAAATACTCAAGTATGACAAGCAAGTTGCAATGCATATAGTCTCGTATGCAAACCAAAATTCATAATAAAAATATATAAGGTTGGTCTGAGGAAAATGCATCAAAGGTCATGCCCATCTATAGTGTTTAGGACACTTCAATCCAAATTGTCCTTTTGTGTACCAACATGAGGAATGTCAGCACTCGGATGGAGAAGTGCCATTTTGGATGATAACAGATGCCCCCTAATGTGTGAGGTCAGAGGGAAGCGATGGCCGAAATACATTATAATCATTATCTTGGAGAACTCAGAAGTCCAAGGAAGTACTTTTAACAAATACATATCAAATGTCATATACAAAATCATATTTGAGGATGCCATGTTCAATATACTGGAACACTAGCTCCTTTACAATATTTGAGTACATCATATGATACGAGTGCTAGACCACGTATATTACAAAGGTGGATCGAAGCCACAATATACAATCATGATGAGTCTTCAAAGATATGGAAGCTGTGTAAGTGAACACAACACAATCTTGCGCAACTTAGGTTATAAATGTGAACTTAATGTCTTCATCATAATCCAAAGGAACCAATACAATCCAGGCCATGTGGATAGCTGTGTCGAAGTAGAACATGGAAAGGAAAAAAGAGATTTCCAATCAATAGGTGACAATTGATAACTGAAGCAAAGGAATTCACCAAGGATGAAAGTGAATTCTAGGGTACCATCGTCAAAACTCTAGGTCTTCATCTTCAGGAAATGCTGATGAGAAACCATGCCGTGATGAGGAAGGCAATAGATCCTCCAACGGATCACAAGAGTGACTAGGAACTGGATAAAGGAAGGTAGACACAAGTGATATTAGATAGGATAATGATGGAATTAAGATAAAAATCAGAAACAGGGATAGATCCTTGAACAGTGAGCACGACACAAAGATGACCCAAGACAACATTTTAACTTTGCAGATAGAACAACTAAACTTATCTGTCATGTAGGAGACATGATCAGATTCCCCAGGCATAAATGACAAGTGGAGGAGTAAGAAACTCAAAGTGATAGTTGGAACTTAAAGTGTACAATGAGACATGAGTATCGAAAAGTTCAGAGAGTGCTATGTTCAAAGAGGACATGCTGCCACCGACTGTAACCTAAAGAGAAAACTTCTTCCTTATCTTTCCTGTTAAATTTTAATGAGTCCAGGAAAGTCAACTCAACTCTCTCTTCATTTTTCACAAGCTTGAAGAGAAGAAGGAATAATGCTTGATAATGTCACTTATTCGTGTATTTTACGAGCCCGAACTAGTACATGCTCGGCTAGTATTTTCATATTTAGAGAGTCTGAAAACACCAAAGAAGACTCCAATGGGGTTCCTTTTTCGTCCAATTTAGTCTCCTGAAACTGAAAAGTATAAAACATATCTCAAAAGAACTCTCTTAACTTCCGAAGAAGAAAAGGTGAACCTTTTTCGCACTTAGTTAGGGGGGTCCGAAAAAGGTTAAATTACAACCTAACCAATGCTCTTTCAAGAGCATCTTATAGCTTGATTTTTATGAGTGTGAAGGAAAGAAATATCACTCGGAAATATCCATTTGAGTACGAGAAATGGGGCTTACAACAGTAAACTCTATTCTTTGTTCTTGTTGTTTAACGAGCATGAAAAATACATAAAGTACACTTGGCATCTTTTTCATGTTTAGGTCCAGAGCATGAAAAAGAAAAAACTAAGCTCATACCAGGTGGTCCTTTTCCATAAGTTTAGTCCCTCAGGTCTGAAAAAGTGATAAACCTATGCTTGAGAATACTCTTCTCAATTCCACAGAAAAGAGAGTGATCCTTTCTCGTATTATTCCACATGGTCCGAGAAAGAGATAACCTACCACCAATGTGGATGCCCATTCACATATTCTTAACAAGCCTGAATGAATAAGTTTACTTGGCAGTCAAGTCTATTTTTAGGAGTTATACTTGGGCCTAAAGAAACTCCATAAGGGGATAGCTTGTAAAAAGAGAAAAAAAATGAGGCTCAATTTGGCGTGAAAAAATAGCTAAGAAGGCTCCCTAGAACCTATGACAAATGCGGAATTAGTACCAAAAGACAATAAATGTGTTCTAATCTAGGGTACTCATGTTAGGAAAGCCCTATCCGTGGAGGAAAAATGACATAAACAAGATACTAATGGTTGAATATCATAGTCCGTGGTGGAAGTAATAATCCTAGGGGTAAAGCGGATTAAGTATAAATGCAAAAATGCATATAAATGATCAAAATCCTACCCTATATGAGTGGAAAATGACTTTGAATAACCTTGGACCTGTTTCATTAGGTAAAAAATAACATGGCATTAGTTTGATTTTAATAAAAATTACAAACTATAGGTTAAAAAACCCACTTTTCGAAATTATTTCTATAAATAGTGAAAAAATAGAAATCAAATTCACCATTTGGCATTTTTACCCAATATAGACAAGTTTTACCTCTACTTTCAATTACTCGTTGTGGTTAAACCATTGGACGAATTTCAAAACTGCAAGTGCCAGGTAAATCTACTCTCCATGCTCTTTCATTTTATCCAAGAAAATTTTTGATTTTAGGAAAAAATTTGATGTTTTTAACCAATGTAAAGGCAGTCACGCTTTATATGCGGGTATGCAATGTAAACAGTCGCTTATACACGTTTTATACGTGGATTGCTCGAAAGAAACTCGTGTATGATATGCGACATGTCCAAAGTACAATCGTGTATATTGCGTGATATATAAAAATGCTATCTAGGGCTAAAATAATTTTTTTTACATGAATTTAATGTTTAATAATGGTCTTGTTAACATGCTGAGACATGGTGTTGGAGTGGAGGGAGAGGGAGCATGAAGACATGGACCGAGATTCTCTTTGAAGTGCCCCCACAGTGCGTGCATTGCGGCAAAGTGGGTTGCTTAAATTATTTTGTACCTCACCTATGCGATCGAATGTCTGCTTACTAGAGTTTTTGATAAACTACTGCGATCATGATCTAGGTGCATTTGACTTACAAGGTGAGATTCTAGAGCTTACACTGGAAGACATCTATTTCAAATCTCGTTTGTCACAACGGGGAGCTCTTGTCAAATTGGAAGGTACCGGTAGGGGCGGTGACCTTCTAAGTGTTCAGAACTACATTGACACTTACTGCGTGCCTGGTACTCAAAAAAGGGGTACTTGCATCCCTATTGTTCATATTCACAGCTTTCCATTACAAGTGTTGGTAAGAACGATAGTGAGGGTTGCAGGATCATCATCACTTCATCTTGCAACTCGAAACCAAATGAGAATTGCGGTGGAATGTCTACAGGGAGCCTTATATGATTGGTGCTCGAGAGTAATCCTAATAATGAAGAAGCAACTCTCTGACTGCAAGAGAGGTCAACAAAAAAAATTTGATTATTCTATCATATTGGTGGCCTTTTCCTTTAAGAGAGTGCCCAGTCTCAGTCCCGCAGTACCTCTACTAGTTTCCTCTCCCCGTCAGCCTAGGCTGAGTAAGTGGGGATAAATGTTCCTTCACCAGGGTGGCGGTGGATCGATTTAGAGTGTGTACAATGATGAATTATACCTATGGCGGGAACAATAGCTACCAGCACTGGAGCAATTTCAATATGCTGGGTTGGATTTTCGGGGTGACAATGCCCTTTTACTCCCTCCTGGAGGAGCATGGGGAGCATCAGGTATTTTGGTTTTTCAAGTTTTTTAATTTTTTATGAATTTTAGTCATAAAGATATATACATATGTATAAGAGTTTTAATCCTTTAAATGTTTGAAAATGCAGACATTGGATGAGTTTGCCCTGTTGGGAATCCTCGTATGTATGTGCGACCAGTGGCAGGAGAGGATCATGGTCTGATTAGGGTTCTTGAGTGGAAGCTAGTCAGGCTTACCCAAAGAGTACCTACTTTGCGTATTGATCAGATCACTGCCGTTATGTAGGAGTTAGTGGTTGGTATCCTACCTATATGGATATGACTTATGAGAAGGGTAGCCATAGTAGTACTTGTTTACATAGAAGCTTCTATAGTGGAAGAGGCTGAAGAAGCTCGAGAGCAAGATGACCAGGATGAGCAGGGTGGTCAGGATGACCAGGGTGGTAAAGCTTAGACTTAGGAGAATTTTATGGATTACGATCCAGACTTTGTATATTTTTTGTATATTATATAGTTATGACTGGATCTGAGGATCAAACCTGACCTATCTATATGGATAGATATTCACACACACACACACACACATATTTTTTCGGTTTATTTACATGTGTTTTTCAATGTATCTGTTGTAAATTTTATGAAATATGTGTTAAATGCCAATCCAAGATATAATTCGCATATGCATCAGTTAATGAATTTTGATTTCTTGGAATATGATTAAATGTAATAAAATCAAAATTTATTTCCAATAACCTAACTTGCATAAACTGACATAGTAGAATAGGGTTTCGCACCTGATAAGCTCGATTGAGCTGGGAAACTACTAGTTGAGAGTCAAGCTTGACTTCCAGCTGGGTAATGCCTCATGACAAGGCGTCCCATAAAAGCTCAATGACGGCCCTATACTCGACCACATTATTGGTAGCAGGACCTAGACAAGCGCCTCGAGAGGCAACTAGTTGTCATGAGGGTGAGTAAATAACCCATGTGGCTGAAGCTAGGTTGCAAGTGTGGCGACTAGCGCCATTTGAAAAACCTACGAACCACTCGGAAGACATCTGTAACAACCGAAATATGATATAAGAACACAAACCGGTGAACTATTGTACATAAAGCTTCTAGGGATGTACTTATCTACCCGCAAAGAGCAAATCCTTCAAGTAATATCTCATGCATATGTATATTAGAGATTAGATGAACATCATATATATAACATAATCACACATATTCATTAAGCCAATATACATGAAATAAACTCAATACAAGATTGGAAGAAGAATTCTCTTTATTAACAAGTGGTGAATAAGATAAGAGTACAACCCAACTTCTGACACAAGGACTCCTCTGCAACCAAAGGATTCTAAGTTATGCTACTCCAAGACTCTGAAGATATACCACCAGCATAACGTTTCTCTCCAAAATTGATTCCTTAGCCCCCACCCCAAGGCCTCTATTTATACTTTGGGAAATAGAGTGGTTTCGAAGGTTGGGATGGTTGAGATGGTTGGGATAGTTATGGATTAGGCCCCAAGTAATATGATATAATATTGATTTATATTTTTTAATGTTGAATTAGGGTATATGTGGGTATTAATATAGGAAACTTGAGTATGACACACGAGTTCCTCAAAGGGAACTTGCATATGAAAGTATACGCGGGTTGCAATGCAAATACTCGTGTATGACACGCGAGTTGCAATGCACATAGTCACATATGCAACCCAAAATTCATAATAAAAGTATACAAGGCTGGTATGAGGAAAATGCATCAAAGGTCATGCCCATCTATAGTGTTTAGGCCACTTCAATCCAAATTTTCCTTTTGTGTACCAACATGAGGAATGTTGGCACTCGGACGGAGAAGTGCCATTTTGGCTGATAATAGGATGTACCTCCCATAAGGACAGAATATGAACCATATCCTAAAATAGTAGCATCAGAAGATCATGAAATGCTAGAAACTCAGGAGCCCCCTACTATGTATATCTCTCAAAAGAGAAAACCTGCTTGGGTAAGAGAAACCATACAAGAAGAATAAAGATATGGAGCACCAAAAGGATCCACAAGAACCAAGAAAAGATCAAAGCCATATTCAAGTTATGTAGCTTTGATGTGTGATCTTGTAGACTGAGAACCCACTAGATATGAGGAAGCTGTGTAGAAGAAAGAATGGGTTGAAGCAATGATGAAAGAATACTAGTCGATCATGAAGAATGATGTTTGGGATATTGTTCCCAAACTAGAAAACAAGAGTGTGGTATCTTCAAAATGGATCTAGAAGATAAAACATGATGCTGATGGAAGTATTGAAAACTACATAGTAAGATTTTTGGCTAGAGAATCCTCTCAGAAAGAGGGGATTGATTATGAAGAGACATTTGCTCCAGTAGCAAGGTACGATTCCATTAGAACTATCATGACACTTGCCACCATGATGAAGTGGGACTTACACCAGATGGATGTAAAGACAACCTTCCTTAATGGTGTGATTGAGGAGAGGTTTACATCGAAAAACCACAAGGATTTGAAGTCGAAGACAAAGCGACTCATGTATGAAAGTTGAAAAAGGCTCTGTATGGACTAAAGAATTCTCCTAGAGCTTGGTATGGCAGAATAGATAGATTCTTGACAACCATGGGGTTTACCAAGAGTAAAGCTGATCCCAATATTTATATGAAGATTATGGATGATGAACCAGTCATACTATTGTTGTATGTGGATGATCTATTTCTGATTGGAAATAAGAAACAAATCAAGGATTGCAAGAAGAAGCTAGCTAAAGAATGCAAGATGAAAGATATTGGATTGATGCATTATTTCCTAGGGCTGGAAGTGTGGCAGAGCCCAGAAGGAATATTTTTGAATCAGGGAAAGTATGCAGTAGAAATATTGAAAATATTTGATATGTTGGATTGTAAATCCATGGCCACATCCATGGACACCAAATTGAAGCTGTTGTAGGATGAAACATTCAAGCTAGTGGACATGACTCACTATAGATAGATTATTGGGTCTGTTAGCACTCAGAATGTACCCAGGTTGTAGGAGGCACACCCCGAGGTAACAGCAAAACCACTTTAGGAAGATATTGATATTTCTCTCCCAGAGAGGGATCTCTCAACACAAATCTCACAAAATCAAATGATAAACAATATTTAAGCATTCATTCATTTGGCTGAACCATTCACATATCCATTGGGCATGGAGTCATATACAGGTAAAAGATCATAAAGATACATACACGAGAACTACCAAAGGCAAGATAATCACATCATTACAGTCATCAAATTCGATCTGGGTGAAACGAAAGAGATGAGAAAACAGTCCATCAATACAGAGCGTCTAAAACGAATTCCATATTGACTTTAGCAGAAAAAGCATATAATATCTGAAATAATGAATAGAGCATAAACATATGAATTCTACTCATTCGACACTGCATTCCAGATACGAAGGAAGAACAAAATGGAGTGTTACACAAAGGAAATAACAAGCACATAAAGGAAATGGCACAGACTGCAACATCAAGACACATGAATCTTTGACAGGAAACTTCTCATGCATTCACTTTATTTCTCAAAACAGATATGTCTTTCCAAACCAGCAACTCTCTTGATGGGATCCAACCCCCATCTCATAAAAAGATACAAATATATAGATCAAATAATAAGTCTGCCCCCAGCAGATGAACAACAGAATGACCAGCGTAAATTAGAGTTTGTAACTAATTTCCTACACCACTAGGAAGTTGTTACAACTCCATTCCTAACAGATTATAGAGTATCACATCAACTGAGTAACAAACTTGGCCACACAGCTCCACGTCCCCGCTTCATCAGCTCTTTGGTATATGCCACCTGTCCCCTACTGAGAAAGATTAAGCTTTGTTTTCCCCAGCCTCTCTATAGCCCTCCATTGCTCGACACTTGGGGTGTCGCTTTCCATCATCTCTTGGATGGCTACCTCGAGTTCCATGTAGGCTTCGTAGGAATTCTTAGGCAGTCTGGCTTTGATAGCTGTAAACTTCTGCGGATTAAGTATAAATGCAAAAATGCATATAAATGATCAAAATCCTACCCTATATGAGTGGAAAATGACTTTGAATAACCTTGGACCTGTTTCATTAGGTAAAAAATAACATGGCATTAGTTTGATTTTAGTAAAAATTACAAACTATAGGTTAAAAAACCCACTTTTCGAAATTATTTCTATAAATAGTGAAAAAATAGAAATCAAATTCACCATTTGGCATTTTTACCCAATATAGACAAGTTTTACCTCTACTTTCAATTACTCGTTGTGGTTAAACCATTGGACGAATTTCAAAACTGCAAGTGCCAGGTAAATCTACTCTCCATGCTCTTTCATTTTATCCAAGAAAATTTTTGATTTTAGGAAAAAATTTGATGTTTTTAACCAATGTAAAGGCAGTCACGCTTTATATGCGGGTATGCAATGTAAACAGTCGCTTATACACGTTTTATACGTGGATTGCTCGAAAGAAACTCGTGTATGATATGCGACATGTCCAAAGTACAATCATGTATATTGCGTGATATATAAAAATGCTATCTAGGGCTAAAATAATTTTTTTTACATGAATTTAATGTTTGATAATGGTCTTGTTAACAGGCTGAGACATGGTGTTGGAGTGGAGGGAGAGGGAGCATGAAGACATGGACCGAGATTCTCTTTGAATTGCCCCCACAGTGCGTGCATTGCGGCAAAGTGGGTTGCTTAAATTCTTTTGTACCTCACCTATGCGATCGAATGTCTGCTTACTAGAGTTTTTGATAAACTACTGGGATCATGATCTAGGTGCATTTGACTTACAAGGTGAGATTCTAGAGCTTACACTGGAAGACATCTATTTCAAATCTGGTTTGTCACAATGGGGAGCTCTTGTCAAATTGGAAGGTACCGGTAGGGGCGGTGACCTTCTAAGTGTTCAGAACTACATTGACACTTACTGCGTGCCTGGTACTCAAAAAAGGGGTACTTGCATCCCTATTGTTCATATTCACAGCTTTCCATTACAAGTGTTGGTAAGAACGATAGTGAGGGTTGCAGGATCATCATCACTTCATCTTGCAACTCGAAACCAAATGAGAATTGCGGTGGAATGTCTACAGGGAGCCTTATATGACTGGTGCTCGAGAGTAATCCTAATAATGAAGAAGCAACTCTCTGACTACAAGAGAGGTCAACAAAAAAAATTTGATTATTCTATCATATTGGTGGCCTTTTCCTTTAAGAGAGTGCCCAGTCTCAGTCCCGCAGTACCTCTACTAGTTTCCTCTCCCCGTCAGCCTAGGATGAGTAAGTGGGGATAAATGTTCCTTCACCAGGGTGGCGGTGGATCGATTTAGAGTGTGTACAATGATGAATTCTACCTATGGCGTGAACGATAGCTACCATCACTGGAGCAATTTCAATATGCTGGGTTGGATTTTCGGGGTGACAATGCCCTTTTACTCCCTCCTGGAGGAGCATGGGGAGCATCAGGTATTTTGGTTTTTCAAGTTTTTTAATTTTTTATGAATTTTAGTCATAAAGATATATACATATGTATAAGAGTTTTAATCCTTTAAATGTTTGAAAATGCAGACATTGGATGAGTTTTCCCTGTTGGGTATCCTCGTATGTATGTGCGACCAGTGGCAGGAGAGGATCATGGTCTGATTAGGGTTCTTGAGTGGAAGCTGGTCAGGCTTACCCAAAGAGTACCTACTTTGCGTATTGATCAGATCACTGCCGTTATGTAGGAGTTAGTGGTTGGTATCCTACCTATATGGATATGACTTATGAGAAGGGTAGCCATAGTAGTACTTGTTTACATAGAAGCTTCTATAGTGGAAGAGGCTGAAGAAGCTCGAGAGCAAGATGACCAGGATGAGCAGGGTGGTCAGGATGACCAGGGTGGTCAAGCTTAGACTTAGGAGCATTTTATGGATTACGATCCAGACTTTGTATATTTTTTGTATATTATATAGTTATGACTAGATCTGAGGATCAAACCTGACCTATCTATATGGATAGATATTCACACACACACACACACACATATATTTTTTTGGTTTATTTACATGTGTTTTTCAATGTATCTGTTGTAAATTTTATGAAATATGTGTTAAATGCCAATCCAAGATATAATTCGCATATGCATCAGTTAATGAATTTTGATTTCTTGGAATATGATTAAATGTAATAAAATCAAAATTTATTTCCAATAACCTAACTTGCATAAACTGACATAGTAGAATAGGGTTTCGCACCTGATAAGCTCGATTGAGCTGGGAAACT
Organism: Pseudotsuga menziesii; assembly: GCA_001517045.1. NCBI lineage: Eukaryota > Viridiplantae > Streptophyta > Pinopsida > Pinales > Pinaceae > Pseudotsuga > Pseudotsuga menziesii. Next base: position 76,315 of record LPNX011068999.1, on the reverse strand, counting down.
ACCAGTTGAGAGTCAAGCTTGACTTCCAGCTGGGTAATGCCTCATGACAAGGCGTCCCATAAAAGGTCAATGACGGCCCTATACTCGACCACATTATTGGTAGCAGGACCTAGACAAGCGCCTCGAGAGGCAACTAGTTGTCATGAGGGTGAGTAAATAACCCATGTGGCTGAAGCCAGGTTGCAAGTGTGGCGACTAGCGCCATTTGAAAAACCTACGAACCACTCGGAAGACATCTGTAACAACCGAAATATGATATAAGAACACAAACCGGTGAACTATTGTACATAAAGCTTCTAGGGATGTACTTATCCACCCGCAAAGAGCAAATCCTTCAAGTAATATCTCATGCATATGTATATTAGAGATTAGATGAACATCATATATATAACATAATCACACATATTCATTAAGCCAATATACATGAAATAAACTCAATACAAGATTGGAAGAAGAATTCTCTTTATTAACAAGTGGTGAATAAGATAAGAGTACAACCCAACTTCTGACACAAGGACTCCTCTGCAACCAAAGGATTCTGAGTTATGCTACTCCAAGACTCTGAAGATATACCACCAGCATAACATTTTTCTCCAAAATTGATTCCTTAGCCCCCACCCCAAGGCCTCTATTTATACTTTGGGAAATAGAGTGGTTTCGAAGGTTGGGATGGTTGAGATGGTTGGGATAGTTATGGATTAGGCCCCAAGTAATATGATATAATCTTGATTTATATTTTTTAATGTTGAATTAGGGTATATGTGGGTATTAATATAGGAAACTTGAGTATGACACACGAGTTTCTCAAAGGGAACTTGCATATGAAAGTATACGCGGGTTGCAATGCAAATACTCGTGTATGACACGCGAGTTGCAATGCACATAGTCACATATGCAACCCAAAATTCATAATAAAAATATACAAGGCTGGTATGAGGAAAATGCATCAAAGGTCATGCCCATCTATAGTGTTTAGGCCACTTCAATCCAAATTTTCCTTTTGTGTACCAACATGAGGAATGTTGGCACTCGGACGGAGAAGTGCCATTTTGGCTGATAATAGGATGTACCTCCCATAAAGACAGAATATGAACCATATCCTAAAATAGTAGCATCAGAAGATCATGAAATTCTAGAAACTCAGGAGCCCCCTACTATGTATATCTCTCAAAAGAGAAAACCTGCTTGGGTAAGAGAAACCATACAAGAAGAATAAAGATATGGAGCACCAAAAGGATCCACAAGAACCAAGAAAAGATCAAAGCCATATTCCAGTTATGTAGCTTTGATGTGTGATCTTGTAGACTGAGAACCCACTAGATATGAGGAAGCTGCGTAGAAGAAAGAATGGGTTGAAGCAATGATGAAAGAATACTAGTCGATCATGAAGAATGATGTTTGGGATATTGTTCCCAAACTAGAAAACAAGAGTGTGGTATCTTCAAAATGGATCTAGAAGATAAAACATGATGCTGATGGAAGTATTGAAAACTACATAGTAAGATTTTTGGCTAGAGAATCCTCTCAGAAAGAGGGGATTGATTATGAAGAGACATTTGCTCCAGTAGCAAGGTACGATTCCATTAGAACTATCATGACACTTGCCACCATGATGAAGTGGGACTTACACCAGATGGATGTAAAGACAACCTTCCTTAATGGTGTGATTGAGGAGAGGTTTACATCGAACAACCACAAGGATTTGAAGTCGAAGACAAAGTGACTCATGTATGAAAGTTGAAAAAGGCTCTGTATGGACTAAAGAATTCTCCTAGAGCTTGGTATGGAAGAATAGATAGATTCTTGACAACCATGGGGTTTACCAAGAGTAAAGATGATCCCAATATTTATATGAAGATTATGGATGATGAACCAGTCATACTATTGTTGTATGTGGATGATCTATTTCTGATTGGAAATAAGAAACAAATCAAGGATTGTAAGAAGAAGCTAGCTAAAGAATGCAAGATGAAAGATATTGGATTGATGCATTATTTCCTAGGGCTGGAAGTGTGGCAGAGCCCAGAAGGAATATTTTTGAATCAGGGAAAGTATGCAGTAGAAATATTGAAAAGATTTGATATGTTGGATTGTAAATCCATGGCCACATCCATGGACACCAAATTGAAGCTGTTGTATGATGAAACATTCGAGCTAGTGGACATGACTCACTATAGATAGATTATTGGGTCTGTTAGCACTCAGAATGTACCCAGGTTGTAGGAGGCACACCCCGAGGTAACAGCAAAACCACTTTAGGAAGATATTGATATTTCTCTCCCTGAGAGGGATCTCTCAACACAAATCTCACAAAATCAAATGATAAACAATATTTAAGCATTCATTCATTTGGCTGAACCATTCACATATCCATTGGGTATGGAGTCATATACAGGTAAAAGATCATAAAGATACATACACGAGAACTACCAAAGGCAAGATAATCACATCATTACAGTCATCAAATTCGATCTGGGTGAAATGGAAGAGATGAGAAAACAGTCCATTAATACAGAGCGTCTAAAACGAATTCCATATCGACTTTAGCAGAAAAAGCATATAATATCTGAAATAATGAATAGAGCATAAACATATGAATTCTACTCATTCGACACTGCATTCCAGATACGAAGGAAGAACAAAATGGAGTGTTACACAAAGGAAATAACAAGCACATAAAGGAAATGGCACAGACTGCAACATCAATGACACATGAATCTTTGACAGGAAACTTCTCATGCATTCACTTTATTTCTCAAAACAGATATGTCTTTCCAAACCAGCAACTCTCTTGATGGGATCCAACCCCCATCTCATAAAAAGATACAAATATATAGATCAAATAATAAGTCTGCCCCCAGCAGATGAACAACAGAATGACCAGCGTAAATTAGAGTTTGTAACTAATTTCCTACACCACTAGGAAGTTGTTACAACTCCATTCCTAATAGATCATAGAGTATCACATCAACTGAGTAACAAACTTGGCCACACAGCTCCACGTCCCCGCTTCATCAGCTCTTTGGTATATGCCACCTGTCCCCTACTGAGAAAGATTAAGCTTTGTTTTCCCCAGCCGCTCTACAGCCCTCCATTGCTCGAAACTTGGGGTGTCGCTTTCCATCATCTCCCGGATGGCTACCTCGAGTTCCATGTAGGCTTTGTAGGACTTCTTAGGCAGTCTATCTCTGATAGCTGTAAACTTCTGCAGGACTTTGAAATCTTCATATAGCACGTCCACAATGGTTTGTCCCGACAGGCTTTTCTCCAGCTCATTGAATTTTGAATGGTCCATACGAGCCCTGACAATCAGGTGATTATAATGTTCCTGTGGGAGCAGTCGACCCTTTTCATTCCAGAAGCATGGAAACCCTTCTTCAAACAGCCTTTCGAACTCCTTTTTGAACCTGTTGACCTCTACCATCAATTCCTCCGATTTGTCCTGAACCACCTTCATTAACTGGTGCTTGTGAACGATTTTCTTTGCTGACAGGACTATTGAGACTCTGTCCTTTATGCCTATATCATGCAACTTTTGATAGGTTAACGAATTCAGGAAGTCCAGGGTGTTTTGGGCGGTAGTGAGAGGTCTCTTTACCATGTGTTCGTTTACTACTTTCAATCTTTGCTGAGCTGAATCTATCAAACCACACAAATCATCAATATAGTTAAGGTAGTGCCTAAACTTGGTAATCTCAATACTTATGGTGTCCCAGATGATATGCTTTGCCCCTTGAAGGGGGCTCTTTCCAATACATTTCTCCTTCAATTCCTCAACCTTCTGTTGTAATTGGCCCTTGTCCTGCAAGAGCTGCGTTCTGCTTTCATTGACCTTGGCTAACTCGGCTTTCACCTTCTCATTTTCGGCTTGCAATTCCTTAATAGTCTCCTCCTTCAAACTCACTTGGGACATAGATTCCAACAGGTCATCGGCAGAACAATCATCTAATGGCTTTCGGATAGCTACAATGGATAAGTCGTCACCGGTAGGGGTCTGGTTTATTAGCTCATCCATAATCTCCTTTTCTACATTCTGCTCTTTCTTCAGCTCTGCAATTTGGGACAGTAGTTCTTCCCTCTTGGCATTCCACCTATCCCTTTCCTCTTGTAGCTCTCCAGCCTTCCCTTTGTGCTCCATCATTTCCTGATAGAGTTTATCTTTCTCCTCTTGGAGGGCTAGCAATTCAACTGACTGGACATGTTCCGAGCCTGGCATCTTCAACTTCTTCTTCAGAACTTGCAGGGCATTATCTTTTTCTTCTAACAATCTCTTCACAGCCTGGGTGTTGTCTGAACTGGCGATGTCTGCCTGCAGTTTCTTTACCTGAACAACATTTGACTTATTCTCCACTTTCTCGTGTCTCACTTGGATTTCTAACTTGTCGACCAACGCCTCCAATTTGCTGTTCTTCATCATAGCCTGCAACAGGTCCGAATAAATAATGTCGCTTGTTTGCTTATGTAATTGTATCTTGTCTGGAGTACTTATCTTATCCAGATGGATCTCTATTTCGGACATTCATTTATCGTTCCCTATAGCCATCTTGAAGGTATTCTTCTCCGCGTGTCTAGCCGAGACTAGAGACGTTTTAGAACTCTGCAGGTTCCTTACCCTTGGAAGCAAATTTCTTGTTTCTTCCAGGGATTGCTTCCTCTTCTCTAGATAGCTCGTCTTGAGATCTTCTTTTGATTTGAACAGGGAACCGGATTCTAAATTGTTACTATCATCTTCTGAACCTTTAAAGGAAAACTGACTAACCTGTACTGTCTTCAGGGGAACCAAAGCAGCCTTTTTGGAAACTCCAGACACCCCTTCCTCCACGATCTCACTTCCTTTGAGCAGCTTCTCCTTCTTATGGGATGTTTGCTCATCTACTTCCATATTCTTTGCTTCGGCCAAA
>LPNX011068999.1:45275-70940 GCA_001517045.1 Pseudotsuga menziesii | reverse complement strand
ACAGGAATCGAGAGCGAGCATCAATTGGGCAACTTCGGAAAAACTCAGCAAGGATGGCTTCATTCACGGACTCGCGGTTTCCGGGATAATCCTCAGGTAGATTAAGATTTTCTCTAACTACTGCAGCATCAATTTTACATAAAATCCTAGACGCAGACTGACTTACTATGACCCTCTGGGAGGGGGATTAATTCGCCGCGCACCATTCGGAAAATTCAGGGAAGTGGAGGGTTTGTTCCAGGGCGAAAAAATATAAAAAGGACTTACATACATTTAAAACATCATTTCCCCATAAAAAACAGGACCACAATCTATCTTTACTACCAGCCACACTTCCTGTAGACAAGAAAGGGTCATAGACACCTCTGTGTCTGTCTACCAGGAACTCTTCTCTTCCGTCCGGGACCCGACCAGACACAGAAGCTTCACTCTGTTGGTCCATTTCTCAATTTATATACTATGAATGGGGTGAAGAAGTTACAGGATTTGAGGTCCTACCTGGCTCACTATGAAGGCGTGTGCTCGGAATGCGCCTTGGTACTTGACAACTGGAAGCGCCCAAATCAATAGGTCCTTTTCGCCGGGTCCCGAGAAATAAAATAATCACAGAAGATGTCAATTTCGCCTTTATAGGACCACCCTGATTCGACACGTGGGAGGCATTTATTTCCGCAACCACTACTTGTCTCTAACCCTCGCGCATCTTTCTTTTCCGGGTTCATTTCTGACCGTCGATCCCTTCAGTGCAAATTCCTGGCCCTCGGATCACATGCCACATGTCCCTTTTCCGTCGAGCCTCCTTGATTTAACCGTCGTGCAACTTTGGGCCCCGGAGTCATCTGCAGCCGTCGATCTGTTTTGCCTTCGCGGGTGGGCCGTCGGATTGTGCTTCGTCTACCGATTCCGCTGGGCTCTTCCATCTTAATCCGCCGAGAAACTTTGCTCAGCGGAATCACCCTCGCCCGTTGATGTGATCCGCCGTCACTCCTACACCGTCAGATCAAGTGCCGCGTACCAGATTCTGCCGGGTAATCCGGAATTATCCTCTACGCTATTTCTTCCTCCGGAATTCTTCTCGGCCGTCGATGGGATGCCAGGTGTTCAACAACCGTCCGATCTTGCGTCACGTACCATATTCCGCTGGGTGCTGGGGGTTTATCGGGTGCGCAAGTCTCCATTCCGGAATCATTTTCCGTCGTCGATCCACCATCTTGCGATCTCTAACCGTCGGATCGAGCAGCACGTATCCATTTCCGCTGGGTGGTCTAAAGGTTATCGCGTGTGCACGTTACCTTTCCGGAAACCAACACGCCCGTCGATCAATGCTGTCCTCAATCCTCGTCCGTAGGATCAGGAGGATTATATGCGATTCCGCTGGCCCTTCATTTCCTTATCCACCTTGCACTTTCAGCCAGCGAATTTGACATGGGCTGTAGATCAGCTCTGAGCAATGTTAAAACCTTTGATGTGTGCAGGCTGTTAGAGGCCCGAAATTCCCCTATCTTGCTCGTATGTTCTAGATGGCGGAAAGGGTATAAACCATTGATTTGCTTCTCCTTTAGACCATGGTTCAGGACCTTTTCCGACTCGGCTGCTCTTTAGATTATCAAGCCCCCTTTGTACTATATCCTTAGCCCAAAGTATTTAATCAACAAAATCTCACCTCCCATCGGTCTTGCATCTTTTTTGTAAAATACAGGTGTTAACAGGGTCATTAATCTATCTGACGAACACAAGGCCAGATATATGCTTTTCTATGAACACCTTGAGTTAGTATCTAGTGAAACCTAGACGGGTTCACTTGAGAGCTGCAAAGCATGTGATGAGGTACCTAAAACGTATGATTGATTTGGGAGAGATCATGACTACAAATTGTATGGATATATGGATTCAGATTGGGCAGGAAGTGCTGCAGATAGAAATAGCACCTCAGGTGGATGCTATTGTCTGGGATCCACCATGATATCATGGTTTAGTAGGAAATGGTCCAGTGTTGCTCTCAATTCAACTGAAGCAAAGTACATTTCAACTTGATTCGCTTGTTGTGAAGCGATATGGCTTCTGAAGATGATGTCAGGATTATTTGAAATGGATTTGGACACCACAGTAATTGTTTGTGACAAATAGAGTTGTATAAAGATGATAGAGAATCCGATGTTTGATGACAAATCGAAGCATATAGAAATATGATATTAAGGGACATGGTACAAAAGGGAGCTATCAAGCTCCAGTATGTGAGTACCAATGAGCAAGTTGTTGATGTACTGACCAAGCCTCTCTCTCGAGTGAATTTCAAATATTATGGTCCTTCTTCGAAAAGAAAGATTAGGTTGAAGACATGAACCATCCTTGGACAAAGGGGGATAAGGTTGATAATACGGAACTTCCCAAAATATGGGGAGTAATGATAAGACTGACATCGATAATGGATGAAAGTGATGATGGTGGTTTAACATTTCTTTGTGGATGAAAGTATCCTCTCTTGAGGATGACAAGTATAACAATTTGTTCAGGAGAGTGGTCCTTAGTAAGGATGGCCCTGTAGATGCTACTCTCGCATGGAGAGTACCCACATTTAATTATGGACGATAGTATATTCTCTTGAGGATGGAGGGTATAACAATCTGTTCATGAGAGTGGTCCTTACTAGATAAGGATGGCCTTGAAGATGTTACTCTCGCATGGAGAGTACCCACATTCAGTTGTGGATACCGTAGAATGACACTCACTCAGGAGTGGTCCTAACCTTTGTAGTATGGATTATCTACGATGAGTCCTCACAGACGACATGACTGAAATTGTGTATGTAGTAGAGACTTTCCTTGTAGACTATACTCTTGTATGGAGAGTATGCCTACATTCATATGTAGGTTCCATAGAATAACACTTTCTTGGGAGTGGTCCTAACCTTAGTGGTATGGATGATCTATGATGATTCCTCATGGACGTCGTAGTATAAAACTCATTTGGTAGTAGTACTAACCTATGTGGTATGGATGTTCTACAATGGGTTGACATTTTGTATGCGGTCGAGATCTACTCTGTAGACAATACTCTTGCTTGGAAGAGAATGCCTACACTTAAGTGTAGATACTGTAGTATAACACTCACTTGGGAGTGGTCCTAACCTATGAGGTATGGATGGTCTACTATGAGTCCTCGCGGATGATAGGGCTGGTGCTGGGTGCAGTCGATATCTACATTTAGTTGTAGACAATTCATTTTATCGATTTCATGGATCATGCTGATGGGGGATTGCATCGTCCTTGGACTCAACTCCTAAAGTGATCAGGATTGTTCATCCCACAAATGGATCATGTGTAATGCAGGTAGCATGTCGACAAAGGATCAAGTATATCAAAGTACAATAGAAAAGGGTAAAGTAGATCGAAGTACAGCTGCAAAGGATCGAAAGGATCGAAGTATGACTACAAAGGATCAAAGTACGACTACAAAGGATTGAAGTACTACTGCAAAAGGGTCGAAAGGATTGAAGTGATACTACAAGGGTTAAGAAGATCGGAAGACTACTATAGAAGATCGAAGTGCTACTGCAAAGGATCATGAAGATTGAAGTGTTGCTGCAAATGATCAAGAAGATCAAAGTGTTGCTGCAAAGGATCGAGAAGATCGAAGTGCTGCTACAAAGGATCAAAGTACTGCAAAGGATCAAGAAGATCGAAGCATTGTTGCAAAAGGGTCAAGTGATCATGTGATGTAGAAGATGAAGAGTAACTGTTCCAGTTATTGATTGAGAAGAATTCCTATGACGTAGAGATGTATTACCTCGATGTATTGTTGTAGTTATTATCTCTCTGTTCTCCTATAGTCTGTGATGACGTTGTCAGTAGAATAACCTTCTCATTAAGGGGGAGTGTTGAAATATTGTAACTTCAAAGGATATTATAAATGTATTTTACTGATGTAACTCAAGGGAGATGTTATTATTCCTCGAACGAGGTGTTACTATTGTATTTGGTCATCATAGAGTAATGAGGTAAAGCCTCCACTTGTGTCGGGTCTTTAGCACCCTAATAAATAATATACTATACTATTTTGAGTCTTCCTAGGTGAAGTCATCCCAAACAGTTTAGTGGGCCCGACTTGTCTAGGGTAAAAGTTAGTTGACTAATTGTGTATAAATATAGGAGTTGTGGTTCTTATTTGAACATAGACTCACTCACTTGAGTAGTGCATAGGAGAGAGAGAGAGAGAGAGAGAGAGAGAGAGAGAGAGAGAGAGAGAGAGAGAGAGAGAGAGAGAGAGAAACCAGAAGGAGGAGAACACCTATTTTTGGGGTTGTCTTTTATACATCCTATAAAGAGGAAGTTTTTCTACGTTTTCTTCCCCTTGAGGGTTTCCTAGGATAAATGTTGTTTCTATCAGTGATTGTTGATATGTTGCTGCTATGATTTTGAAATGAATACTATTGAATATATTCTTGTAAAGTCCCCGACCCTCCGACTGGGAAAGAGGTCGCTACTAAACACCAAACATTCAGGCAAGAAGCCCCATGAAGTTTTACACAACTAAAAACTGACAAAATGAAATGCTTTTAAGTAAAACATGCAGAGATGCATAATTATTAAGCATACAGTGGAAGCAAAACCATATATATTTCAGCATTCAACATGGTCATCATAATTCTTGAAACAATAGATATAATTGTAGAGATGAAACAGTCAGGAGTACTTATCTTTTGATGAAGAACCCACCCTGCAACCAGCTACGTCGCTACAACATTCCACCCAACCATAGGTCAGCGTGCTCATCAATCTCTCAGCAACACTGCCACCCTCGAGCTGGGCATGATTCCTCAAGGAATAAGGGTCAATGCAGGCTTACACATAGCCAAGGTTTGCCAATCAGCGAAACCCACATAATAGGGTTTTACCAGGTCGTCAAGGAGCTAAGATAGGATAAATTCCAAGCTGGTGGCCTCAACACCAGTCTTCTCATGCATACCCAGCCTCTAATCCCACTCACAACAGTCCGAAGACCAACCACTACATATCGCAGCAAAACAACCCATTCACAGCTCTGTGAAGAAGGCAAGACAACCGAGTAACAATCCCAAACAAAAGGTGAAATAAATTTCAAGTCCACAAGACAAATTAGAGTTGTTCTTGGCCCTAGGGTGGCCAAAACAACTCAGCAGCAACCCAAAACCAGGGTACATCAACAGCACAAATTCACAATGAAATTATGGCAACCTTACACAGTCTCAAAATAAGCGCAGAAGCAGAACTCCTAGCATAGACATGGGAAAACTCAGCCAACGGATGTGGCAATCAACAAACAACCAACATCCACGAGCCCACAGCACACATGGTCCCCAATGTGATAGCTGAATAACTTACAAAGGTAGAAAAGGGGAAAGAACAACTCTCGGCCTGTGCACAAAGGAAAATACACAGTCCAAAAATGGAAGAATGAAACACACACGCAGTCCGAAATGGAAGAAGAAATCGGACTCGCAACAGCATCCAAAAATTAGGGGAAGAACGATAGCAACCCAAATCGTGGGTTAAACCAATAGCAAGCCAGAATCGTGGATTACAACCACGGCTATTTCACATACACAATAGAAATCATGTCCTTGAGGCCGCTCTTCCAGCTCGCTGCATGCACAAAACCAAAGGAGAATCCCCCGATCGGTGTGTGAGGAAATGATGGGAAAACTGTGTGTGAGGAAAAAAAAACGTCTCTCTCTATGAGAGGATCCAATTCCCCAGACCACAATCGTGAAGGTGAAGACCATGCCAACTTCCTGTGTGAGGGAAACGATGGATTCTGCCGCTGGGTATGCGTACCATCAGAGCTGACAGTAGCCTGCCATACTAACACCCCCATGCCCACGTTTCCTCAAGCAGTAACTGCCCTCAACTAACACCTGCCTCAAATGAACTGGTGGCTGAAAGAGACAAGAATATGGTTGATACATGGCACTTTCCCAATGGCTCCCACGGTTAGACAATCCCCCCCCTTATCCTTAGGAAAATCATGCCCTTTTCATTTTAACGTTGCATCGTCGTAGCTGGCTATAGGTTTAGTTTAATTGATGTGTGTATTTACATGATGCCAAACTATAGTGTGCTGGATAGCACGATATACCATCAGCAACTATCCTTATTATTGAAACATACACAACCAAATCGATGGTGAGGCTTTTGCCTTTAGCTCCTCACCACGATTAATTACATTATATACATCATGCAAACGGGGTCAAAACCGAGGTGTTACAATTCTAGCATATGAAATGTTAACACCTTCAAGGAGTCGAACCCTATCCATTTTCTAAAAATATACATATAAAATTGAATAGAAAATATCATATCTCAAACTGATTCTAGATCCAATATTGTATGAGCCTGCTTTTACCAATTACATAATCAAAATTTATTCGAGTCTAAACATATAATTGTTTTAAAGGAAACATTAAAGGGATTTACTTAGGATAAAAATAATATTTTTTTTTTGAAGTTTGAAGCTCATATTACAAAGTAAAAGGTCATACTATAGGAGATTCCGTAGAAAACTTGTAATTTATAAAAGAGCAACATTATAGAATATATGAAATTTTTTACCAACTCTAGATCTTGCATTTAAACTCAATCGACTCCAAAATGTTACTCAAAACAACAAAAGATGACCTAATTCCCAAAATTGTAGCACTGAAAAAAAGAAATCATGAATCCTAATTATGCTTTAGTTGTTGGATTCTATAGCGTGTCCAGTAAAACATGATCTCCCAATTCTGCCAAAGTGCCCATTTTATCCTTACTTGTTTGATTATTTTGTCTCTCTTGGAGGAATTGGTCCTTCCAATACTTTCTATGCTTAAACAATTTTCTATTGCCCATTCCAAGATTTTAAGAAAACTTGCAGGGTTTGTTATGCTTTATGACAATTTTAGTCATATTCTTATTTGTGTTGGACACACCAAACAGACTGAGAGGGGGGGGTGTGAATCAATGTGTGTACATTTTATTACTTTTTCAAAACTTGATTATTAGTATCTTGCAAAGTACAACATTCATTAATACGTTATCAATATTTTCATTTCATAAGCATATCACATCGCATCATCATCACATAAGAAGCATACATAGTACAAAATATTTTTATGTGGAAACCCAAGTACCAGGGGAAAAAACACAGATGTTATTTATAATATAGATATTACATTTAATGTGTTTACCAACACCAATTGGAATGAAGCTCCAACTCTTTTATTTTCTAACATTAACTAGAAGGAAGCCCCAAACACATAGGTTATCAACTCCAACTGAAAGGAGGCTACAATCCCTTAAGGTCACAGGATCCAACCTGTAGAGAGGACTTCAATCCTCAGTGAGAACCAAATCACAATTCTAAGGCACCAACCTGAAAGGGACTACAATATCCTATCCTTTCCCCATCCTTCCTCCTTGATATGAATAGAAGAAACAATCTGTAATGATCAGTGTATCACTGTCTCTAAGAGCTTGTACCTGTATCTTTGTCCTTGCACCTATATCACTATCCTTGTTTATGTATCACTTCCCATATTCTTGTATTGCTATCCCTTTCAGCCTGTATAACTACCTCTGTCAACCTGTCACAATCACTATCTCTATCACAATTCCCCAATCATTGTATCTCTATCTAAATCCCACAATCAGTGGCTCTATCACAGTGTCATTGTGAATGTCTCAATTCCATAATCACTGCCACACTATCTCAATATCTATCACACTATATCAACCTGTACATGCATCAAGTATATACTCAAAAACAATCATTCATCGATTTCATTTGGATCCTCAACTTTTACATCATATAAATTTCCAAAACATTGAACATTCCAAGAGATGATCCATATGCCACAACATAACCATGGACTATGCAAAGATAATCACTACGATCTATGCCAAGACCATCATACAATATGTCCATATAATCACCATGATATATGCAAACAAATCACCAAGATCTATGGCATGATCATCATAATGTACACCAACATATATTCCAATATCACCATCAAGTTTTCCAAGAGATAAGCATAATAACATTTACAAAGTTCATACCTTTTCAAGACAACAAGATGATAGGCATGACCATCACAAGAGAGACCCATGTACAAGAAGCATACCATATCTATTCCAATATGACCATTATCATATCTCCCATAACATATATAATGACTTCAAAGAGATATACCAAGAGAGAGGCTCACATACCTAGAGCAAAGATGTGCCATCACAAGATAAACCCACAAGCATGAATCATACCTTTTCCAAGATCCCAAAATTAAGAGATAATGTAGAAATAAAAAGAAGCTCTCTATATATTCATCACATAACCATCGCAACCATCTCTTCCAATGAGCCAAAAATTTTCTAATTTTGATATCGCAGGAGAAAGTTATGTATTTTTTGTGAATCTCCTCAATCCTCAAAGATATCCATAAATTTCTCCTCCTTAAAGTTTCACACTTTTTATTGAAAGATGTGCAATAGAAAGATATACTTGATGATCAAATGAAATTTTTTTCCGTCTATATATACGCTTCATCATGATCTAGTAACTTCTTTTAGTGTCTCCTTAAATCCATCCTTAATTTGTGGATATCCATATTTTAAGTGGGCCTCAAGGGTTAGTACCCCACCTCAAGATTCCATCATGACACTTCATGCCAAAAATTCAATATCACTGCATATCTTCTCGAAACGGGAGCCCTAGGGCTTGACCACATCATCATACTTGGTGGATACACCATTCTTTGTTGCAAGGATTCTTGCCACTTCATGTGGTTTAATGGGCCAAAGTATCACAACTTTCAGGGTCATGTGGACCAAGCATTATTATTTTTATGGTACTTCAAGATTCACACCAACTTTCAACGCCAAACTCATCGGAAAGTGGACAAAACACCATTGTTTATGGGCTTCTTCATCTTTTATTTCAAAATTTCCTTGTAGACCAATCCTTATTACTTTGGAGGCTACTTCTCATAGTCATATGGACCAATCCTCATGGTCATGTGGACCCAACACCACTACACTCGGGGTTTTGTGGACCCATCATCATGATTTTGGGATATCTTTCATACTTTATCCCAATATTCTTTTCACCAACCTTAGGGGCTCTCTAGGGCCTTCTCCAACATGGGTTATGTGACCCCATCCACATAGTCATCTGTACCATCATCATGGTCATGTGACCCAACATCATTTATTTAGGAAAGTATTCACACTTTTGATGGACACTTTAGAGACTCCTTTACTCTCCACATCATCATGATCATTAGGGGATTCTCTAGGGGATTTGTACCACTTATGTATAACTAAAAGTGTCTTCCCATGAGGGCCATGCACAACCACTACACGATAAGGGGACCACTTTGGATTTATATACACTTGTGATCAAGGGATTCCTTAGGTTCTTCTTTAGGGAATCAAGGATTAATTATACATTCCCAACCAATTTATCTCTACTACAACCACATCATTATTACCACATTGACACCACATATATTTTCACCCTTTTAACATCAATGAAACCCTATTTGACATCAATGACAACTTCTTCCAACAATTGGTCTTATTTCTTTCTTTTTGCAACTGCTCATTTTATTGTTGCATCCTCTCAATTAAACCTTTAGATTCCTTAAGCATCTTTATGGTATTATGCTTTCTACCCTTTGATTTATATAGAATATTAGTCTCAAGAAACTTAGTTTTGTTACCTATATCCTTTGCCTCAGACTTTGGTTTAGTTTGGAAAGCTAGATTTGTATCAACGTTGTTTACCTCTTTCTCTTCATCTGAAGAATCATGTGTGAAAGGACCAGTCTTAGGAAATCCAAGAATCTCATTAATAGTCTTTTCCATACCTAATATAAACCCAACAATTCTCTCATCCTATTCCATTGAATAATCAGACTTCTCTTCATGACTTGTATGGGAAAATAATAGTTTCCCTATTTTCTTTACAACTCCACATTTTCTAGTCTCAATTGTTACCTCATCTTTTGCTTAACCTAGGACTTCTTCTAATTTTAGGGGTTTTGGATATCTTTTTCAACATCCTTTTCCTCTTGGATCTTCCTTTTTTTCTATGTATAGTGTTTTCAAGGTCAATGACAATTATTTCTTTAAAGAAGGATAAACAATGGATTTTGAGTTCAACCTAAGTTTATTCATGGGTCTTGTATGAGGTTTTCTCAAATAAACCTACTAGTATTCTTGCTTCTTGTCCTTATGAATCTTCTTCTTGTCCCTTTCATTAGAGTGACATTTCGAGGGCTCTTCAGTCATCAATATGGCCATTCTTTGATTAGATTGCATACCGGGATCTTTTTCTATTGATTCAAGAGTTGTAACCTTCCTCTTCTTTTCGTCATTAACAACCTAGTTGGAATTAGTATCTATTTGTTTCTTCCTTGAAGCAATTCCTTCCTCTGGTTCATACTTCATTTTATTAGGTTTTCTATTAGTTGCTTCAGTTCCTTGTTGTGTAGTAGAATCACTCCTTTTCCTACCTTCAGGTGTTTTAGGGGTCTTAGGTTTTTCAGTAGAATTATTTGTTTGAGTTTCCTGAGACTTAGACTCTTCGATTTCAAAACCAAAAATAGGAAGAAATGTTCCCAATCCCTCTGAATATTACTTAATTATTCCATAACCAGTAATCTAATGAAATAATGATGAAAAATTATATGTTAGGAGATGAACCCTATCTTTGACAGACATTTTGGAAAGACTTTTCGACAAATAAAAAGGTATATTCATCTTGGAGGTTCCATTTAAATGAAGCAGAAATATCATATGATATAAGTAGATGATGGAATATATATACATTCCCCGGTAAAATATCTTTGAACCATATTCAATACAATAACTACATTCTTCTTTTAACCAAGTTCCCAGAATCCCATTTAGCTAGTTGGTATTTTGAAACTCCTCCTTAAGAAGTTGATTACAATCTGCAACTTCAATGCTTTCATGTTTGAACCAACATTCACAACCCATGGGTAATCATCATGTTGTTGCAATAATGGACTATGTAAATTGGAAGGATAAATCACCCACTATAACTTGATTACCATCAAAATCCTCAGCAAATGCCTGAGGGACCCCTGAGTGATGTTTTTTGCAACTTTTCATAGAAGCTAAAACAATCGGCTTTCTTGAACTTGATCACATACGTTGGTTAAGATTCCAGGAGCCCTGCTCCTCCTGGTTCATAATGAACCACTTGACCACCTTTGTGAGGAGACATGTCTTTATCTTAACAAGGATACACTGTAACACACAAATTATTGCATAAGAAATATCCTCCAATAGGAAAAGCAGAGTTAGGTTAGAAAGAAGAGAGACATAACTTAGGTTTTATATCTCTTTTGATTTAACAGGGTAATCATTACGTATTATGGGAAATAATCATATGTAAAACTTGTTGGAAAATCAAATGATACCACAACGTGCCAAATAATCAAATGATAACCTATTAATCACATTCACCGTCCTTCATAATTGAGAGGAAATCCCATTATCTTGAAAAATTGGATAGGATTAAGGAAGTATTAAATTTAATATAGAAAATCTAAGTGTAGAATTTGGTACTAACAATGGAAATGACTTATGGGATCAAGGAATAAACCTCATACCACCCATTTTCAATAATTTGGTCATGACATGAAGTACTAGCTCTTTTTGGCTTGGTAACAGCTACGCCATTTAGCTCCCTAAGGACATAGAAACATTTCACCTGGTGGAAGAAGTATGAATTAACATTTGGATATGATCCATACTTCTTTTAAGTAAGTTTCTCTATGGGAGTGATTCTCTTGAAAGAACTTAAGAATAATCATAGAGTCTCCAATAACTGTGAGGATTCTTATTCTTTTTTTTGTTTTATATATGAATCCATTTCCATAATTCTTGGACCTATACTTAGTTGTTTGATGCTATCTTGATTCCCTAGGAAAAAACACGTTTCATGTTTCCTTTAGGGTCATATAACACATATTCATATTTGAGAGTTTGGATTATTATTTTTGAGCTTATGTTGAGAATTATTTTGTGATTAATTATTACTGCATGCATATGTTGCTTTCAATGGAAAAGTTGGAAATGAGTGTGGATCTCATATGCTTATTGAATTGATTTTTCTTAATGAATCCTTAAATCTTGTGTTGCATGTTTTGAGGAAACATGGAATGGATGCTAGAAAAATTTGTGCTTTATATAGTTTTGGTTAAACCAAAGCTTGTAAATAATTTGTATGCCAATAGGTGGAGAACGTATGTGGAGTGTGTGTTGTTTCTTATGTGGTTATTGTGTCAATATTGACACAGTATGGTCAAGAATATGGAATATGTAATTATAATGGATGTAAGTATAGGACTTAGTTGGGATATATACATCTAGTGAAAGTAATTTCATGAGGAATGATATTAATAAGGAGTTTGTTATATTTTGTTATATTGTTAAGATAGAAAAAAAACTGTGTATGTGGAATATTGTGGAGAATGATGATATGTGGTTACTTTTTGTTGTGATTCATATGTATTGGTTATGGTTATGATATGAGATGGTGAACTATTGAGAACTACTCATATTGTGATTGTATTTAAAAAATATATAAGTTGGAATTAGTCTAGTTGACCTGGTGCTAAGGGGTACTATAGTCTCTTTCATGATAGCTAGAATCATTTCATAGCTTATATTTCACAAACATATTAGTGCTTGGTTGGGGTCCTTTTACACCTTCCCTCTCTTTTTATTTTTTCTCTTTGTCACTATTTTGTATCCTCTTGACCCTTAAGACACTCATTTGTCTCATCACGATTCTAGGAACTATGTGTTAGAATTGAAAACTAGGATTGAATGAATTAATTCTAAACATAGTGATGATGAAAAAATGGGTTGATCAAGATAATGGATCCTTTGCACACTGTAAAGGGACCATTTATGTTTACTACTTTGAACAATGTACAAGGATCCTTTTCTACTTCCAAAGTCTACTCCAAGGATCCTGGGTACACCAACATATGCAAACTAGATATTCCACTTTAAACTTCTCGAGGGAAAGTGTTAACACTAAAAATTGTTCACCTAGCTCTCTATGGTATAAAACATAATCATGCATAATATTCCCACCAATATTTCCTACATTTTGACCTTCACAATTATATTTCCACTAAATATGGTCCAAAACATCATTATTCCTTCCCCATAAATGAAGGGAAGATGAACATTTATTGTGATTTATCCCCACTCTCTCCAAAAATGAGTAAAAAACCCTAAAAATGAGAATGGGACAAACTACCATAGATAAATACCATGGAAAATAAAATACCATGGTTCATTACCATGGGTAAAAAATACTTGGACCATCCTATAAATACATTGTGAAGGCCTCCCCCAAAACACTTTTTGTTATTTGCTCTCAGTCACATCATACACTTTTCTCCATTATTCCCATATTTTTCCACACCATTCCCCATGGTGTATGTTGATCTTGCTCCATATCCATTTGGATCCATTCCCCATCCGACAACTAGTTGTGGAAGTGACTAGAGACCCAAACCGTGGAGCTGCGGGACCATTTCCTAGGATGTCTACAATGGACCAACTTCAAAAGAAAGGTGTGTTCATTGTTATTTCTTGCATTAGTTAGTATTATATGTTAAAAAACCTAAAAATATTGTTATTTTTATTTTATTTGATGTTATTATTGTTGAACTCTACCCTATATTGATCTGCATTATCTAGGGTTGGTGCTTTTGCACGTAGCTGGGGAGAAATCCCAACTATAGCAAGGGTAAGCAGGTTTTTCTTACTTGGAAGGCTTGGAAAATGCTAAGTGATTGTCACAAATCAGTTATGTTTTTAATCCCAAGGTTTAGGTATGTTTTGGAATGGTTTGGAGATCATACAAGCATAACTGTCAAGCTAGACTGCATAATTACCTCCAAGTCAGGATCACCCAAATAGTGCAATAGGGTCATGAATTATGAGTTAAGGATTGGAATGCGTTTAGGAGAGTATTATGGACCTGATACACTTCATGAAATGGAAAATGGTTTCACATAACTTCTACTATGATGATTTCAATGAAACTAGCTATATTTCTTGGCAAAAAGAGAAAGACTTGAAACATTGAAGTACAAATGGCCATGGAAGCTCACAAATTAATACTCATAACTGATATAAAATATCAAACACATGTGGTTAGCAGCAAAAAGTATCCATTTGTATTTTCATACAGCTTATTGAAGCATACAAGTTCCAACTTTAACCAATAACTCACAATGTGTAAGGTCTAAGTACATAGAAGCAAACATGTTTGATGGATGAATGGGAGAAGGGTTGAGACAACTGGATCATGGATAAAATAAGAGGATGAACATATGATAACTCATGGGAGGCATGAGATCATTCTTTATCTCTCACAGATGACACAATCATACCAATTGTTCCCTTTTCTTGATGAAACTCCTCACAAATTCACCTCAAAATTGCTTGGATCTCTGCATCATTTTTGGAGGCTCAAATTCTTCATGAAGAGAGATAGATCAGACCTAAAAATCAAAATTTAATGGATTCATAGGCTGAAATTCAATCATGGACGAATACTGGAACAATTACTATGGGGAACATCTCCCATAGTTGGCTAAGGGCACATAACTACAGCCTAAAGAAGCTCTAAGCTTTCTCAGTTCACAAATATAGACTGTCAAAATATGTGATTATGAGTGCACCACATTATTTTATAACTTATTTGGCTTCATAGATTTATTGTACTTGGTATCTCATTCTTTCCTTGAGCCCTCATTGGCTGAATTGGAACTTTCCTTCTTTCCTGCTTTTCCTAACTGATTAACTTTTCTTCCTTTTGGAAATTGCGCCCTCCCTTTCTTTCCTGGCATTTCCTGCTTTTCAAAACTAATTGCTTTTCTGTAATTGCTTGCTTTGTGCACTGGCCTGCTTTATGCACTTGCTTGTTTTTCACTTCTTTTTGCTTTTCCTTATTTTTTTGAGTTTCCTTCTTTTTGCTGCCACATTGCTTTGTGTTGCTTTCTTCCAGGTTCCTCTTTTGTGTGACAACTCATAGGGATATCCTTATTTCCTTATGTTCCCTCATTGTCCCTTTTATCCTGTACAACTCATATTTAATTTAAGAATAAATTATATATTCCAAAATATTAAATATCCTGTTTAATTGAATTTATGCCCGCAACTATAATACAAATTTATTCCTAGTTAATTAATTGTTTTGACCAGGAAATTCATAGGCCAACATTATTTCCTCCTACCCATAGAACTACATGGGTATTAACCTACGATCAAAATTTGGGGACATTACAGTCCTTGCCTTTTAAATTTGCTTGTCCTCATGCAAATGAAAAGATGCATCATGAGCACAAGCAATCCCTCCAATATTTTGCTTCAATATTCCACTAGTGAATCTCCCCTCCATAGTAGACAACTCTTTTGTAGAGACTACCATCAATCTCCTCTTTAATAAAATTTACCTTGGATTGTTTTTTATCAAACTTGACCCAATCTTGTCTCCTTTTGAGTATGGTACCATGGGATGCACAAATTACTCTTATTCAACAATGTGATGTTCATCAAATCCAATATTGTGCCTTCTTCTGAATCATCATCCTCAAGAATAACCGATGAAGCAAATTTAGGGAGGCATACATGGGGAAACACATCACCACTTCCTTGATTCCTTTGACAACCTTTCCTGATTACTCATCCCAACAAGAAAATCCTCTCCTAATTTGAACAACCATATTTTCCCTCAAATGTAGAGATCCTCTACAAAGTGCATCACACCCAATGGATTTACTAAGCTTGGTCATAACTTGGGAAAAGGCCCAAACACAGGTAATCTTATTCATCTTTATGTAGGTACCCACCTTGTCTTGTTTAAGTAGAATATAAATCTTTCCAACTTTGTATTCAAGCAAACTGTCATACAATGATTGTTCTACCCCAGAGTACACTACAGATCCCAAATTGAGACAACAGATCTCTAACATCCTACAATGCATCATAGTGTTACCCAAGAAAGAAAATCAAAACTCACCAAACTGATTATTGTATGTTCTACTCATGAAATAGGGTGAAACCATAGGCACTCTAGCTAGGACAAATTTCATGCATGCAAATATGAAATGACCATAATAACAACCAAGGAATATTTATTACCAAAACATTTCCTCCAAGATATTTTGATGGTGATCGACATAGTATAAATTCAATTTTTGGAGATGAATTACCCTTATGCACCTCTTTCTTCTTGAGATGTGTCTCTGTCCCCAATACTACTACATAGTTCTTCCAGCTAAGGGAGATGAGACCAAGAATGATTCCTGGGTCCCAAATGAATATAATATATGTAGAGTGTCTAAGACATCCACACCAAACAATACCAGGATCTCACTGTATTTGTTGCGCTCCCTCATCCATCACTAACATATACACCAATATGTCATTTTGAGGAGTGCGAGTATCCCACTGTCTAGAATATGTCTTCCAAAACATCATTATCATCATGATGGATCTATCACTACGCAGGATGCAAGGATCTTACCACCACACTGCAAAATCGAATCTCTGTGAGTCTCTCCAACCTAACATGAAACTCCTTATGCTCCTTGTGTAAACAACCAATGAGACTCACATCATTTCCATTTACTTGACATAGGAGACAATCCCATTTTCTCCAGGCATCATCTAGGATCCATGGATTCCCATGCAACTGCTCATAAAATTACTTTCATGAACCATACCATTTTGCAATGATGCAATCATAAAAATCACCTTTGAGGTTTCTCAGTTCCAACATGTCTAAACTCACCCAATAAGTGTAGGAATCCAAATTCCAACTTATTGATGCAATTGGAATGAATTTAGCTTCCCCATGGGTAGGTTTCGCTCTATCCCAAGAGATCAAATTTTTATCTTTGCTTCCACTCAAATGGATCAAGTGGAAACCCCATGAATCATTATGCATGATGGAGCCATTATATAGATGCCTTTGTTGATTCTTAACAAACTGGAAAGGTATTGGTGCACTTTTCAAACCTTAAGGTTCGATCATCACAAATCATCAACAAAAAATGGGGAGCCTCTTGCTCCTCATTTGGAACCAAGAGAAAGTATCCCCATTACCCAATATTCATTCCTATATGTCATGGCTTCCATATGTATGTGGGATGATGAACAATGAACCAACATTTTCCAACAAACCTCCATTATTCTTGTGGATGGCTCAACTGCAATGAGATTAGGTGCCTCCTCCAACACTGTGCATCAACCTCCTAGAGGCAACTCATTGTTAGAATATTAGATCAACTACACTAGATATCTATATAAGAAATCAACAATATATAAAACATAATATCTAGAAAGAGAAAAGATGCAAGAGTACACCAGATATATGTGGTTCACCCAATTGGGCTACGTCCGTGAGAAGGTTGTCTTCTATTATCTCCAGAAATCTCCCTCAATCTTACAAAGTGAGCACTAATTCCAATATGATATACAAGACATGTCTCCAAAACATTCAATATGTATCGTGAGATGATATGATGATTATATACGATATCTGATATCTAAAGAGGCTCCCTTAACCCTATTATATACCCATAGATGTGGATGAATTAGTCTTACATATTACATGTGGGATAATGTAATTATCCAAAATAACAATGGATATCAAGAGTATAATTCACCATAATAAATATGGGATATAATGTATTTACTCTTTTACATAAGATTGTGGACAACTTCCAACATAATACAAAGACATTATTACCTTCCAAGGAATATAATATATTCCAACAGTCCCACTTAATAATGGATGAGAGAAGATCCCACCCTAACACTAAGGAAGTAAGGAGTCATTACTACTCCCCTTTGATGACAACTTATCTCATCCCAAGCAAAGAATGAAGATTCACATACTTTACTTCTATCAAGGATTTGGTGAAGATATCGGCAACCTACTACTCAGTGGGATAATACTCTAGAGAAAGAATACCATTTGCCCCAAAACCTCAAATATAATGAGCATCAAGGTTGAGATTCTTTTAGAGTGATATAATGGATTATAAGCAAGTTGAATTACACCTTGATTGTCACATTTCAACATAATGGACAATTTCATACCAGACCAAGTTCGGTAAGAACATGCCATAAACAAACTGCTTCTTTAGCTGCTTCATTGGCTCATATATACTCTCCTTCACATGAATATAAAGAAAGAGTCTTCACCTTTTTGTTGGACAAAGAAATCAGACCTAAACCAAGTTTAAATATATAACCAGTAGCAGTTGATCAGAATTGTCAGCTTCCCAATCAGAATTTGTATAACTAGATAGTGAAACTGTAGCACTGCTCGAATAAAAGACACCATAATGTAATGTCCCCTATAAATATCTCATAATTCTCTTGGCCTGCAAATGACTTTCATGAGGTTGGTGCATGAACTGAGAAACCATATTGAATGAAAAATAAAAATACGGTTTGCTGTGAGTTGAATCTATCAAGCTGCCTATGAGTTAACAATAAAGAGTAGCATCAACAAGAGGAGTGGTACACTCAACAATTAACTTTACACTGGACTGAAATGGCGTAGGTGTAGGTTTACAATCACTCATTTGGAAATGAGCCAATAAATATGTCACATACTTAGGGTGAGAGAGAAAGATACCATATTCCATATGCTAGATCTGAAGACCCAAGAAATAGTGCAATATATCGAGATCCGTCATCTCAAAATGCTTTTAAAGATCACTTTTCATATTTTGAATTAAAACAAGCTAGATGCCAGTGATAATAAGATCATCCACATATAAAAAAATAATGATGACATTATCACCAAAGTTCTTAACATACAGATATGG
The DNA here is from genome assembly GCA_001517045.1 of Pseudotsuga menziesii. Lineage (NCBI taxonomy): Eukaryota > Viridiplantae > Streptophyta > Pinopsida > Pinales > Pinaceae > Pseudotsuga > Pseudotsuga menziesii. Next base: position 52,024 of record LPNX011068999.1, on the reverse strand, counting down.
ATCAGATATACACTGCTTAAAACCATTAGTCAAGAGATATGCATCAATTTTATCATACCAAGCCCTAGGTGCTTGTTTGAGACCATATACAGAATTGTGTAATTTGCATACTAAAATTGATGATTCAAAATAAATAAAACAAGAAGGTTGTTGCATATAAATGTATTCATTAAGATCACCATTTAAAAAATCACTTTTAATATCCATTTGGTGTAATTCCCATTTATAATATGCAACAATCATATAAAATGGTTCTTATTGAGTTCATTTTATCAATAGGAGCAAAAGTTTCATTATAATCAATTCCTTCAAGTTGATTAAAACCTTTTGTGACTAATCTAGCTTTATATTTTTCAATATATCTATCTACAGTGAAATTAGTTTTATAAACCCATTTACAACCAACTAAATTCTTTCCTAAAGGAAGAGGAACAAGAGACCAGGTTTTGTTTCTTAAAAGATATTCATACTCAACGGAAATAGCTTGTTCCCAATAAGGCTTACCCTTAGCTTGAGCATAAGAAGTAGGCTCATCTGTAGCCAAAACTTTGGTCATAAGAAAAAATTTAGATATAGTTCTACTAGTATCGAAAGGATTATCGACCTCACTACCTGAAGATTCAAGAGTTTTCTGGGCCAATCAGGAAGATGAGAAGCAAGAGAAGTTATTTCAGGAGATTCGTTAGATTCAAGTGTAATACTTGAAGAAGAGGATGAACTAAGATCAATAATAGGAACATAATTGGAAGAAGGAGTAGCAAAGATAGGAGTAATAGGTGATATTAGAAAATTCAGGGTAATATGAGGTTCTACAGACTCAGGTGGTGGAGAGACTTCATGAAATTGAACATCTCTTCTGATTATGACAATTTGATTATACAGATCAAGAAACTTGTAAGCCTTAGGAATCTCATAATAAACAATGAATATACACTTGTGAGACTTGGGTTCTAACTTTTTCTGTTTTCATCAGGAATATGAGTCCAACATTCACAACCAAACACCTTAAAATTACTAATACCTAGTTTTCTTGCATTCCATTTGTCCTGAAGGGTAACATGCTTAACAAATTTTGTAGGAATTTTATTTAAGATAAAGTTACCACAACAGATGGCTTCAGCCCAAAATTTCTTATGCAATCCTTTAGAATATAACATACATCTATCCATTTCAACTAAAGTTATGTTTTTCCTTTCAGCAATACCATTTTGTTAAGGCATATAAGGAACCGTCTTTTGATGTTGAATTCCATATTTAGATAAATATGCCTCAAATGATTTCATAAGATGTAAATAAAGAAGCTTTACCGATCATATGTTTAGAAGCACCAGAATCCATTATCCATTCCACGTTAGAAGAAGACCTGCTAGATGAAACAACAGATGCACACAAAGCTACTTGTGATTCATCAGGACCTTTATTTTTATCTTTAAAATTTAAATGTTTCTCTTTAAGACAACTCTTTTTAGGATGGTTATATTTACCATAATGCTTACAAGGATCATACACTTTCTTCTTCTTACTATTTTCATGATGTGCATTAGAAGCAAGACCATATTTATTAGTAGGATTAGGAGTATGTGAACTATAACCTTTAGTATTATTAAAACTTTTCTTAGTATTTTTATTATGTTCCATAATAGATTTATCAGGTAATACTTGTCCTAAAATAATCGACCTTTCTTGCTCATTTATCAACCCTTTACATAAATAATGAAAACTAGGTTTCGTTGTACTTTGAGACAATTCAAGATCCCTATTCCTAGTTTGGATGAACATGTCAAATGAATATGATAATTTTTGTTCTATAAGAATGATAAGAGCAATGCCCGTCTTCTTGTAATATTTACCATTATTTAATTTTTCATTTAAAGTTTTCAATTCAGCAAGATATAATTCTACTCTTTCAAAATTAGTAGGATCTAGCTCATGAATCTTCTTTTCAAGGTAATAAGTAGAAACATCATCAGATTTCTCAAATAAAGGAGAGAGATTTTCCATACCTAACGCTATATGTCTTTTGCCTCAATACTTACCTGAAGACTATCTGAAACCATTTAACCAATGAAACCTCTTGCTTGATCATATTTTTATTCCCATTTAATCACAGCTTGAGCATCTGCAAACTTTTTGTGTTCACCATTAATCAATCTCCATAGATTCTTACTCCTCAGAACATCAATCTTTTTTTTTCCATGCAAGATAGTTAGGACCAACAAGTTCAAGAACATAAGCTACTTCTGAAGTCATAATGATAGAAAGTTTGATAAGAAATACAAGCCGTAATGCAAAAGATAGACAATCTAGGAAAACAAATTAGTAAACTGAAAATATATTACCAATTTTTATTTTATTTCTAATGTAGATCGAGGGTTTTAAGCTGAAAATTTGAAATCACCATAACACGATCAATATGACTTAGAATGTCTATTATAACCTATTTCTCAAAAGGGCATGGCCATTCTGCATCCAATGACGCAAACATAATGCAAATGTAGCTATCTTGTCAAAAGATATCAGCTCTACAATATTTGTGTCCATACAGAAAATTTCTGAAAAATAACTGATTTTAAATCAACGATATCTTCACTTTTTGCACATGAAATTGTTGGTCACTCTATATTCTAGTTAATTAAAACCATCATGCAGAATGCTCAATATAAATTTTCAACCTAGGGAAGTCCTTTTATTTCAAAGATAATTCTCACTGTGTGTGCTTAAACACTAAGTAGTTGATGAACTGAATAAACTGTCCTACTTATCTATTTAGTCAAACTCCTCCCATAATTAAACTGATCTAAACTACCTATCTAAGAATTCAAAATTGCACTCACTTCCTGTAACTTCAATCTAGCAATGAATGATTCATGAAATAAATATCCAATATTACTTTTGCAGAAAGTTAAATCCTAATTTACCAGACCATATGCAAATTCATTATGACTAGTTTAATCCAACTTTAATTTTGAAATAAGAAATAACAAGAATTGAATCACACAACTCTAAGCTATAGTATACCTGAATTAGCAAACCTAAGAAAGACAAGTAATTGAAAGGAACTGAGGAAGAGCTTGACTGTTGCAACTATCACACACATGCATAAAGGAAATTAACATACACAATCGACTGTCACACCACACTACTGCAGCTTGAAGGAAATGCAAGTACTAAATATTCAAGGAAACACAATGATTGAACATTACTGTTGTAGCTACTGAAACAAATGCGTCTAATGTAACTTCCACACCACATAAGAAATTAACAAAACATCTAATTAACTCGGTGATGTCCGAGGGAAGGAGGGCCCAACCTTTGAATAGAGACGCCGAAACTAACACAAGTTAAAGCACAAAGATCTAAAGAATCCTACTCCTTATATTAAAATGGTGGAATGAAAGTATAGTCTCTGTTACAACTCACACAGTAAAATCCGATATTGTCCAACCCTTGGCTTTGAATAATTCCCAGTACTTATACATCAACAATTGTAACCCTCACCCACTAATATCGGGCAGCCATGAAGATATACGATCTTCAGGTTGCCTTGTTACATGCACTGTTATAGCTGTGAGTATAACTAAACCAAAACAGGGAATATAGGCAATTCTATTTCCTAAGCCAATAAATGAATAACAGAACCAATTCAAGAGATGACCCTTGGTTGGATCCGCATGTAGAAACAGAACAGGTAGGTCACAATTGGTAGTGAATGCTCATCTCCTCTTTGGAACACATGGACTGCTACACCTGTATTCTCTCACAGCTTGCATTATCTTTGTAAAATCATAATGTGTTAGCATAATTCAAGAAGCAAAGTCTTGGTTATAGCAATCATAAGCATCGATAAGATGAAACAATAATTAATCATACCTATGCAGATTCAGGGATCAAGTGAGGAAAGAACGTTTGTTTGGTGCACAAAATGGAGCAAGACACGAAAAACAGGGCATAATGGATGTGGTTCCAACAATTCCTTTCCTCTACTTTTGTCAATGAAAAATCTTCCCTATATGGTTTTGCTGGCCACCAAATAAGTGGGAATTTGAATTTAAGTCCCAACCAATTAGCTCCACATTTCCTCATGCAATCGATGTACCCCTCAACCCTAGGGAGAGCTTGTTTAAAATTATTGAAGAAATAAGGGTCCCTTTTCTTAATTGATGAAGGGGAATCCTGCCACCTATTCTTACTGCACTCCAAAGCCAAAATTTGCTGCCTGGAAATTTGCCTAACAAAAGTGGAGATGACTTTCTCTTGAGACGTGACCAGCTGTTGAGTCTGGATGGGAGATTTAAGCCTCTATTCTTCATGATTACGAAGAAGGAGAGGGGATTAAGGTTCACAATAAATCCAGAGATTAGAGTGAGCTTCATTCTAAGAAATTATCTGAAATGAATTCTCCCATTACACATGGTTGTTGACAAAAGAAGCAAAATCCCTCAGCTGGACATCACCTAGGTGAGGAGCAGGATTTGAATATCAGTCCAAGGGGCAAGCCATTTCATGTAAATAAAGCTCACATAGAAGATTCTGTTCGGTGAAGCTACTTTTCATAAAAGTTTCCAAAAACTGGTCAGAAGATGCTAGTAAGGCCTCCCTTCCTTTAATGCCTTCAACTTAAACCAAGTGAACTGTTCATATAAAAATATAGGATAAGAGGGATAGGGATCCCTGGAGATCATCAATTCGTGGGAGAGAATGTACAATTGGTCTTTCTCCTTTTGCATGGACTTGATCTTCTTCAATTCCTTCAATTCTATTTGTACTTCTTTCCAATGAAGCTTCTATAATATTAGCTCTTCTTCCCATATTTCCCTCAATTCACTGATAACCTTCTTATGCTGAACAAGGGGAATCGTTCATTTCTGATATCTATCCACCTCACTTTTCCATTTCTTTACTTCTATTTTCAGCCGTGAGAGTTCTTCTATTAGGCCTTGGATCCTTCCCTCTCCTATGTCCTTTTCCTCATAAGAATCTAAATTAACAAAGTCTTGGGAAGATTGCATCCATACCTTATTACCCAATGTTTCAGCCTGATTGTTCTGAATCTGAAGTGAAAAAGCTTCCTCTTCTACCAGTGGTGCAACAACTTCTGCCTACAAGTGTAGTTCTACAATCAATTTTGAGGATTTTGGTTCTTGTGTGACAACACCTTCTTCCTAAAGCCCCTTTTTTTCAAATTTGTGGAAATTGAACCAGGTGATAGATTAATTTTACTCACAACAATTAACAATTGATCATGCAAAATCACTCACAAAGAGACTGAAAATTGGAGCTGAACACTAAACTATATTAAATCAGTGTACAATAGCCAACCCTGTAATAACATAGGTTGCTGAATAAATAACATACATCAGGGATTCGAATGCATGAGGAGCAATTCGAATCTAGCATAAAGCAGGCTTACCAAAAATAAGCAAATCCCCCATAGGTGTAAAAAGCTGATCCCAAATTTGTCATGGAGCTCATGAATTAGAAAAAAGGCTTAGGCAAGCTAAATAGTGGTGGAATGGCATCTCATACATGCTTTTGCATGGAGAAAAGAGAGGAGGATGTGTAGGACAAAAAACTAGTCAACCTCACCTAGTCTAGCTTTTCCTTTTGCCTTAAAACACTAAAAAAGCAGGCAATAAAGCAGAAAAAGCAGAAGGGCGCCTAGGAGGCCAAGAATAAATTAGATTTTATTCCTTGGGATTTCCCATGCGCTACATGAGTCAAATAAGGCAATTTTGACCATTATGGATAGGTAATAAACAACTTGCACAAGGTGGGACACATGAACTAGGATAATAAGACAGAAATAATTAAAATAATGTCTAAATGGGTAAACTATGGGTTGATTATTCTAAAACCCCCCCTTAAGCCTGAATTATGAGTAATATATCAGAAAATTATAGGGCCTAGCGACAAGGCTTAGTCACCCTTTACATACTGCATGTCCATTTAAACAAGGAAAGAGGAAAAACCAACTTGGGAAAATCCTCCCTTAAACATGGACTGTAAACAAAATTGTAGAATCTTGTCTTCACTCATGCTTGCACAGCATGATCACAATCCCCAACAGTGATTTGAGATTGCTGAAGGTCTTCTCACAAAATGCTTTGGTGAAGATATCAGCTACTTGTTCTGGAGATGAGCAGAAGAGTAGGTGAATGGTTCCATCATGCACAAGTTCTCTGATGTAGTGCATATGGATCTCAATGTGTCTGGTTCTCTTCTTCTGAACTGGATCCTTACAGGTTCGAATGGTACTCTGGTTATCATAGTAGATGGTATTTGAGTACTCTGGTTCGAAGCCACACTCTCCAAGTAAACCCTGCAACCATAAACATTGAGTTGCTGCATTAACAACTCATCTGTACTCTGCTTCTATAGATGAGAGTACAATGGCACTCTGTTTCTTGCTTGACCAGCTGATTGGCCCTTCTGCAAGCATGAACACATATCCTGAAGTGGAATTTCTATCTGTGCTATCACCTGCCCAATCACTGTCAGTAAATCCAATCAAATCAAGATCAGATTTTGCTTTATAGAAGATCCCATGTGTCCTTGTTCCCTGAACAAAGTTAAGGATCCTTTTGGCTGCTTTCCAATGGATCTCTTGAGGCTGATCCATGAATCTAGAAGCCACACTTATTGCATAACAAATATCAGGTCTAGTATGTGTCAGATACAACAAACATCCAATCAATTGCCTATACAGTGTATTGTTTACCATCGGTGAAGAATCAACTTCTTCCAGCTGT
>LPNX011068999.1:0-42423 GCA_001517045.1 Pseudotsuga menziesii | reverse complement strand
TGTACAATAGCCAACCCTGTAATAACATAGGTTGCTGAATAAATAACATACATCAGGGATTCGAATGCATGAGGAGCAATTCGAATCTAGCATAAAGCAGTCTTACCAAAAATAAGAAAATCCCCCATAGGTGTAAAAAGCTAATCCCAAATCTGTCATGGAGCTCACAAATTAGCAAAAAGGCTTAGGCAAGCTAAAGAGTGGTGGAATGGAAGATCATACATGCTTTTGCATGGAGAAAAGAGAGGAGGATGTGTAGGACAAAAAACTAGTCAACCTCACCTAGTCTAGCTTTTCCTTTTGCCTTAAAACACTGAAAAAGCAGGCAATAAAGCAGAAAAAGCAGAAGGGCACTTAGGAGGCCAGGAATAAAGCAGATTTGATTCCTTGGGCTTTACCATGCACTACATGAGTCAAATAAGGCAAGTTTGACCATTATGGATAGGTAATAAACAACTTGCACAATGTGGGACACATGAACTAGGCTAATAAGACAGAAATAATTAAATTAATGTCTAAATGGGTAAACTATGGGTTGATTATTCTAACAAACTTCAATGGCCAATGGTGAAGATATTGGTTCTTGTGTGGCAACATCTTCCTATGTTCTAATCTTAGCCTCTTCTTGAGCCTCGAATGCAACTTATTGATTCTCGGTTGTGGATTCAATAGGGAGCTGCAGAGATGCTGGTTCTTGTGTAGCAGCTTCCTCCTCTCCCAGTTCCTCTGGCTTCTTGGGTTGCTCTTGAGTAACTTCCAATTGCTACTGCAACTATCATCCCAATTTTTTTTTTTAGGGCCCCCTTTTCGTTTAGTTTTTTAGAAGGATTGGAAAGTTTATCTTTATCTCACAAAGTTTTGTTTCATTACTTAAATTTTGGCAAAAAACAAGTTGTCTTCCTTATGCATTGGATGCACTCTGAAGAGTCCTTCTGACGTATCAGAAGCTTAGTTTTCTAGCCAGTCGATGCTCTTTTTCGAGCGTTTTCAAAGAGTCCTTCCGATGTATCGGGTGTTCCCTAGCCTATCGTATCGAAAATATTTTGCCAAAGGCTCCGGGAGCCTAGTCTAGATCCTTTCCGATGCATTGGGTCACTCGTGTCCTATCTTGTTTCGATATTCGAGGAAGTTTTCTTAAGTTTCCATCCGCCATGTCAGCTGCTTCTTCCGAAGTGTTTCGAGAGCTTAGTGATTTATTTGGCCAGTGTTGTGGATGTGGAGTCCAAAGCACATCCGATGTCTTCCCAAAGTTGGTTCCGATACTGGTGTAATTGTTAGTTGGATGGCCTGCCAATGGGTTGTTAAAACGTTTTTAACCATCTCGACATTTTAGTTGTAAACCGCCCAATCTTGTTGAGTCTGTTCTTTATAAGCCACCCGAAACCTTTGCGTATGCTAGAAAGATCATCTTCAAGGTGAGTTTGGCTCTCTTTTTTTTCCCACTCGAGGCTCTTCCCTTTTGTTCACCCACGTTCAAGCCTATAAAAGCCTGCAAAGGATTTTCAATGGTCATTGTTTCACCTTACTGTTGGCGGTTGGAGTCTGTGGAAGCTGTTAGACGTTTTGAGCAAGTTCTATCCAGCTAGGATCGCATTTGGACCAGATCATCTCTATCCAGGTAGGATCTTACCCTTCGGTAATTTTGATGACTTGGAAGTTGTATTATAATAAACTTAGTAGGGATAGGGTTTTCTTGTTTCATGGAGGACTTTTAGGTGTTGGGGTCAATATCATTTTAATGTGGAGTGTTTCTCTTGTTTGGTTAGCTAAGATGGTCGTTTCTTTCACCTACCCAAGCCATTGTTGTCTGGCCCTTGCCAGGAAGTTTTCCCTGTTAGTTGCCAATAGAGGGAGGGAAGTGGGCAGACAAGCGTTTCGCTGTCTGCACCACTCCCTTGTTTCATCTTTTAAAACATGGCAGTGCAACGGCCGTTGGCCGGTTGAAAGAAGAATTATTGCGAAGTGTCGTGGAGAGGATTTTCATTTAGGGTTAAAACCCTGGTTTTCCGTGAGTTTCTCCATTCTCATTATTGACATAATTTTTCTCAGAAAGGGGATACTGTGGTGAGAGCCCTAAGATCTGCGCAGTATATTTTTTCCTTTAATCCTTGCCTAGTCCGCTTCTAGTGAGTTTTAGGACTGTTGTTTATTTCTTCATATACATGAAATTACGTTTTAGGGTGGAAGCAAGACTGGTTAATATGCATTATGATGATTTGGTAAATGTTCTGGTTAAAATCAGTTTTCTTTTGTTGAATTACAGTTATATGTTTGAAATAGATTTAATCTAACATGCTTTGGTATGATCAAAACAGTCTCATCAGCCATATAGCAACATGCCTCAGAAACAGAAGAAGAAGGTGCAGGCAACAGACGAAGAACCAGAGATAGAAATAATAACCTAAGTCGAGGTTATATATGAATATACCAAATCAGTCATGGGTATCGAACCTGAGTACAAATGGGGGGAGATATACCAAATGATTACTAATCGAAGCATCCCAGATGCTGGATTGGAGCATTTACCCATTAATGCTAATATAGAAAGATCAGCAATCATGAAGGTTGCCACACGTCCAAATCTTTTTCCATGTTCATAGGTAATAGGATGGATCCTCCCGAGGGCTGATGTGAAAAGGGTGATATTGGCTAATACTGAAAGGCAAGGTTATGCTACTTATATCCTAGCTTATGTAGCCATGGCCTACAAGCTACCAATGCCCAGACCTATTTAAATGAAGGATGGTTGAAAGACCTTAATCTAGATGTTTTGGAAAATGTCAAAAGGATGATGATTCCCGGAAATAATTTTTGTACAAGGCCTACCAAGGAGTATGAAACTGCGAACCTTCATGCCCCCTACAGGTTGACAGCATTGATGTTGAACAAGGTATTTGGAAGAGCAAATGGAAATGATTTCAAACCGAGTTAGGGACCGGTAATCTTCTTTGTGGCCACTCAAGACACCATCTTCAATTGGGAAAATATAGTGTCTAACAGTTTGTCTGCCTGCATAAGTGTAGCACTGGGAGGAGTCTCACAGAAGAAATAAGATTTCTATATGAGCTCAGCTTTGATCGATTGTATTTTGTGCACTTAGCCATTCCCAACTTTGAAGTGCCAATGGGATAAGGCCAATTCTCCTATATATGCTGCATATCAGTTGTTGTGGGAACGCAAGTATTTTAGTTACTAAAAGAGTATTTGTGAAGACTTCATCATGCCATTATACAGATTGATTTTCCTTACTGAGTGTGATTCCATGTCCAAATAGGCTTTGAAGATTGCACAGGATAATGGGCATTATTACCTGATAGACGAGGGCTTGTATTTGAGGATGTTTCGTGGATTGAGGGGTCCTTCTCTTCTGCCAAAGTACGCTACAGATTATGTGATTCATAAGGAGGTAGTAAGGCAACTGTACATTGATGGAGTTGGTGATTTCCTATTCGAACAGAAGAAGGGTGTGTATCCTCCAGTCCCATTTTATATAGGGAGTTATAAGTTCTCCAAAGTGAAAAGTGGATCAGAATTTGTCAAGGAGTTAGAATATTTCCACTTCGAAGAGATAAGTTTTCATAGGAATGACTCTGAAGACAAAGTTGCAAACTATTGCGCAGTAGTAGGGGTGCATTTTGAATATACAAATTATTGGGATAAAGATGAAGAGATATTCAGAAATGCACGAAATATGACAGCCCTAAGGAGAATATTTAAGCAAAAGATAACCACAGTAGGTGGAAAGGGAAGTGCTATTGAACAACTAAATAAGCAAGAAGAGGAGGCCATAAGGAAAAGAGAAGAAGAAGCACTCAAAATTTCGCAAGAAGAAGAACAATGGCTTGTTCAGGAAGAGGCTGCGAAGAAGAAATTCCAAGAAGAATACGAGAAAGAGAAAGAAGAATCCGAGAAAAGGTTAGCAGAAGAGGAAGTTGCAAAAAAGAATTAGGATAAAGAGGCTCAAAAGAGGCGGAAAGAAGATGAAAGGTTAAGACTGGAGGCAGCTGACAAAGAAAGAGAGCATGCAAAGAAAGCAGCTGAAGAACTTCAACAAAAGGAGCAAGAAGAACAAGATCACGCAATTTAGGAGTAGACTCAGTATTATGAAGATCTGATAGGATCCTCGGTCCCATCCAGCAACACAGTGGAAGATAATCCAACTCCGACATTTGGGATTGAACTAATCCCTTTCATCTCGTATGAGGAACATGCGGTACCTCATTTCAACACGATCTTCTATGACAACAAAAAGAAAAGAATTGTGCAAAGAACAGAAAAGAAGGTAGACACAGGGGAGAAGAAGGGAGTCATGGTGATAGAGAAGACAATAGCTCATGGGAATAACAAGGACCATGAATTACTTGCAAGGGAAAGTGCAACAACAACCCTTTCTAATGTAAATAATGTGGATAGAATAGTGGATGATTTGGAGGAACACAAGAAAAAATTATCCCAGATAAAAGAAACTTTGAGTAAGGAAAGAAGGGAAGGTCAGAATCTAAAAAGGAAACATGCAAACATTCTTAGTGAGATTGAGAAATCAAAAGAGGCTTGTCAAATTTTACAATATGATAAGGATTCTCTAATATTGTCAGCAAACAGCATTGAGGGAGAAAAGAAAGACCTTGAGAAGCAAGTGGAAGAAGCAGAAAAGAAAGGAGATGCAACAAACAAGAGAATAGAAGAGCTAGGAGCTTAGAATCTTTTACTGTGGGAACAACTTCAAGAGGCAAAGGAGAAATTGATGGACATCACTCCATTCCAGAACCTAGCCTCGATGTTGCAAAAAGATACAAATCAAGTTTTGTTGAGACTTGTAGGGGATATATAGAGTCAAGCAAATTGAGGATAGATTGAAAGAGCTAGAATTTAGTTCAACACAATTCCGGAGAAGATTGTCGGATGTTGTAGGACTTGTAAAAAATTAGTTAGCATGGATAGAAACCCATTCAACCTTTCCAGCTAACATGTCTTAGAAATATGTAGGTAGTCTTAAAATGGAGTTAGCCATACTTAACTTTGGTTGTAGAACGACGGCTATATTGAACATCGCCATTGAGAAAACTATGGAGAATTGTGCTGAATTTTACAAAGGAATACATATGGTTCACAATCAGTGCATGATTCTAATAGACTCTCCGGATCAAGTGTTCCCAGTCAGGGAAGAACATATGAAGAATTTGCAAGAGAGGTTGCAAAAGGGAGAGGAAAGCATATCCAGGCTCGAAGCTGTTGGCGAAGAAGACATCAAGTTGTGGATTATACAAGCATCGGTTCAGAAAGTTAAGTTGGAATAATATTTGGTTAGATTACACCCAAGATGAAGGAAATTTAATCTCAGCTATCAAAGCATGAGGTGGCAGTTCCTGTATTGGAACCTGCAGAGTTCCAGGTGATCAATGAGAAAGCACAACCTTGGGAAGTTTTTGTCAAAACCCCAACTGAGCCCACCTAGTTTGTCTTATTCAAAATTTGAGGATTATTTGAATATTTTGTATTTATCCTTTTTTCTAAGTGCATGCACTAGAAGACAAATTTTTGTAAAGGAAGAGTCGAAGAAGCCCAAAAGGCTAGAGGGAAGCTAAAGAGTCATTTTGTTTTTGTATAAGTAGATGTTAGAGAGGACCTTTTTCATGCTATCCTTTTGTGAAGTTTATTGTAAGAAGAACTACTTCCTTTTATAATAAAGAAGTCATATTTTCTATTGGAGAAGGTGCTGTGATGTCTCAAATGCATGTTGTAGATTGGTTGAATGTCGAATTATTTTTGTTTTAGCTTTTTCTACGAACTATGAGATCGTTTTGACTTATGAATTATTTCCTTGTTATGAATGATTTCCTGTTAATTTTGTGAAACTTATGCAGTATGTTGAGTAATGAATGTGTTAACTAACAATGAGATATCTCTTTATATTTATACTTACACTCATGTATTATGAATTATGAAGAACTATCTGTAATATTCTTTATACATGTTGGACAGTATATTACTAATCATAATATAATCTTGTTCCCTAGGGATAGGTTAGATAGAACCAGTTAGCTTAGCTTAGCTGTTATTTGTTTATGATTTAGAAGCGAAAGACGTAATACAAGAGGTAATACGAGAGGTAAGAACCTACACATCACATTGTGAACTCTTCATTATCTCTATCAATTGCATTTAATTAGGAACTTGCATATCATAAATAAAAATAAAATTAAAAAAATACACTTAAATGGTGGAGTGATCCACAACCAGTAAAACAAGCTTTAACCGTTACTTGGCCTATGGTAGCCGGACTGCAAACTAGACGAATTCCCCATAGCAAACAATAACGAGCTATTTGGGAACGTTTATTGGGGAGAATCCCTACTGTTGTCACCTGGGAATTTCCAAGCCATCAACAGTTTTGGCACTAGAAGGAGGGCCACCAATACATGGATGGCCAAGGAAATTCATTTTCTCAAGAATACTCCATCGGTGACAGTTCTGAAACCAGTTTCCCTCAAAAACCTAGTCCTGTAGAAAAAGTCACTGAGTATTTCTATTCCATTGATAATGATGTGGTTTATGATTTAAGGAGGATCACAAGGGCATATGCAAAGAATATTGGGGGACTACCCAATATTCCAGCCTTTCCTAGAAGAGAAGTGCATAAGAAAGACCATCCTTACTGTGAGGATTCAATGTTAGTGGAAGACTTTGAAGAGCTGGTAGAAACAACCTTGAAAGAGATTGCGCAACCTCTAAATCAATTAGGGCCATATTCCCCTCACTGCTCATCGTTTTGGACCCCCATCCATTCTCCATCTCAATCCCCACCTAGAATCATGGAAAACGTGAATGCAAATCAGCCTCCTCCACCACCTGCTTGGATGGATAGATCCCCTCTAAATTGTACTCCTCCGTTACATGCTATGCCTCATAATTTTGATAAGGCATTGCCTAAGTTTGAATGGAATGCGGGAATTCTTGTGGATGATCATTTGCAAATTTTTTATCTAGCTTTATAAGGCTTACAAGAAACAGAACATGAAGATGTAGTCTACAAATTGCTCCCTCACACTCTCAAAGGAAAAGCAACCTCATGGTATTTTTCCCTTCAGGAAAATTCAATCCCAAATTGGAACACCTTTGAGAGATTGTTTAGAAACAAATATGGAATCCATAGAACCCATGCTGCTTTAATGGAAGGGTTGTTCACCCTCAGAAAAGAAAAGAACGAAAAGGTGCATAATTTCACTAAGAGGTTTTTTTCCTATATGAATAATTTTGATGCAGATATAAAACCTGCTGAGAACACCTTAATTGAGTATTACACTTCAGCTCTTGGTCCTGACTTGGCTATGTTTGTCAAGAGATCAGTTAATCCCACCTTAGTAGAAACTTATGAGGAAGCTGAGAAGGTGGAAGCCGAAATGGAGAGTATAGACCAATATCCTGTACAATCAGAGGTAAAAACTTTTGGAAACAGAAAGCCTTTGTTGTTAACTAAGCCTAAAGATGAGTGGTCACAAGAATTAGATGGTGTAGTCAAAATGGTGCAGAAACTTTCAAATAAAATAATTGACATGGAAAAATACAAGGAGACCAAGAAACAAAAAACATTATTATAAAAAGAGAGATGACAGTGGTACATCCAAACCTCCCTCTCATAGTCCTTCCAATATGAACTTAACTAAAGTGGGGATGGACAATTTCTGTACATTCCATCAACAGCCTCATTCTAAAAAAAACTACCCATAGTGGATAAATTCTATGACTTTAGTGATGAATCAGTTACTAGATTCCAAGTTAATATAAACTATGGATAGAGAAGAGAAGGATCAGAAACCAACAGAGATACAAAAAGAAGATACTTTGGCTTTATGGGATTGTGCACCCCTGTTTAGTATAGAGGATGAAGGTTTCACCGAGGAAGAAAAAATATCTGAAACAAATGTTAGAACAAGAAGTCAGGGCTTATTGAAAGAACATAACACAATAATGCAAAAATAAAGAAACTTCAAGAAAACATGAAGAAGATTAAAAATAATACTCATGCCATTAACATACCAGAGTTTGTCATCTTGAGCTAGAATCCCAAGACAGTCAATATGCCTATGAAGTCTATTGAAAACAAAGTTGAGAATGTTAAGAAGAGTCCCACCAAACATGAAATGGATTACGACATAAGAGAAGATATTAAAAGGACTAAGGAAAACATGTCTTTGTTTGAAATATGCAACTTACCCCAACAAAAGGATAAGTTGTTGAAAGCACTTGAGACACCTATAATAGAACCTCAGAATGATAACCAGACTGAGGAAGACATTAGTGAAGCAAGTATAGGAGGGAAGTCTAAATATAGAACACCAACGTTCTTACTTACTTTTGATATTTTTAATTACAACGTACATAACTATTTGGTGGATTTTGGAGCATCAGTAAATGTCAAGCCACTCTCAGTCTGCAAGAAAAAAAATGGTCAACCCAAGCCAACTACAGGACAAGTTTTCCAATTAGATAGAACTGTAGTTAAAGTGACAGGAGAAATGGAAGATGTCTTGATACGTTTGTCAACAAATGAGAGGGTTTGCCAGTATATAGACATTGTGGTAGCATACATACTGGACACATATGGGTTGGTTTTAAGTTGAGATTGGTTAGCGAGATTAGAAGATTATTTTTCCTCTGACTGGTCACATTTGTGGTTTCCCATCAAAGGTTTCCAAAATCAGATAAAGGTGTTCAGGGAACCTCAAATGAAACACAACGTAACGCAGTTGGAGGGGAAGAATGAACCAATGAACTTTGTTTTAGGGAACTATTTTCTTGAGCTTGAACCGAGAAATTACCAAGCTGAAGAATCCAGTGACACATCCGATATCCAGTCCGATCTCCTTCAGTTTTCATGGATGATAATATTGATTGTAATATAGTAGCGTTAGTCTCAGATATAGATAGTAGTTCTAAATAAATAGGGGTAGAAAATAAATTTTGGATTCTTTATTTTGATGGTTCCAAAACGTTGGAAGGATCAGGATCTGGCCGTGTCTTGATGGATCCTGGAAAAAATAATAAATATTTCCTTTCATGTAGATGAGAATTTGAGTGCACTAATAATACAGCTGAGTATGAAGCATTAGTCCAGGGACTAAAAAAGGCAATGGAATTAAAAGTTAAAAACTTAAAAGTGTATGGATATTTTGAAATCATTATTAAACAAGTACGAAACAAAATTCATTGCATATCACCACATTTGAAGGGTTATCAAAATGAATTGTGGGATTTACTAACAAAATTTGATGCATTCAATATCACTTCAATTGCTATATTAAAGAATGCGGCAGCTGATCTCTTAGCTACTTCAGCTACAAGGCTCGTACCAACAAATAATAGGTGTTCAATTAAATTTCTTTTCAGGCCTTCCATTCCAGACAATATCACCAATCTGAGGGTGTTTGATGATGATCAACAAATTTTGGAATGTCTAATGAATGATGAAACCTTCAAAGGGGCCATAATAGATGATGAAGAACATCAAGCAAACCTCCAGAATAGAAATTTTATTCCTAAAAGAGTTCAGACGTTAGAACAAATGTTCGATCTGGAAAGCAAGTTCAGAAGACCAGAAAATGTCAAGACACATAGTTTGTCGTTGCAATTTGAGTTGATAAATCTAGGGTCAGAGGTTGATCCTAAATATGTGAACCTGGGGAAGTGTTGTTCACCCGGGGAAAGGAGCAAATTCATCAGTTTGTTCAGATAATACAAATATGTATTCACTTGGACATATGAAGACCTTAAAACATATGACACCAAAATTATACAGCATGTTATTCCAATCAAAGTTGGGATCAATCCTTATCAACAGCCTCTAAGAAAGATACACGCTAAACTAGAACCTCTAATTCAAAGTGAGGTGAAGAAGCTTCTTGATGCTAAGATCATATTCAAGGTTAGACATTCAGAATGGGTTTCAAATTTGGTGCCAGTATGAAAGAAATGTTGAGAGATTAGACTTTGTGTTGATTTCATAAATCTAAACTGTGCATCTGATAAAGACAATTGCCCTGTCCCGCCCATGGAACAGATATTACAAATGGTCTCAGGTTCTGAGATGTTTTCTCTATTAGATGGATTCTTAGGCTATAACCAAGTGTTAGTAGTAGAGTATGACGGACTGAAGACCACTTTCAAAACCAAGTGGGGGACTTTTGTATATAGAAGGATGCCCTTTAGACTCATTAACGCTGGAGAAAATTTCCAAAGGGACATGGATATAGATTTCCACAATATGATTGGCCAGAGTGTTGCAGTTTATTTGGATGATGTCACAATATTTTCTAAGAAGAGAGAAGAACATGCGTTTCATTTGAAACAGATTTTCGAACGTTGTAGAAAATATGGCATTTCTTTAAATCCTAAGAAATCTGTGTTCGCTGTTACAGAAGGAAAGCTATTGGGCCACGTTATTTCAAAGAAAGGAATATCCATAGACTCAGAGAGGATTAAAGCAATATAACAAATCCCTTTGCCCCAAAATAAAAAAAGGTATGCAGTATTTTATGGGGACAATAAATTTTGTGCGAAGGTATGTGCCAGAATTTTCTCAAATTGTCAAACCTTTGCAACAAATGATCAAGCAAAGTGTTCAATTCAAGTGGAGTGATTCATAGAAGGGTGCATTTAACAAGATCAAGACATCAATAGCTCATGCATAATCCCTTAAAATCGCCAACTTTGAAAAAGACTTCATCTTGTACACTATTTCTTCAGACGAATCATTAGCAGCAGTGCTTACGCAGAAAGAAGAAGGGGGAGATGAGTACCCAATATCGTTTATGAGCATTGGTATGCAAGGGGATGAATTGAAATATCCTGCACTTGATAAGTAATATTACACATTTTTTAAGGCAAAAAAGAAATTCAAGCCATATATACTGAAGAACCGTACCAAAGTGATAGTTCCACACCCGATAGTCCGATCTCTTTTTGTACAGAAAGAGTTAGGACAAAAAAGAGGTAACTGGGTAATGACCTTACAAGATTACGACCTAGAATTCAAACCAGCAGCCATATTCAAAGGGCAAGGGATCTGTGTTATGGAGAAAACTTCCTATGGCTTGGGGTACCACAATAGACAGAGTAATTGCAAAAATCAATTCTTTCCTATATGCAAGAGAAACCAAACATCTAACACTCAAGGGTCTCGAAACATACCTTATTCCAGACGGTTGATGTATATCCCCATTGAGCTTTTCCACTCTCGCTTGTATTGATAATTTGCTCTCTCAACATTCAACAAACAAGACAAGCATGCTATATATAATTGTGTTAGACCTACTCTAGAATATATAATCAATAACATGTAAGCATTTAAAAGCATCCATGGATTCAATACTCATTTAAATACACATTATTGTACAGGAAAAGATATTTCTATTAATATAAATCAGAGATTACAATAGTGACAACCTCTGTCGGCATGTCTGCGAATTGGAGAAACTGAGTCCTCCACCTGGGCCTCCACCACTTCAATCCTCCATCTCTCGATAGAAAGCTCACAAGCAAATGAAAGCTTGGGAAGAACACAAAGTGCTCTAAGGGAAAAAGGGATGCAGACTCAAGTATAAGCTCCGGCAACAATGAACTATAGTTTTCTTGCTCTTTAATTCCTCCTCCCTTCAATGTATCCAAAGGGTTCCTTATATAGTGCTTCAATGGGGTAATGGAAGGTCAAATCCGAGCGATCTCAAGGCATATTGAAGGCCAAGAGGCAAGTGACTCGGATCCACATCAAGGAAAACTCCAAAACTATTTGGCCTTTTGCACACATCCTGATGTACGTGGGTTTAAGGGTCAAATCCACATATATACGCGAGAATAGGTTTAAAAGTCACGTATAGAAAATAATGCATGTTTTTAGGGATGATATTGGAAACATTAAAGGTAAAAAAATGGTCCATGGGGTCTAAAGAGTCTGCAGAGGGACAGGGAAGGCCATAAAGGTGTGATCTACCATGTTTCGTAAAATCAGCTGTAACAGATTCCCCCTAATGTGTGAGGTCAGAGGGGTCATACGATGGCTGAAATACATTATAAGTCCATCCTAGAAGTGGAGTGATGAAGAACTAGGTGGAAGAACCAACCATCCAACAGTACAATACAATGATCAAACTTTGCACATAACTGCAAGTAGATATATTAGTCTCAGATACATAAGAGTACAATGGCCATGAATAAGCATGATAAAAAATATTACATGTGTGGTCATTGCCACGTACAATATAGATAGATCAGAATCTCCATGATGAAGATATACAAAAGATCAAGAGGAGTATGAGGCTCTTGCGCAAAGACATGGTGATACTATACAAAGGACTCCCACACCCTAAAGGAAAAAATGTCGACATGGGCACAAAATGCAAAAAAGGAGTTAACTAGGGCACCCATGTATGGTCAAGCTCTACCATTCACATCATGTCACTTCTAAAACAACAAGAAGGCTCTGTGACAAGATAGAATGGGTTCATACCTAATGTTATAATGAAATGGTCATAAGGTCATGCAAAATGCAAATGGATATGACATCTAACCTATATGTCAGTTTACACATAATACCTGAAAGTGACACGAATGGGTCAAAACAATGGTCGAAACGACGCTCAAAACGGACTCCTACATCATCAAATTAGCCCAAAACGGTCCAAAATGGTCAGAAACGGTTCAAAACTATAGAAAAGGGGGTAAAAAAATTTCAAATTTTTTCTATAAATAGTAAAAAATTCAAAAATTACATATCATTTGAAATTTTTACCCATTTGAGCTCAGAACTTCCAAGGCAAATTCTGAGAGCTTCGTCCGGCGAAATTTGACACCGTTTGTTCCAGGTAACTTCTCATGTCCTCCTCTTCCATTTTCATGCAAATTTTTTCAATTTACATGGTCAATTTTGACTTTTAGGCCAGTATAAATTGGTCATTTCGGCCCACGTGGATATCGGCACTTTTTCCGCATATAGGGCTGGCTATATGTAGAAAGACCACCCAAAACCGCGTACATACACGGCTGTTTTGAAAACAGTCGCATATGTTGCCATGCACATGGTTTTTTAAGGTATATATTGACCAAAAATTACTTTTAATGTGTAGGATGGTTCTAGAATGGAGGGACAGGGAACATGGAGATGTAGAAGAGGCTATTCAGGGTGATTTAATGACTCAACAAGCTCTACGTGCATGTGGGCTATACAAGTATTGGTGTCTTGGCAGCCTGAGGGCCAAACCAAGACTCCTGGATATGCTAGTAGACTACTAGGATCCAGACTCAGAGTACTTTCATATCGATGGGATGTCCCTCACTATAGCGGTGGAGGACATGTATTTCATTACTGGATTGTTTCGACGGGGAGAGGTGGTGAACCTACGCTCTCGCAGGCCCGGAGGTGGCCTCACCATTGATGAGTACATTGCAGTATACTATTTTCCAGACACAAAAAAGGTTGGGAGTCAAATCTCGACAAACTCCATCTAGGTGCTAGGACTGAAGGCCTTACTATTGGCACTCGGCAGGATAGCTGGTCTAGCATCACTCCACCAGGCCTCGCGACCATTGATGTTCTATGCAGTGGAGTGCATGAGACCCACAATGTATGACTAGAGCACTGCCTTGTTGAGTAACATGAAGCAACAGCTCAGTGACTGCAAGATGGGCAGGTATGAAACTTTGGTTTCAGTAGTATACTGAGCATGTTCTTCTTTGAGCATGCCCTGGGGCTAAGCCCTAGAGTTAATTTTCCTCCTCATGGGGTTTGAGATACGGCCCAATGACATTGGGTAGATGCTATGCACAGACTGGGTGGAGGTAGGGTGTCTATCCCCTACCTAGCTAACTTCTTTCCATGGTGGCCGCGGCAGATTGTTGCCATCGATGATTATCCCTATGTCGAAATAGATTTTCGGGGAGATCCAGACATGCCCCTACCACTAGGAGTAGCATATGTGATATTGGTAATGAATCCCAAACGCTCTTTTTAAAGTTTTGTGAATTATAATTTTTTTTTTGTTTTTTGATATATAGACTCAAAAGACATGTTTTGGTGTGACGACACATAGTGACAATTTGTCATGTGTATGTAGATGTTGGACCGCGGCGGCCTGATGGCTTCCCTTGTCATAGACAGAGGGGAAGAGGAGATGATATCATGGGTGTGGATGTGGAGTGGATGCTCCAAAGAATCCACACAAACTTTGTACGCTTGACACATAGGGTACCCATGGCACAAGTCGAGGACTTTCGTGAGGCCATGTAGTGTCAGGTGGTTGGTGTACCATGAGCATGGGTTTAGTTATTTCGACGACTAGCTAGAGCCATGGCGTGCTACCATGATTAGAACCCCCCTCCTCCTCCACAGGCTTAGAGACCTGAGAGTGATTCATTTTTGTACTACCGTGTATTATATTTTGGTGGCTTAGAAGCCCCATTTTTGTATCATGACGTCACATTTTGGATGTTTTAATGAAATTTTTTTATGATGATCGATTTTATTTATTTACATGTGTGAAAAAAATGTATGTTTGCGATGTGCTTATGGTCTATGAAACAAATGCCAATCTAACACATAGTTAGCATATGAGTCAACAACTTGATTAAAAATTATTGGAACATGTATGTATGTTATGTTGTCAAATTGTCATTCTAACAATCTCACATGTAAAAATCTTCATAATAATTTCGGATCCCTAATACGATACAAGCCATTAAGCTGTGACACTACTAATTGCGAATCAAGATGTACCTCAAGAGAGAGAACAACATGTGAAATGGCATCCCGTAATAGCTTGGTAATGACACTATACTCAGCAACATTGTTCGAAGAAGGTCGTAAGCATACACCTCCTGAAGACAATACCTGACCTGTAGGAGTATAAATCACCCAAGAAGCAGAGGTTGAGTGTTGAGTGTGGCGGCTAGCACCATCAGCAAATCCTATGTAAATGGAAGACTCCATTGACATTTTCCATAAGAAATGAAAGCTAATCAACAAACCCGATCACCATAATAAAACCTAATTATGCCAAAACATTGTACAATAATATACAATAATCAGCCCTGGATGAAGATCATGCATAGTACTTTTTAAGAGAGAGCCCATTTCTAGGCTCCGCCAAGGCTATCCCTTCATAATCCCCAACAGAGTCGCCAATTCTGTTACGGAGAAAACTTCCTATGGCTTGGGGTACCACAATGGACAGAGTAACTGTATAAATCGATCCTTTCCTATATGAAAGAGAAACTAAACATCTAACACTAAAGGATATCGAAACATACCTTATTCCGGACGGTTGATGTAGATCCCCATTGAGCTTTTCCACTCTCGCTTGTATTGATAATTTGCTCTCTCAACATTCAACAAACAAGATAAGCATGCTATATATAATTGTGTTAGACCTACTCTAGCATATATAATCAATAACATGTAAGCATTTAAAGCATCCATGGATTCAATACTCATTTAAATACACATTATTAGACAGGAAAAGATATTTCTATTAACATAAATCAAAGAATACAATAGTGACAACCTCTGTCGGCACGTCTGCGAATCAGAGAAACTGAGTCCTCCACCTAGGCCTCCACCACTTCAATCCTCCATCTCTCAATAAGAAGCTCACAAGAAAAGGCAAGCTTGGGAAGAACACAAATTTCTCCAAGGGACAAAGGGATGCAAACTCAAGTATAATCTCTGGAAACAATGGACTATAGTTTTCTTGCTCTTTAATTCCTCCTCCCTTCAATGTATCCAAAGGGTTCCTTATATAGTGCTTCAATGGGGTAATGGAAGGTCAAATTCGAGTGATATTAAGGCATATGGAAGGCCAAGAGACAAGTGACTCAGATCCACATCAAGGAAAACTCCAAAACTATTTGGCCTTTTGCACACATCCCGATGTACGTGGGTTTAAGGGTCAAATCTGCATATATATGCGAGAATAGGTTTAAAAGTCGCGTATAGCAAATAATGCATGTTTTTAGGGATGATCTTGGAAACATCAAAGGTACAAAAATGGTCCATGGGGTCTAAAGATTCTACAGAGGGACAGGGAAGGACATAAAGGTGTGATCCACCATGTGTGGTAAAATCAGTTGTAATAATCTGCAAATTGATGACTGAGAGTGAGGACAATGAAGATAACAATTGGGACAATGAAGCTGAATTACACATGGTGGATGTATGTAATTTATTTACAGCTCCAGAATCCTGGTATAGAGACTTGGTGCATTATCTTCAAGAGGGATACTTGCTTGAACATTGGAATCCCAAGAAAAGGAGAGAATTACGCTTAAAATCAACCTTATATCATATTATTGATGGAGTGTTTTTTAGAAAAAACCATGATGGAGTTCTTCTCAGATGATTGGAATGCGAAGATGCAACTAAGGTTGTGATAAAACTACATGATGGATCTGCTGGAGGTCATTTCTCAGGAGATACAACAGCACACAAGATTTTAAGAGCCGGGTATTACTGGTCGACTTTGTTTAAAGATGCTCACGCTCATGTTAGGAAATGTGATACTTGTCAAAGGAGCGGGGGAAGACAAGCAAATGCAGCAGGACCATTAAAGCCAATTATTATTTCAGAACCATTTGAGTAATGGGGGATTGACATTATCAGAGAGATTAATCCAAATTCTTCATTGCAACACAAGTACATCCTGACAGCAAGAAACTACTTCACTACATGGGTAGAATCCATCCCGTTACGAAAAGTGAATGAAGATGTAGTTATGGATTTCTTGCAAGATCATATTATGACCATGTTTGGGGTTCCAATCTCCCTGGTTTTTTTATAATGATTCCTATTTTTCATGTATTAGATTGACTGCATTTGCAAATGAGAAAGGAATTAAGTTGCATTATTTTGCTAACTTCTATCCACAAGGTAACAGTCTAGCAGAATCTACAAATAAAAATATCATTAGGATTTTGAAGAAAAAAGTCATAGAAAATCAAAGAAGTTGGCACATATCTCTCCCTAATGCATTATGGGTCGATCGAGACACACCAAAGAATTCCTTAAGTGTGCCACCTTATACTCTAGTCTATGGGAAATAAGCTATCCCTCCTCCCAATATTCTGTTGTCATCCTCTCAACTAGCCCAAGCTTCTATAGGAACTGACAATGAAGTACTGCAAACCCAAATCAATAATTTTCTAAAGCTAGAGGAGTCTAGATCCAAATCAAGAGAGAGGTTTAAGCGTCAACAGGAAATGGTGAACAGATGGTTTGATAAGCACAAATCCGGAAAGAAGGAATTTGAAGTAGGTGATTTCGTTCTTAAATGGGATCACTCACATGATGAAAAGGGAAAGCACACTAAATTTCATCAATTATGGATAGGCCTTTTTTAGATTGCAGAAAAGTTAGGCCCCTCAACTATAAATTGAAATATTTATAGGGGTGGGAAGAGAACTTTCCAGCCTAATGGTTTAGTTCTCAAACCATATTTTTCATAATGCATTTTGAGTTTTCTTTGTAAATAAATACAAATTTTGACTGTTTTCAGTTTTGTGTTCCCTTATATTAGTTCTACTTGTTTTACATTTTTATTTTATTTTTCTTAGAGTCCGATTTCTTGTATTTTATTTGCTTTATCTTATGTTTTAAATAAACTAGCACAACCTTTGGTTTTGGAGTTCATCAGAGTTTTGGATAAACTAATTTTTTTTTGACCAAATACTGCTTGTTATTTGCACATACATCATGATTAAGGATCCTTTAAGATTAATAGATTTTCTGAATAGATTATGAACACATTGAAGTCCTATTTAAACCCTGTAAAATAACTAAGGTCAGAAAAGTATAGAATACTATTTTTAGGCTCCATTGACTTCACACTAAAGTCTGTCCTAGGAAGCTAACAACAAAAGAACCGTGGAGAGGAAGCAGGGTGAGCAGTTGTATGGTATTTAAATAATCCCATGCCAAAAATGAATGCCAAAAGGATAAAAGAGTCAAGTCTCCCAGAAAGAAATCATATATCAAAAGGAGATACTGAATAAAATCAGTTTGGATAAGATTGCTCGAAGGTTCTTCTCCGTCTGTGAGCTGAAAGCAAAATATCTCTCACACAAAAGGACACTATGGATGGAAGAACCTAAGCCAAATTTTAGACAGAAAGAAATCCAAGAGGATTCAACAGGACAAAAGTCCAGAACCATCAAAATAATGCAAAATTGCATGGGAATGTGGAACAAACGAATATATATGTTCACAATCTGTTACAATCTTGTGGTGTCTAAGTTGGAAGACATTCAAAGGTAGAAGTAAAATGAACTTCATATATTGGCCTCAGAAGAGTTATCGAGACTTTGAAAGCCTGGTTCCGCTAACCTATTGGAACATAATCAATGTTAAAGTTTATAAATATTGCATTCTAGAACATCTGGGCATTTTAAAGAAATGTGATAAAGTTTGTTCTAACTGGATATTTGAAGCAGTTGTTTGTTGTTTCAAAATTCAGTTATTTAGAGATATGTGTTCACCAGTTAGTCACCAATTGTTGCTACTACAACTATCATCCCAATTTTTATTTTTATTTTTAGGGCCCCCTTTTCTTTTAGTTTTTTAGAAGGATTGGAAAGTTTATCTTTATCTCACAAAGTTTTGTTTCATTACTTAAATTTTGGCAAAAAATAAGTTGTCTTCCTTATGCATCGGATGCACTCCAAAGAGTCCTTCCGACATATCGGAAGCTTAGTTGTCTAGCTAGCTGATGCTCTTTGTTGAGCGTTTTTGAAGAGTCCTTCTGATGTATCGGGTGTTCCCTAGCCTATCGTATTGGAAATATTTTTTCCGAAGGCTCTGGAAGCCTAGTCCAGATCCTTTCCGATGCATCAGGTCACCCATGTCCTATCTTGTTCTGATATACGAGGAAGTTTTGTTATGTTTCCATCCGCCGTGTTAGCTGCTTCTTCTGAAGCGTTCTGAGAGCTTAGTGATTTATCTGGCTGGTGTTGTGGATGCGGAGTCCAAAGCGCATCTGATGTCTTCCCAAAGTTGGTTCCAATACCATTGTGATTGTTAGTTGGTTGGCATGTCAATGGGTTGTTAAAATTTTTTTAACCATTTTGTCATTTTAGTCATAAACCGCCCGATCTTGTCGAGTCTATTCTTTATAAGCCACTTGAAACCTTCACGTTCGCTAGCAAGATCATCTCCAGCGTGAGTTTGGCACTTTTTGTTTTCCCACTCGAGGCTCTTCCCTTTTGTTCACCCGCGTTCAAGCCTATAAAAGCCCGTAAAGGATTTTCAACGGTCATTATTTCACCTTACTATTGGGGGTTGGAGTCTGTGGAAGCTATCAGATGTTTTGAGCGACTTCTAT
Organism: Pseudotsuga menziesii; assembly: GCA_001517045.1. Classification (NCBI taxonomy): domain Eukaryota; kingdom Viridiplantae; phylum Streptophyta; class Pinopsida; order Pinales; family Pinaceae; genus Pseudotsuga; species Pseudotsuga menziesii. Next base: position 23,065 of record LPNX011068999.1, on the reverse strand, counting down.
CCAGCTAGGATCACGTTTGAACCAGATCATATCTATCCAGGTAGGATCTTACTCTTCACTAATTTTGATGACTTGGAAGTTGTATTATAATAACCTAGGTAGGCCTAGGGTTTTCTTGTTTCACGGAGGATTTTAGGTTTCAGGGTCGATATCATTTTATTGTGGAGTGTTGCTCTTGTTTGGTTAGCTAAGGCGGTCATTTATTTCACCTACTGTTGGAGGAGCAATTCAGTAAAGCTGATTAGAACTATAGCCGACTTAGTCGATTAGCCGACTAAGTCAATCAGCTGACTAATTAGAGATTAGGTCGGCCACATAAGGTCGCGTCGGTTGACCGAACCGACAGGTAGTTATTTGTAACTGTTTTGTAATTCATATATATTAGGCTGTTGAGCCAGATGAGAACTCGTTTTAGTTCTCTGTATTGCATGGACCCTTTCATTATAATATAATCTATTATTCTACCTACTTGTTCTTGTCTCTTGTTTCTGTTATGTATGTATGCTTTTAATGTGTATTATTGGTAACACGATGTGATCTGTGAGATTACAACATTGGTTCCGTTTTCGGTAGTACATGTCTGAGATGTATACAAGCAGATGATATCGGAACAGGAGATTAAGGACTGGTGGGACCGTAAAATAACAAACTACTTGCAAAATTACGCACGAAAAAATAGATTAACAACTACTTAAGCAAAAGAAAGGTTCTTTACCAAGACTCATGAGAAGTTTGTAGAATCGGTACCCCAGATTTTGAAGAAACTTCTAGATGAAAAATCCAAAAGCGATTAAAGACCAACAACTGCTAAACAAATTGATTCGAGGGGGAAGGACAAACCTGTCGAAGTGGTTTAAAAAAGATCACTGACGATTTCTGCGAGGATCAAGTTATAGAGGAAAGAATTTCGATAGAATCCGTTCAGAAGAAATTCTATACAGACCTTACCGAACAGTTCCTATGCTCCTTACCGATCTTGCTGTTTAAATTCCTGATAGAAAAAGGAGTGGGTCATATTGTTGAATCTCATCCATTACTACGTGAACTGCCACAAAATACTAACTGGGCGGAGAAACAAAAGAAGTGGGATAAATTCATTGCCGAAAGGGAGTGGGAATACTTCCCAAGCAAGTAAACAGAACTATCCAGGCTTTCTAAATCGTCGGGTAGGCAATGGGGGGGGTAGCTGGTCATATGTCTTGGTAAAGTGGAGAGTATTCTAGTCGACCAAAGAGATACCATTCACCAATGATGAGAAGTGGGCCTAAAAAGGAAATCGAAAGGACAGTGTCACATAAAGGTACGACAGACTTACAGAAAATAGAGAGGGAGAAGAGGATACAAAGAAGGGAAGAAAGAATAGAAAGAGCTATAGCGCTGCAAAGAGGAATGAGTACTAGGGTGACAGATCAAGAGAGAAATCCACCAGAGTCGGGTCATGACTGACAAGAAGAAGGTGTGGAAGAAGAAGTGTCCCCTATGGAAGAAGATTTGTGGATAGAGCAGCGAGAAGCTCTCCAAATAGAAGTTCCCCAGGAGGTAAGACCTCTATCTCCAATGAATTCGAGTACCAGGATACAAACCATTGTCGAAGAGGACCTCAGACTAAGAGCTGGTGACTTTGGTATTTGGAGCTGACTAGATGATGAGAAAAACGATGATAATCATATACTTATCCGTTGAACAAAAGAAGGAAATTGGGTCACGCTTCAAGCGTTACCCTCCAACCGAAGCATCCACTTACTTTACCTGACACACGAAGGAGAACCCCCTCTACCAAATACAACTTTGGAGAGTACAGAAAATTTGGAGCTGCAGACAAATAATTGCAATTGGACATCGATAGGAGAAGTAGACCCCGACCGACTGATTGTCAGAGAAGAAACAACAACTAAGACAACCGACGAAAATGAGAGTTCTGTCGACAATAGTTCTACACAAAGGAATAAACGCAACATCCCACTACCCCCACCACCACCACCTCCTGAAGAAGATAGTGACAGTGACTTCGACATGGGTCATGGGTCAGCACACATCCCTCTATATGAGGGCGACGAGGATCCCATATGACATTGTTTCGTCTGTGAATTGACATGGGAGGAAAACCAAGTCACAGATGAAGATAGACAAATGGTGCAGTTTGCTAGTGCCTTAAGGAAAATGGCATTAGCATGGTATATGACCTTTTCTGAAAGAACCCCTGGAGCAACTAAAGCGAAAGTCAAAGCGCAATTTTTTTCATTCTTTAAAACTCTGGGTGCAAAACATATGGCAGCTAAGAAATTGAAGACAACATCACAAAAGTCAGGAGAAACTGTCCACGACTACGACAAATGCTGGAAAGACCTTCTCAGCCAATTAGATTATGCCATTGATGAGCAACTATTAATCTAGTGGTTTCTTGCAGGTCTGCCATAGAAAATTCGTCGGCACATAAGTCTGGAGACATTCAAAACTTATGAAGATGCACTTACTAAATCTCTACAAGTAGAAATGGATGAAGATATTCCAGTATACCCCACGGATCATAGACTGGAGGAACAGCTTGAGATCATGCAGAAATCATTAAAATAGCTAAACCTTAAGAGTTAGGATATCTGGTGCATGAAATGTTCAATGGCCAGACATTCAAAAGAGAATTTTATCAACTGCCACAAAATACTTGAGAAGAAAACTAGGGAATATCCCACCTTGAAACAAGCAAATATAAATATCACAAAAATCCCAAGATATAAAGAAAGAGAATCACCAGTTATGCATGTAGAGAAAGTATCTAGGAACATTGGTGAACATGGCCGACTACAAAGCTTAGTGGAAACTTTTACAGGAAAAGCTGCTAGATGATGGAATACCCATCAGTCAAGACTGCAGACATGGACAACAGCTTCGACTTATTTTGTAGAAAGATTTGGAGGAAAGAAGTTGACCAACCAGGCTCAGATACCTATATTTACCCAAGGACAAGATCCAGAAAACCACATAAAGACATGTGAAAAAGAATGGAGAAGACTTGGATATAAAGATGAACGTACATGGCCACACCTATTCCCATCAACACTCTCCGACTTACCAAACAAATGGTAAAAAATGGAAGAAGCTTGAGGTGAAACATTCTTATGGCATGAAATCAAAGAGAATTTTATCAAAGATTTCAACTTTGTACCCCAAAATGAGAATTTGGTCGAATCAGCAAAACAGATCAAAGCATTTGTACAACCGACAGAAAAAAAAACCCTAAAACACGACCGACTGACAACAAAATGCAATAATATACAAACCGGGACAATTCCACAGTCAACAAGACTACAAATGGAAAATGAAAATTCGGAAGGGAAATGATTTAGATGGAAATCAAACCATGCCGAAACAACAAAACCAATTTGCACAGTACTCAAAGTCGAGACAACCGACAAGGAAGACATCGACCGAATGACTGCAGCAGGCTTTCCTGCTACATTTTCATAGTTTAAAGAAGGGAGTCGACTAATCAATGAGACAAAAGGCCCTGAATGGTTAGACGCTAAAGTGAAATCAAATAAGTCAACATATCAAATGATGATCGACCAAAAATAGAAAAAAATGGAGACTACTGGACTGAAGCACGGACAACAGAAATAGTGAACTTCTTAAAAGAATTTCAGGATGTATTTGCCAGAGATTATAAATATATCAAAGGTTTACTCCATGAAATGGGTGAAATGAAAATCGACATTAAACCTGATGTTTGACCTATGAAGAAAAGACCATATAAGCTAGCTCATAAATACAAAGAGATAGTCAAGAAGGAGATTAATAACATGCTTGCAGCAGGTATTATCTACCCTATTAACCAATCAGAATTGGCAAGTCCGATGGTGGTTCAACCAAAGAAACATGATCCAACCAAGCTAAGGATCTGTGTTGACTTCAGAGAACTCAATAAAGTTACATTAACAGACCCATTTCCAACTCCTTATGCAGATGAAATCTTAAATGAGGTCGCAGGACATGAATTCTACTCATTTACAGATGGATTCTCAGGTTATAATCAAGTACCAATAGCCAAAGAAGATCAGAAAAAGACAACATTCATATGTGAATTTGGCTCATTTGCCTACAGGGTTATGCCTTTTGGACTTAAAAATGCACCTGCAGTCTTTTCAAGGATTGTGGTTAAAACATTTCAGGAGTACATTTACAAAACAATGGCAGTATATTTCGACGATTGGACAATATATTCTACACTGAAAGACCATTGTAAATGGCTAAGGCTTATGTTAGAACGATGCAGACAAATCCAACTATCTCTAAACATCAAGAAGTGCATATTTCTAACTCCTATTGGGATACTATTGGGACACATTGTCTGTAAAGAAGGTATTAAAGTCGACTTCGCAAAAATAAAAATCATCATCGACTTAAAACCACCAATGAATCCAAAACAAGTCAGGGTACTACTTGGTCATACAGGATATTATAGAAAATTCATAAGAGACTATTCAGATATGACATACCCACTAGAAGAATTGCTAAGAGAGGATCAAGAGTTTGACTGGACAGAAGAGTGCAACATATCATTTGAAAAACTAAAAAGAAAGCTAGTCGAAGCACTCATCCTAAGGTTTCCAAACTGGTCGACCAAATTCCATGTACACATCGACGCATTAGGCCTAGCAATAGGAGCAATCCTAACTCAGCCAGGAGATGATGGAATGGACTACCCTATAGTTTACAGTAGCAGAAAACTAAATAAAGATGAAAGAAACTATTCAACAATAGAAATAGAAGCATTAGGAATGGTCTTCGCACTACAAAAATATTGACACTACCTACTAGCTAATCCATTTATATTTTACACCAACCACCAAGCACTAAAATACCTCGTAAATAAGCCTCTACACCATGGAAGAATTTGTCGATGGCTACTTCTATTCCAAGAATTCGAATTCAAATTTGTCGTCAGACCAGGTAAGTTATATGTCGGTCTCGACCATTTATCCCGAATCGACACAGGAGAGGAACCGACAGGAGTTGAAGATGACTTACTAGATGCACATCTATTTTGAATAGAAGCAGTCCCAACAGAATTGGAGGAAATAGCACAATTCTTAGAAAATGGACAAGTACCAGAAGGCATGAATATGAAGAAGAAACAAATCTTAGCCATGAAAGCTGCACCATATAGTCTCATAAATGGATTCCTATATAAAATGGGTTTAGACGACATCCTCAGAAAGTGTGTACTAGAACATGAAAGAAATAATATTATGTATGAAGCACATTATGGACCTGCTGGAGGACATTTCCAAGCAGACACAACTACAAAGAAAATCCAACAATCAGGGTTGTGGTGGCCAACACTTTACAAAGACTGCAAAAATTTTGTAAGCCAATGTGACAGATGTCAACGGCTAGGTCGACCCCTGCCTAGTACAGAAATTCCCTTGATATCAGTAAACCCAAGCTTGGCATTTGAAATTTGGGCTATCGACTTCATAGGACCATTTCCCATACCAGCAAAAAGAACAGGTGCAAGGTACATAATAACTGCAGTTGAGTACGTAACCAAATGGGCAGAGGCAGAACCAGTTGACACATGTTCTAGCGAGATATCTACTAAGTTTATCTATGAGAATATCATTACCAGATTTGGATGTCCATTAACCCTAATCAGTGACCAGGGAACACACTTCACCCTCAGTCGAATGGAGCTATTGAAGCATTTAACAAAACATTAACAAAAGGATTAACAAAAATATGTAACACCGATAAGGACGACTGGGACGAAAATATACCTACAGTACTATGGGAATACAAAACAGCATACAAGCATTCAACCGACCAAACACCATTTCAACTAGTTTATGGACAAGAAGCAGTAGTTCCACTACACTTTTGACAACAGACACCTATTATCGCAGATATTTTACACGCCGATGTTCAACAAGGAAGAAAGGACCGACTACTGCAACTAAGTAAACTTGAAGAACATCGACTAATCACAATAGAACATCAGTAAATCCAGAAATAACAACAAAAGGCATGGCACGATTAAAACATCAAAAACAAAAACTTGTCGGTGGGAGACCTTGCCTTACTATACAACAGTTGGGTAAAAGGAAAACCCAAAAAGATACATACAGAATGGATGGGACCCTATGTTGTCAAAGAGATACATACCAACGAATCAGTCCGACTAAGGACATTACAAGGCTTAGTATTTCAGAAACTTGTTAACAGTGCCCGACTAAAACGGTACAGAAACTAAACAAGTCTAGAAAAAAAAAACATATAACAACCATAACGGTTAAACAAAATCTATAAACATCTGAAAATCTAAAAAGCAAAATAGGATCGAAATACATAAACAAGTATGACAGGAAATCACCACTACGATAACCGACATCACGCCCATCAACATAACACCATCGACCGCTCACATGATTGACATCGATCAATGACCTAGAAAGTCCCATCACGCCTTCATGACTACGAGCGACAAAATCAAATCGCCATTAACGCAAACTCAAGTGTTCATGCTGGACCATCATGTCCACCATTAATACAACCATCGACATCCAAAAAGTACTGCAAAGTTGGGTGAACTTCCAACATCAGCTGGCTGTAACAGCTGAAGAAATTGTCGAAGTCTGTGTACAGAAGAGACCAACCATCATACTTCATAGCCCATGAAGATCAAACACAGAAATAACTACTTAGGAAAGGCAAAGAAATTTTGGTACCTCCCTGTTTCTTCGGGACGAAGAAACGTTTTGTTTGTGGGGAAGATGTTGGAGGAGCAAGTCGGTAAAGCCGACTAGAACTATATCCGACTTAGTCGATTAGCCGACTAAGTCAATCAGTTGACTAATTGGAGATTAGTTCGGCCACATAAGGTCATGTCGGTTGACCGAACCGACAGTTAGTTATTTGTAACTGTTTTGTAATTCATATATATTAGGCTATTGAGCCAGATGAGAATTTGGTTCAGTTCTCTGTATTGTATGGACCCTTTCATTATAATATAATCTGTTGTTCTACCTACTTATTCTTGTCTCTTGTTTATGTTATGTATGTATGCTTTTAATGTGTATTATTGATAACCCTATGTGATCTGTGAGATTGCAACACCTACCCAAGCCATTGTTTCCTGGCCCCTTCCATGAAGTTTTCCCTATCAGTTGTTAGTAGAGGGAGGGAAGTTGGAAGACGAGTATTTTGCTGTCTGCACCACTCCCTTGTTTCATCTTTCAGAATGTGGCAGTGCGATGGTCATTGGCCGGTTGAAAGAATCATTATTGGGAAGTGTCGTGGAGGGGATTTGCATTTAGGGTTTAAACCCTGGTTTTCCGTGAGTCGCTCCATTCTCATTATTGATGTAATTTTTCCCAGAAAGGGGATACCATGGTGAGAGCCCTAGGATCTGCGTAGTATATTTTTTCCTTTAATCCTTGCCTAGTCCATTGCTAGTGAGTTTTAGTACTGTTGTTTATTTCTTCATATACATGAAAGAGCGTTTAAGGGTGGAAGAAAGACTGGTTAAGATGCATTATGATGCTTTGGTAAATGTTCTGGTTAAAATCATTTTTATTTTGTTGAATTATGGTTATATGTTTGAAATGGATTTAATCTAACATGATTTAGTATGATCAAAACAGTCTCATTAGCCATATATCAACATGCCTCGGAAACATAAGAAGAAGGTGCAGGCAGCAGAGTCGAGGTTATATATGAAGATACCAAAGCAGTGACGGGTATTGAACCTGAGTACAAATGGGGGGAACTATACCAAATGATTACTAATCGAAGTGTCCCATATGTTTTATTGTAGGATTTACCCATATATGCTAATATATAAAGTTCAACAATCATGAAGGTTTCCACACGTCCATATATTTTTCCTTGTTCAGAGGTAATAGGATGGATCCTCCCGAGGGCTGATGTGACAAGGATGATATTTGCTAATACTGAAAGGAAGGGTTATGCTACTTATAGCCCAGCTTATGTATCCATGTCCCACAAGCTACCAATGCCCCAGACCTATTTAACTAAAGGATGGTTGAAAGACCTTAATCTAGATATTTTGGAAAATGTCAAAAGGATGATGATTCTTAGAAAGAATTTTCGTACAAGGCCTTCCAGGGAGTATGAAACTGCGAGCCTTCATACCCCCTACAGGTTGATAGTGTTGATGTTGAACAAGATATTTGGAAGAGAAAATGGAAAGGATTTCAAACTGAGCTGGGTACCAATAATCTTCTTTGTGGCCACTCAAGGCACCATCTTCAATTGGGAAAATATAGTGTCTAACAGTTTGTCTTCCTGCATAAGTGCAGCACTGGGAGGAGTCTCGCAGAAGAAATTGGAGTTCTATATGAGCTCAGTTCTGATCGATTGTATTTTGTGCACGCAACCATTCCCAGCTCTGAAGTGCCAATGGGATAAGGCCAAGTCTCCTATATATGCTGCATATCAGTTGTTGTGGGTAGACAAGTATTTCAATCACTATAATAGTATTTGTGAATACTTCATCATGCCATTATACAGATTGATTTTCCTTACTGAGTGTGATTGCATGTCCGAAGAGGATTTGAAGGTTGTACAAGACAATGGGCATTATTACCTGACAGAGGAGGGCTTGTATTTGAGGATGTTTGGTGGATCGATGGCTCCTTCTCTTTTACCAAAGTATGCTATAGATTGTGCGATTCATAAGGAGGTATTAAGGAAACTATACATTGATGGAGTTGGTAATTTCCCATTCGAACAGAAGAAGGTTCTGTATCCTCCATTCCCATTTTATATAGGGAGTTATAAGTTCTCCAAAGTGAAAAGTGAATCAGAATTTCTCAAGGAGTTAGAATATTTCCACTTCGGAGAGAGAATTTTTCACAGGAATGACTCTGAAGACAAAGTTGCAAATTCTTGCATAGTAGTAGGGGTGCATTTTGAATATACAAATTACTGGGACAAAGACGAAGAGATATTTAGAAATGCACGAAATATGACAGCCCCAAGGAGAATATTTAAGCAAAAGATAACCATAGTAGGTGGAAAGGGAAGAGATGATGAACAACTAAAGAAGCAAGAAGCGGAGGCCGCAAGGAAAAGAGAAGAAGAAGCACTCAAAATTTTGTAAGAAGCAGAACAATGGATGGCTCAGGAAGAGGATGCGAAGAAGAAATTCCAAGAGGAAGCCGAGAAAAGGTTAGCAGAAGAGGAAGCTGTGAAAAAGAATCAAGATAAAGAGGCTCAAAAAATGCAGGAAGAAGATGAAAGGTTAATACTGGAGGCAGCTGACAAAGAAAGAGAACAGGCAGAGAAAGCAGCTGAAGAACTTCAAAAAAAGCAGCAAGAGGAACAAGATCGCACAATTTAGGAGCAGACTCAGTCTTATGAAGATATGATAGGATCCTCGGTCCCATCCAGTAGCACAACGGAAGATAATACAACTCCAACATTTGGGATTGAACTAATCCCTTTCATCCTGTCTGAGGAACATGTGGTACCTAATTTCAACACGATCTACTATGACAACAAAAAGAAAAGAATTGTGTGAAGAACAGAAAAGAAGGTAGACATAGGGGAGAAGAATGGATTCATGGTGATGGAGAAGAAAATAGCTCATGGGACTGACAAGGACCCTAAAATCCTTGCAAGGGAAATTGCAGCAACAACCCTTGCCAATGAAGATAATGTGGATAGAATCACAACAGAATTTCAACCCAAAATCCGACACCTTGCGTGTCTGAAATTCGACACTTCTCTGTCGCATTTTCGACACATACACTTTTTTTTGTCATCGGTGGCGTAATGTCGGATCTTCAACATTCTAATAATGTGGGTCAAATATCCGACACACCATTGTGTCACATATTCAATTGTATTTCCTTCCAAATTGCCAATCGAAATTGCATAAACCGTCAGAAATCCAACGTCCTCCTACCCTTGAAGCGTCAGCCTTCCGACGGATAGAAGTGTCGAAGGAATGGCAACGCCATCGGTATTTTTATCCAGAGAGTGTTGGAAATCTGACGCAATCTGACACTGGAAGAGTCGGCCTTCCAACGCAGTCCGACACTTTAACCGTTGGTCGTCCGACGAGAGGAAGCATCAGAGTCATGACACAGCCATCAAATGGGTTTACCGGAGTGTCAGAGGAACGTAAAAAAAGAGATGCCTGTTGGTGGATTTAAAAAAAAAATCCAAATATTTCACTTACCCCCACATGGTTTTAGCCTAGAATTTGACCACTGAAGGAAACTTGTTTGGACCAAACATTGGTGAGTTGACAAGAAGCTCAGATGATCAAGCAGAGTTAATATGTGGAGTGTGTCAAAGGGCTCAAAGAGAGATTCTTTACATTCAAAATTGTCAAACATTTTGGGAGCTGAGTTTGAGAATACAAGTGAGAAAAAACTTGAGTTTGAGATTATAGGCAAGAAGAATCAGCAAGTTTCTGAACAGTCAGTGATGGATTTGAGAGAAAACACTAAAGTGCTGCCAATTTTGTCAAATTTCTCTGAGCAACATGGTTCATTGTTTGGCGGTCAATCCCTCCTCAATCATGGATTGGCCTGCAGAAAACAAGTATGTTGAGTATGTTCCCATGATTGGGGCCTGTTTCAGTAATGGTACCTCACCATTATTCTGATATTTTTCCCTGTATAAAAGATAGCTATTAGAATTGACCCTAACTGAACTATCTTAAATGTTGTTTCATATAAAACCCCAAAAAAAGTAAAAACAAAACTAAGTTTAAACTTGCAATACCTTACTCTCTTGTAGAAGGTGTTGATGTCCTTGTCCAAGGTATCGAGAAGACTAATAGCCTGTATAACCATGTTATCCACTCTATTGACATTGAATTTCACGTTGGCTCTGTTGTAGTTGTGCCCATGACCCAATTGATCCTTCTCCAAGTCTATGTGATTCAAGATATGTGATTTCAACTCGATGGCAGACAAGATTTCTAAATATACTTTGTTGTTACAGATGGGTACCTAAACCAAACAAGAATTTAGAAAAGTCACTTCCTATCTGATTCAGAAAAGACTTGTACTAACAACCACTTAATGTAAAATTAGCTCGGAGTCATAGCTGAGGGATGTAGACACTGGTTATGCTCATCTTGTTGTATTGCTGGTTTAGATATTAGGACTCTTTTGGTGATTCTGTATTGATGACAAATTGAGTATCCTAGAGAATACGTAAGGAAGACTTTTAATAGTTTTCATAAATTTCTTTGTTTTTGAATGATGGACAACAAAACAGTATCCAACACACTTGAGTCCTCGCAGGACTAGTCAAATGTATATTTTTATTTATTCCTTGGGAATATCAAATATAATGATTTTAAAACACATCTCAGAGAACAAAGAAATCATGGATCTGATATAAATCTAAGGGAATAAACAAATCCTTTTACCTTTCAGTATAAATATGATTCATGAGTACTAACTAAAGAATTAAAAGACACTTATGAGAAATTGACCTCAACTTGACAACTGTTAGAATTGACCCTAACTGAACTATCTTAAATGTTGTTTCATATAAAACCCAAAAAAAAAGGAAAAACAATACTAAGTTTAAACTTGCAATACCTTACTCTCATGCAGAAGGTGTTCATGATGTCCTTGTCCAAGGTTTCAAGAAGACTAATAGCCTGTATAACCATGTTATCCACTCTATTGACATTGAATTTTACGTTGGCTCTGCTATAGCTGTGCCCAAGACCCAATTGAGCCTTCTCCAAGTCTATGTGATTCAAGATATGTGATTCAATTACAGAGCTCTGTTTACTCATTTTTGCATGATTCCTCAATGTCAAAACTAAATATCCATTCAGTTGATGCTATGACCCATTTTGCTCCAAACCAAGCCAGGATTACTACATATCAGCACTATGTACATCCATCAATTACAGTTACCTAGGATATGTATGAACAGAATTAGTCAAGCACATGAAAAAATATTATAAATGGACAAATAGAAGACAACAATGTGGTTTAGACATTCCTTAATTTCTATACTCAGATTTATAATTCGATCACACTTTGTCTCTTAGGAGACAAGTCACTAACGAAACAATGGACATACCTGAGAGAGAGAGAGAGAGAGGTAGTTGTAGGGTAGAGTGAGACAAATATAGACTGCAAGGTCATAGATCAATACTGTCAACCTCAAAACATATATAAAAAACAAAAAAAATATTTGCATTTTCAACAGTTGTCGAACCAACAACTCTCCACCCACAAAACTCGAAATCCCTAATCGAGGTTCTACACCCAGCTTGATGAGATTCAAACCATATTTAGTTAATTTTTTAGGCCTTTCTGGCCACAAACAACTGCACCTAACTGGACTAAATTTTTAACAGCTACACTTATTACCTCATGGCTTGGGGCTTGAGGTCCAAACTCCACTTAGCGACATCCATCCACAGTATCTATATTGACCAAAGAAACATCTTATCCTACTAGCCTGCAAGCAACAAATATAGTAGAGACAACAATTTACCTTTCCAAAGCTAAATCACTATGTATCCTTTCTCAACTACCTTTCAAAGACAACGATTCCCTCAGCTGTTACTTAGAAAACAAAATAGTGACAAGTGGATCCCTGGGAGAGGCTGGGAATGCAGGAGAAACATTGATCTCCCTTATAACCCAATTTATCCAAATTTATCATGCATTTCCCTTTGTAATTTATTATATAGGCTTTCCATTTTTATGCTTTGTGTTGCTGTTGTGTTTTCTACAGGCTCGAAGCATGAGTTTATAGCATCCAATCCTTTTGCAGCTAGTGAATCCCTTTATTTTCCTGGAGAGATGGCAACAGAGATTTTAAGAAATATTTATTTGTAAGAAGACCAATGATCAGCAGGTCAATGCCTTTGATGCAGTGAATGGAGTCTATGAAGGCTTTGGCTGCTAAAACAAATAGATATTGAAGTCGAGATATCTAACGGTCTAATAATAAAGTATTTTCTGGAAGAAGAGAAACTCTATAAGGCTTCACAGTTGCTTTTTAATACAAGCAAACATAATGTTCTATTATAACCAGCATTGGTGGCTAAGTATTAAGCACAACGATTACCATCTAACTACTTTGTATTAGCTATTATGCACAGGGCAAGGAATGCCTTATTGTCTATGACTTCGTACAAAAAGGAAATCTTTAAGAGGGCCTTCATATTGAAGAGAATAAACCAATGATTCCATATAAAGACTGGTTTACGATGGCTATAGAGTTGCAGGAGCATTAGATTGGCCCACTTTTGACAAGCAAAATGAAGCCCGCAAAAAAGTTGATCACAAAAATAAATTGTATGTTTTTCAAAGTTTTTACTTAAAACTCCTACTCTAGCTTTGTTAATTCATTCTAATGATATAGGATTGCCTATGGATTCACAAGGGAAACTTATCAAATATATTACTATTTCTTCTTTGGATTTATGGTAAAATGATGGGTGAATTCTATGGTTTCATGCACATGCAAGATTGATGCTAGCATTGTTGGAAGAACACAAGCACAAGGAGGATCTAGGGATTTCTTGGTTGCTCCATTGGTAAAGTTTGGTGAAATTATGCTTCTATGGATTGAATGGTGGTTGTAATGTTGTGTTTTCTCTGAATTAGGGCTTTTTACCAGCTTTTGTCAACTTTTACATGTTATAAAACATCCTCTTGAAGGAACTTTCTCTTGTTTGTCCTTAGATCTCTGATTTTTTCCCTAATTAGGATCCTCCAACAAACCTTAGAGGTATTATAGTAGTATTTCATGTGTAAATATACGCATTTGCGTGATTAGTGTAGTGTTAGATTAGATCTGCATTTTTATAAACTAGAAAACCTTAGAAATTTATAAAATTCAATAATCCAAAAATAACAACAATTTTCAAATTATAAGCCACCCTCTAATTTTGGTCTGCCTTTTTAGCCCTAAATCCTCCAGTGCATCACCTATCTTCTTGTCTACATCCACAAACTTGAGAAGCAACTTAAAAAAACCAGTCAAAAGTCAGATATAGGGTTTCATACTTGACATGTTTCAGGGGTTGGGATAATTTGGCCTTGATAAAAGGGTACTTTATGCTTTTCAACGACCCCATGTAATTGTTTAGTAGGGAAATTTAGGGACTCTTTCATTACTGATCAGTGTTAGTATAATTTCTAGCCCTAAAACCTATCAAAAAGACCTGCAAAATCAACCAAGTTAGGGTCATATTTGAGTTATGGGGAAATATCAAAAATATAAATTAATTTTGCCTTCCAAAAGCATTCTTTTCAGGCTAAGGAGTACTTGTATAAACCCTTAAAAGTATGGTTAACTCAGCTGGTAATTCATGTTGATATACCAATGTGTACAATGGGGTGAAAAGTTACAATGGAAACTGAAAATACCAATGTGTACCATGCCCAACTCACAACCTACAGGGATAAGAACAAATATAAACATAGGTTTAGCACTGCACAATCAACCATTAAAGTTGAACAAGATATGAGATTAATAAACGAATTACAAAATGACTAGAGAAAGATAAACTGGGGAAGATAACAATATACTCATGCAGAATAATAGAGAAACAATGCTTCAGATACCATTTTCCTCACAAGTCTATCTATCTTTTTATGTCTTTTGACCTTTCATATTCCCATCAAACTCAAATGCCTATCAAATTTCTTGTAATGAAATGCCTACATTTAATTTTGTTGTCCTAGCTATATGGTATTGGTAAAGTATTACCAAGGGGCCAGTTATCACGATAAATCAAAATATTTAAGGTAATTGTTTAGATCAGATATAACAAAGTTCACCTCTATGTATGGTAATCATCATCAACAACTAAATGTATGTGTGTGCACATGCATAAATACCCAATACACAGCTCAATCAAACAAAAGAAAACATATTTATACCTTGATTTCTGAATCTTCACACTGTCTTCTTATGCTTTACCTTTCAAAACATCATTCAACATACTTCATTTTTTGTCCTATTGCAATAGTTTCATGTTAGGACTCATCAAATATATTTATGTTTGTTTATGAAAATAACAAAAAACAATCTAAATAAATATAATTCTATTACAATGTAAATTACAATACTATTCAACTATTCAAGTAAATTAATTGTTAAGAATATATCACCTGATAAAACATGGATAACCAAAAATACTATGTATATAAGGCCATCGATCTAATCAAAACTCCATTTATTGCCTCTTAACTATGGAAATGTTTCTCAACACTATCTGTAACAAGTTCCAATGGAGGAGTCAAATAGCAATAGTGAAAATTACACAGTAAAAATATAGAAATAGATGTTTTTTAATGTATTCTTCCTTACCATTCATTGATCTCCTCTCTGTTTCGAGAATAATTTAATATTCTCTACTAAACAAGACCAACCACATGAAGGTGGAAGCTCTTATGGTCCCTCCCCCCCCAACATCACTCTCAACTCCCCAAACCCAATGCCTATACTTGCAAATAACAATTTATTTCATTATTTCACAATGCAAATAACAATGCATCTACAATGCAAATTATTTCACTCAATAGTTGAAAAATGATTTCATTAAATCATTATTTAAAACATTCATTAAACCGTTCAATCATTCAACAGCTGAAAAAACCATTCATTAAAACATTAATTTAGTCAATGGCAGAAAAAAAAATCAGTAAACAAATCAGTAAAGCATTCATTCATGAAACAGAGGAAAAAAGAATTAATTTTTTTTATATAAATAAGAATTACTCAAAATTTGTTTAGTCACTTCCTTTTTACTTTTCTTCTCTTTAAATATTTAGTTAGAGTCACATCTTCGGGAATCTGATCATCGGAATCCCTACTAGTCTGCTCTCAAGGTTGAACTTCAAGCGAGGGGCGATGAATTTCTGCAATAATGTCAAAATATTTCATTAATATATTTATATTTTGATAAATACGAGTAATTCATTTAAAAAACATTAAGAATGTGTGTTTTTAACTGCCATGTGCACATCAACATGTTCAACATTATCTCGTACTGGCCCAACCTGTTCCATGTTATGATCTGCAACTACATGCTCTGTAGTTGAATTGTGTAGAATTAGAATTAGTGTTCATCATCTACAATGGTCTATAAAAAACAATAGCATATTAATAAATTCATTACCAAGATGAGAAGCATGATCTTCGTTTGGTTGGTCAAGTACTACATCCTCGACATGAACGGGATCATTACTTTCCCGCACAAAAAGGAATAAATAATTTACGTTAGTTTATTTATAAGGAAAAAATTGCATCAGCATTAATAAATTGTCATTAAACTATACAATTTTCACATACCTAGGCAATAGATGGATCAGTAGAAGATCATGCAGTATTCACAGAAAAGCTTCTCCGGTGTTCAACAACGGTGTCAAAGCCATGTTCGAAGCCAAGCTTCATGTAATCCGCACTGGGCAATTCTTTGAACCGATCGACCTTCATATTTGCATGATGTCATTAATTTTAAAGCCTTTTGTCAGAACAAAACAAAAATAATAATTTGTATGATATTTGGATGCTGATTCAGGTTTTGCGATACTTACATATAGGGCCGCCAAGTTGGAGTAACCACCAGGCCCAAGCTTATGTTGGCCAATTTTTTCAATTCTTTCCTTTGTGGCCTTAGATGTGTCCAAGAGCCTAATTAAGTTTTTAAATACATTAGTCTATGTACCAAAATTGATATAAAAACTAGTAAATAATAAGGCTTCCACTACATTTTGGAATGTATTGCATACCTCCCTGTTCCACCTGGTGGTATCTTTCCTGATTTTCTCAGGCCCTTCTCTTTTCCATCTTCCACCAGTCTTTTCCATCTTCCACCTGGGCTTTTTACTCCATAGATGGAATCATTAGAGGGCGCTCATACCTAGGGTTCTTTTCTAGCTGAACCCTATATTGGTCTCGGACAATATTTAGATGTTTTCCAGCTTTCTGTAGTACCTTCGATGTATCAAAGGTATCTTTTCCGAACAGACTAACCAAGCAATTAGTTATATCATCCTTTAAAGCTTTTGGCTGCTTATTCCACAGTGTGTAGATGGTGGGCCCAAAGATCTCTAAGGCCAAATCATTCATGTGTTTATAAAATATATCATTTCCTACAAAACATTATTGCCATCATTAGTCAACATTAGAAAATATTATCGGTATATTAGAAACAAATTATAAAAATAAATTAAACAATCTATAATGACCTAGAATCTTCTCTATCTTTTTTGGAACCAGTTCTTCATTCACCAAAAATGTACACTTTATTGAATGAGTGCTAGTCACATGAGAAGATCCAGGAAATGCTTCCACATCTCTATCTATCCCTGCATCCACCCCTTCTTCTGCAGCATCTGTTGTGGGTGGGGCAACATCGGCTGCACCCTTCGCTGCCCTCGACGGTGTCGCGGAGCGTGTTGCCAATTGTTCAGTGGACAATATGGGAGCAGTATGTGGTGTATGTGGAGTGGTTTGGTCACTAGGACCAACATTTCCTTGACCACCATTGATAATCTCCATAGTGCACTGTAAATTAAACCCATTGTATTATAAGTTCAATAACATATAAAATCAAATATTATAAATTTTTTATAAATGAATTTACATTTTTATTCGATAACTTATGTCCACTTGTTTACGTTGATGTAACAACAATTGAATCCTTTGTTCGAGCCCTTCTGTTAGTGGAACTGCAGATGAATCAATTCCTCATTTTGTTTTTCCCTTGTCCTTTGTAGCACCCTCAATGGGTCGGCAGACTCTTTAATTTCATTGTCTCTCATCAACCAAGAGACCTCATTCTGTAAA
The DNA here is from genome assembly GCA_001517045.1 of Pseudotsuga menziesii. Lineage (NCBI taxonomy): Eukaryota > Viridiplantae > Streptophyta > Pinopsida > Pinales > Pinaceae > Pseudotsuga > Pseudotsuga menziesii. Next base: position 5,251 of record LPNX011068999.1, on the reverse strand, counting down.
GAGTTTCGAGATGTCGTTTGATAAACGGAATCCCCTATCTGCAATTGAAATATATACAAAATTTCTTAGTCTTTGAAAATATAGTGTGCGCAAATAATTATATTAGGGATTACATCTAGGATTACCTGACACCTAACCGAGGGCATGGTCTGATCAACAGATGGGGATTTACCTTGATCAGCCACCTGCAAAAAAAGTAGAGAACATTATCACAATGAACGCAATATGTATAAGCTAACAAATACAAAACAAAAACAAAAATAAACACTATGCTACATGTTTTACATGTGTACATTTTTGAAGTATTTAGAATGTGGAATTACATTTAGGTTAAATGGTTGCCTCGAGTCTCCAGTCATCTGATCAACAGCTGGGGAGTTTCCTCGGTCAATCTGCAAAAAAGGTAGACAACATTACCATCATGAACGCAACCATAAAAATGAAATAATACATAACAAAATAAACATAATGCGTCACGATAGACATGTTTACGATTTTAAAGTATTTGAAATGGAGAATCATACATGTTTTGCTGTTTCCATGATGCTGTAGTCGAATGATCAATAGTCGGTTGGCTTCCCTGATCAACACTTTGCATGGAAAATTGATAATATTATATAAATGAACCTAATATACGAATGAAAATACATAACAACATATCTATATGTCCATCCTAAATTTAATATTACATTGGCAATATCGATGTATACCTGTTGCCTTGACTCGGGTTGACAAACATCTATAGAGATGGAGGTGCCCCTGAGAGAACCCTGCATCAAAAACATACTAAAAGTTACATAAGGAAACATGAAAAGTAGATAATTTCAATTATATGCTAACAAAAATTCCTATAGATGTTAAAATAATTAATAAAAGGTTGGTTAAATTGTTTGTTATACCACAACCATAATAACATTGTTTGTATCTACACGATTCAAATTGTAGTCAATAAGCAGTTCTTCGCTAGCAGCTATTGATTTAATTGCACATACAAAGACACGGTTTCCTTCACGTGACTCGAATATGAAATTGGGTTGCTTTAATGTAGACCCTGGTTATGTACTGTTTATAAACCCCACAATATTACCGGTTGTTTTTGGCCTTCCGTCCATGTACATCATTGCTCCTTTATTTTGAGCTTTGTCTTTCAGTTGTATATAATTCGCTGACAACCCATATCTACTCATACTTTGTGTATATTGGACTAGGCGCATCTAATCACTGTAGTTGTAATAGGGTCCAACATACTCCATCAATTCTATACATCTACCGTATCCAACTTTTATGTCGTCCATGCAAAACAAGCCCAATCCATGCAATGAGGATGGTGCAATTCTATATATCCTCTCATTCACACAAAAATCAGTGTTTACTTTAGGAATATTGCTAGGCACCCATTGTTTCACTAGGCGTTGGTACCTTAAGGGCACGTCGATGTCTCCCACTATCTCATCATCATAGTAACATGACCCCTCTCCTTGGAGAAAAAAATTCATGCGTTTGTCGAATTTTCTTCTGATTTTCTGACATCTAGTTGATCTAGCCCATGTAGACCTACTAGATGTCTCACTTTCCTCTAGCCTTCCCAAACTCCCTTCACTGGAGGAAGACAGGTCTGACAAATACATGTTTGGTTCTACCTGCATCGTGGCCAAAAACAAATTTGGCATAAGCATAGCAAAATACCAACAAAAAAACGTGGAAATACTTATAAGAAAAAAACTTGGAAAGACTTGTAAGCCAATAAATTGTTAAAGAAAAATATTGTCAAGAATGAGTTTGGTTAATAGGTGTGGGCATTTGGTAGCCCTAAAAATTCTAATGTATGCCCATATTTTGGTTACATACAAGTCTCCATTCTAACTTATTGCTTGCATTGCCTTTTGCTAACATGAATTGGGTAGGCCTCATAAGCTTCAAATGTATGCTTGTGGCCATTGTACTTTAGCCTTTCAATGTTTTCAAGCTTGAGACGATATGTTATGCATATGCATCACATATATAACACTTGAATTTATGCCAATATATGTCTATACAAAACCTGGAGGTTCTCCTTTAATGGACTATCTCCTTCAAATAAAAAATCTCCTTTAAGTGGTTTTTAGTTTTCCCATGAATGATTTTGTGATGTTGTAGATGATTGTCCATTTTACCTAATATGTTTTATGATCTTTTCCATGTTTTATAGGGTGCACATACTTGTTGTTTATGGCTTCTTTTGCTTGAAATTTGAACTGCCTAAAAGTGCACAGATCTCATCTAGGACCCTTTAAGATTCATAATAACAACTATTGTTATAGGATTTTATTCTCCAAATGAAACACCAAAACCATACTTATCGGTTAATATTTGTGTAGGGATTTTTTCTGATCTCTCCCATAATTTATGATATTAATGGATTGTATGCAAAAATTTATGTATGCCCTAAGAAATCTTATGTATGCCCCTCTTTTAGTTACATACAATTCTCCATTCTCACTTATTGCTTGCATTTCCTTTTCCTAACATTGCCTTTTCCTTTTACTGGCATAACCCCTTTTCAACAATAATAGTTGCATATTTAATCAAGTGTTTTTTACCGAGGTGGCTGAGTCAACCGAGTTGACCCCCAATAGAGCTAACTTGGCCTTTGAAACGATTGGAGTGACAAGTTTGGTACTGAACCAAGCAAATCAGGGTATGACTGAATGGATCGGTAACAAAATGGTCAATTCATCCCAATCCATACTAAATTGACCAAGTGAATGTGGGAATGCATAGGCCACACACATGACACTTCAATTCAAAAACAAAATTAACCTAGAAATATAAAAATCTAGACTCAACCTACTTCATTGTCGAGTCAACTAGGTTTGTAGGATTCCAATACATCATAACACTATTTGGAGTAAAACACAACTTGCTTTGTAGGCCCTAGATGCCACCCATTTGCACAATAGTCAATCTATAAAGCAGCCCCTGAATACAAAATCTTTCTTCACAAAATAGGGCATGAACCATGTGAACAACCTTCCAAGTGGACCAGCTCAATGAGTAACCTCCAAGCATGTAATATCTCTCATGAAATGGTGTATAAAATAGTGTAATCATGCTTCAAATGATCACCTTCTCCTTTGGTAGGGATGAATACTGCCCTTATGCATGTGTCTCCAAGGGTGAATGTTCCTCAAATAATGAGAGAAGACCTTCCTCTAACAATAAACCAGTACACCAAGGTGAATTGGACCTATTTAGGCCTTCTAGAACAAACTTGGTATTTTCAATGTCATGCTAGGAGCAATGTTGGGCAGTCCTATGGGCATAAATAACTCTAGAATCAAGTATGAGCATCAAAGGGACAAATCTGAGCACTTTGCAGTAATGGACAAATAATGATGTTGAGTTCTTGGAGATCCTGTAGAGTGGATGTTTTAACCTCTGTGCTACTCTGTAGAGTGGATGTTTTAACCTCTGTGCAAACCCATGTATGAGTTTGAGCCAGCATTTACATCCACTCTATAGGATCTCCAAAGAACTAACATCATTATTTTTCCATTATTATAAAGGAGATGTACTAGAATATTTTCCTGTACATGTTGATTTTACTGTTTAATTGAATCTAAATGAGAAACAAAGAGGAGCACTAAGCAAGCTACAACACTTTTCATGCGCATCAAAGAGTTGTAGCTTTCTTAGTCTCCTCTCTTTTTCATTCAACTTCTCCATGAAATCAACAAGTCCTCGCAAATCTTCTAGTACAATTCCTTTACAGTAATGGACAAAGAGCGGACATTTCCAGATCTGCTACTTGGCACGTTCAGGAATGAAAAGAATGTTTTAAATACATTTATATCAGTCTGTAATATTTGCTGATTCTAAAGCTGATGATGAAGAACAAACTTGGTATTTTCAATGTCACACTAGGAGTAATGTTGGGCAGTCCTATGGGCATAAACAACTCTAGAATCAAGTTTGAGCATCAAAGGGAAAAACTGAGCACTTTGGGAGCATTCTAAAGGTCACAACAAATAGTAAAGCATCTCAAATCAGCTATAATTAGGCCAACTTTCAGATCTGGGCACATTGCAGCAATTAAAGATGATCATCAATGGCAATAGGAGGTGGTCTTTGCAATTTTGGCTGTGGAAATGAGAAATCTGTGGGTGAAAGCAACCCTAAAATCTCATTCATATGCCTTATAGCAGCATCCACATGAATTCTGGGCACAAACAAACCTGTTTGGCAGTAAAAAAGGGTATGAAGCAACCCTATTTCACCATCTTGGGTACCCTTGTGCACTTATCCATCACCGAACAGGTGTACCTCTAAATCTGGGCCAAATTGGAGGGTTAAAAGGCAGTTCTGGGCATGAATAGCCCTATGAAAAGTGACGAACAATGGAAAAACTGGCTTTCAAAAATCCATTGAATATGCTAATGCTTGGATTACAAACATGAGGGAAAGCCATTGAATATGCTAATGCTTGGACTATAATAGACCACCTTGGTTGGACACTAATGCAAACCCGTGTATGAGTTTGAGACAACATTTATATCCACTCTAGAGGATCTCCAAAGAACTAACATCATTATTTTTCCATTAGTATAAAGGAGATGTACTAGAATATTTGCCTATTCTTGTTGATTTTACTGTTTAGTTGAACCTAAATGAGAAACAAAGAGAGCACTAACCAAGCTACAACACTTTTCATGTGCATCAATGTGTGCGCACGTCAAAGTGTTGTAGCTTGGTTAGTCTCCTCTCTATTTCGTTAAACTTCTTCGTGAAATCAACAAGTCCTCACAAATCTTCATTTTGGGAATAAACAATTATAGGCATATATATGGACATAAAGAGAAGGCCTGGGCACTCCAACGGCCTCAAACCTTCATTCCGGGAATAAATAAGGGCTGTTCCAACCTCCTAAACAACAATTTATAGTAGTATCATGAATCCTCGGTGCTTTTTCTCCACAAAAAGGGGGTAAACAAACCTAAATAAAACTAATACCATTTAATTTCAGACCCTATAAACCAAGTTGGATTGTGCTTTAGGTGATTCTCGGTAGTCTCTTGAAGGAGATCAATAGAAAATATCAGTATTTGGTGGCTTTCCTTGCAACCGTAGGTCACAAAAAAACCCTAAAAATTTATGGACCTGTGCATAAGAGAAGTAACTGTTAGAATAATCAACCCATAGTATTTACCCACTTAGACATTATTTCATTTATTTTGTCTTATTTGCCTAGTCCATGAGTCCCACCATGTGCAAG
>LPNX011068991.1:290211-358614 GCA_001517045.1 Pseudotsuga menziesii | reverse complement strand
CACTTAATGAGACTTTATAACCATAAAGTCACTTTTTGATAAATTTAAGTGAGTGAGTGATTTTATTTATGTGAATTAAATAAAAGGGATTTTCACTCTTATTGATTCTTATCCGTTGGATTAGATGTCTTTTCCACCGTTGGATTAGATGTCTTTTCCACCGTTGAAACACACAAAATGTTCATTTAAACCAGCAAGCAGTAAATCTCAGTTTTCTACAAGTTGAGCATAACTTTCGATATGTGGACGAATCAATCCATCCCAAATTGATTTGTTGTGGACTGTTGGCATTCCATACTAATCTATCATTAGGAGCTTTGATCACATTGGTACCATTAGCTTTCGACAGTTCCCACTTTTTAGGATATCGATTTTTATGGTTGGGGTGTCGATAGGGAATTTTCACAATGTTATTTTCTTTTACGAGTGTCGTCTTTTGAGCATTGACCTGAGCTGGAAGTTGTATTTTCATCCCTTGATGTTTTAAGGTTTCATTCTGTACCTTTTCCAACTTGTTTTCTAACTGCATGTTAACATTTTGAAACTTCTTAATCAATTCCACTTTTGATTTCCTGTCATCTTCAGACTTCTTAAGTTGTTCCTTAAGATCTTCATTATGACTTTTGATGTAGCTATTTTCTTCCTGCTTATCTAGAAGTTTTCCTTCAATGTCTTCCGTAGATTATTCTGTCTTCCAACTATTTTTCAACTTCTTAATTTTTGTGGCTAATGTCTTGTTATGATTTCTTAATCTGAAAATTTCTTCGGAATTGTTGGATAGTGTTTTATTACTCTTTGCGATCTCCAGCTTGTGTGCCTTTTTAGAATCGTCATTTTGTTGTTGAAGAAATTTTATCTGTTGTCGACATTGGCCGACCTCTGATTCTTGACTTTCTAATTTATGTCGTATCTGCAGCAGTTCTTCATCCTTGTCACTAATGATTTCGTTCAAGCGTATTATTTATGCTTCGTAATCGTTTATTTCTTTCTTTATATCTTGATTTTTCAATCTCTGATTGAAATCATTTTCGTCTTTTAATTCTTCAATTTGCGCAGATAATTTTTCTATATGATTTTTCTGGTTGGAAATGTTTTTTCCTTGTACTTTTCTTCTATCTCATGTATTTAAATTATTACTTCCAAATTTTTATTCGTGTTGCGTAAATCTTCGTTGTCTCTTTGATAGCGCTTTAACTTGGCTTCTAATTTCTCTATTTGTAGTCGCAAACCAACTTCCATGATCTCTGATTTCTTCAACACTAGTGGTCGTTTGGACTATAGATGGTCTTCGATTTTCTTCTCTTTGTATTAGGTTAAATAACATTTTTTTTCTTTTCTTTTCTTTTCCAAAAATAATTATTATTTTAATAAAATAATAATTTTTTTTTTTTTACTTTGACTCCTTTATACTTTTTTTTTAATGTTCTTTGATTCTTTTTCCTTTTTGTATAAAGTAATAATTGTAAATAACACAATTATTAAATAATAAATATTAAGTAATTATTATTATTATTATTATTAATTACTATTGTTATTAAAAAATTAATAATAATAACAAATATAATATATTACCAATTATTATTTAAAAATAATAATATAGTATATATATTTTTTGTGAATTGGGTTGAAAGGTTTTTTGAAAAAATATATAACAATAATAATTTTTATTTTTTTTAAACAAGAATGGTTAGAATTGTATTAATCGCTTTCTGGTATAACCAAAATCTGTGGCGTACAATCTTAAAGAGGGCTGATGACCTCTAACAGTGCTATCAACCTTCTTATGAATATTTAATATCATGGGGGATAAATCCCACCTACTTCTAGAGCTTTTTCGGGAAAAAAACAAAAAATGCTTACAAGAGTAAACTCTCACGAACTGTGAGCAGAGAAGAGTGCAAAAGCAAAACATTAATTAGGAGGAGGGGTAAAATGCCCCTGAATAGAAGGGTCTAACCGCTTCTGAGATCCCAAAAAAATGTTTGAGGCCACTTCCTTTTCCCTACGTTCTTTGTTGGTCTTTTGCCCTCTGGTGAGGGGAGGAGAAGGGGCTGAGGAGTCTTCCAGATCGAAGCTTCCCTCTGACCCAGAGGAAGGGACTAAGGAAGCCAGTCCTGTTTGGGCTAAAGTCTCGTGATCTAACGTCCGAGCATCTCTCTTGGAGCCTGAAGGAGCAGGGCTTGGAGAAGCTTCTTTCGCGGATGGGGTGGCAGCAACTGTCACCGAGGGGGACCTTCGCCCAGGACCGGATCTTTTGCTACTTCTAACTCTTGGGCTTCAACTTCCTGCAAAACTTCGAAGTTGTTTTTGACTTCCAGCGTAGGGGAGGAAGGAGGATCATGAGAGGGATCCTTTTGCTATTGAGGCTCCTTTCGTCGGGGAGGACGGCGCTGATTAGAGACCGGCTGGAGCTCTCCTTCTTTTGGTGTAGGGGGAGTCGTTGATTTCTAAGATTCGAAGAGCTTGGGGGAGCTTTTGGCAAAGTGACCATAAACATGGCAAAAATTGCATTTGAATGGAATCTGCTCGTAATCCAGTTCTTGGATATGGCTCCATTCTCCTAATGTAAGCTTTGGGGCCTCCGGGAGCCCTTTTTCGAGATTTACCTCTACGCAAATGCGAGCACATGTAAACTGACTCCCTTTTGGATCTGCACTATCTAGGTAGCGCCCTAACTTATTACCGATGTCCTCAAAAGAGCTTTCCCCCCTATTATCCACTTATTTGTACCATAGTTGGATTAGCTGAGGAGCTGCCAGTCGACAAACATGACAAATGTTTGATTCCAGTGTATCAAATGATCCGCCTTTATGTCTAGCTTGTTTTGGCTAGTCAGTTTTTTGTTTGAATAATTATGACCATGGCCCCACGGGGTTTGTAATAAAATGTGCTAGTAGAGTGTTTTGAGTGGTTCGGTCTCCTAAGACGTAGAATTTCAACTAAGGTATTCCAGGGAGGTTTTTGCTTTTGACAATTATGCTTTGCCTATAGCCGAGTATAATTGACGAGGTTTTCTCCCGCTTCCTCCAAAGCTGGAATGCCCGATTTTGAATTCTGGGCCTTGGAGGGTTATTAAAGCCCAACTGAGTATATATAAACCCACTAGACATTGTTAGAATAGACTATGGTCATGTCCTAAGTCACTAGGACCCTCAGAAAAAATTCCAAAAAATTTTTACCAAACGCGTCAAAATTTTAATTTTTTAATTTTTCCCAAGTTTTTAATTAAATTTTTCCATAATTTAAATGGAAAAATTCAATTTGTAATAAGTTAGTCATCCGGAACCCGAATTCAGTGTTTGAAGGCTCTAACCTTAAGCCAAAAATCATTCTTGATCAGCCAGCCAGCCAGATCCAAGTTTCAGATCATCATTCAACCACATAACTCATATTTTCTCAAAAAAGTCAGTTTTGAGGAAAATATTGATTAATTAATAAAAATGATTATTTTGGAGAAAATCCAAATCTCTCCAAATTAATCCGAATTCAACGAAATAAAAGGATAAATGACATGGCACGAAGCATTTATGATGATTCCAATCAATATCAATCAGTTTCAGATCAAGTATCGGAGTGTAGCAGTTGAACTATCAGTCAGAAATTTGCCCTCTTTGGTCAAATCCGTTTTTGGTTGAGGTGTGGGTTATCTATTGGTTGGGTGATCATTACGAGGGAGGATGAGCCACCTCACCCTCCCTCATTACTCCAGCACTTAGTTGCAGCTCAATTCAACTCCAAATCATCATGCAGAGCTCATTCAATTACTTCGGTGTTACTCTTAGTCCGGATTTAGGGATTTGAGCCCTATTTTCTTTCTCTCATTGTATAAATAGAGGCTTCTTTAGCTCTATCAAAATGAACTTTTGTAGCAGAGTTACTCTGAGAAAATTGTATCAAGCATTTGCTTTGAATTGCTAATAAAGATTCGACTTTGGAGATCTATGAGCTCTTTGATGTGGTAGCTTTCTAAATGGTTGAGGTGATATTGTCTCTAACCCCTATTTCTTTAATACTTGTATGAGATCAATTGTTTTGTTAGCTCAAGAAGGCCATTGTTGCCACGGTAGAATAATCATTTGTAGTTTCATTTTGATTGTTTATGCAAAGTAGATTAGTATCTTGATGGACATGAGTAATCAGTACATACATAATGGTGATCATGATTAAATTTTCTTAGCATACTAGCATGTTATTTTGATCTCACGTTTGTATTGAGTTGTGGTGTGTTATCAGGCTTCACAGGTTGAAGAAGGGTGTGAGCTCAGCTGCTTCTATCCCAGGCTTCAAGCAACCATTTGAATCTAACATTTTAATTGTAGAACCTACAGGGATCGTCTGGAGTCTAAATCTCTCTCTTTGGTTCCATCTTTATAAATTAATGTTCTTTGGTTACCGGTCACTTAGGAAGCCCTAGTTTACTTTTTTCAACCTTTAGGATTCCTCCCCATTGCCTTGTTTGGCTTGCCTTCACTTCTTCTTCTTCACTGCCCTCTTTTTACTTTAGTTTGCAGCCCCTTTTCCTCTTTTTGGACAGCCATCTTTTGCCCTAGTTTTGGACCCGTTTTGTCCTAGTTTTTTGACCCTAGCTTTCTCTTTTTTGTGCAGCCCTCTTTTGTTTGTTCGCTGCCCTCTTTTTTACTGTTTTGCAGCCTTCTTTTTTCTTTTTGGACAGCCTCTTTCCTTCATTTAGGACAACCCTCTTTCCCACCTTTTCTCTCTCCTCTTCTTTGGCTTTTCTTCTCTCTTTTTCCTCTTTTTTCATTGCTGGTTTTTGCCCTTTTTTTTGAGTTTTTAGTGTGTAATTTGTCTTTAAAGTCTTAACTAATGCATCAAGAGTGCTCTCTGTCGGAGAGTTTAATAAACCATCTTTGCTTTACGTTCATGTTGTTTTCTAATTCAACTAATTAATAAGTAAGACTCTTGAACTTGCAGAAACACAAGTCAAGAGCACTCTCTATCGGAGAGCATCATTAGTCTTGCATCATCCTTGCATTAGGCATCTAGATCAGATAAGACTCTTGAACCTCCGTCATAAGACAAGGTCAGGAGTGCTCTCTGTCGGAGAGTTTAATTAATTGACTTAATAAAATTTTGCAACTCACTTCCCCATAATTAATTAACTTTGTTGATCATCCTTCACCTAGTATGCTCTGCCGACTTTCGGGTTGGGCTCGTACTCAGAACGGTGAACGGACTTGTTAAGTTCGTGCAAGAGAAACATAATAAAACTTTACGCCATAACCAACGTACCGGCGTTGTCTCAATAAAATACTCAGGTGGTGGGCAAATTCCAAGTGTGGGCGCCGGGCAACCCAATCTGGACACGGTTGGTTAAGTTATTGAACACCTAGTTGTGATTCCAAACAGGTCCGTCATGTCTTCGAACGGAGCCACTGAAGGTATTTCCGGTTAGGATTTCCAGACACCTTAAGCAAGATCACCATTAAAATCTTTAAAACCTACCAAGAGCATTCGCACAACTAATACTCACCAGCTTAATTCCTAGACTTATCATTTTATTTGCGCATTTCGGTGACTCCATAAGGCACTGGTCCTTGGTTAAGTTTGAATAATTATCTATCTTGACCAATTGTCTATGGTTCATTTTAATTGCTATCTCTGAATGCTTAGCTATAAGTCTGGAATCTTCACTTATCTTTGTAAATCTCTTGTTAGCAACGTGGATTGCTTTTGATTAATTGTCATTCTCATAATAAACAAACACTTCTAATTACTAAACTCCTAAATAACACCCATCCGCATCCGCAACTAAGTAAAACACTTTAACAACATTGAGCCTTAGAAAACTCTTTGTTAGGGACTACCCCCCTTGGCTTCGTTAGGAGTTAGCCTAAACGGAGGAGCTAGGAGTAGGTGACAGTACCTAGCTCTGTGCTTGCCCCCAAGGTCACACCTCTCCCACTTTCCTAAGTGAGGAGACAACTTTCATTAGATTTCTGTTGTTGGTGTGCAATCGGCGAACAACACCCCCAAAGATGAAGTGGGAGATGAGGCAATCTTACCCAGACGGGAGCGGCTGTGATCTCTGCTTCTGGGTTAAAACCCAGAGTCCAAGGGGCTAAAAACAGCCCTCTTGAGCCCATGAAGAAGGGACCTGATCGAAAAACAAGGTCTCGTTCTTCTTTATTCAGAAACAGAAAAACAAAATAACCCCTGCCAGCTGCGAAGAGAGAGACCCAACCTTGCAAAATAGGGTTCCAATTTTCAGCTATCCAAAGCTCTACCGCCTTAGGGCTGAGCCACAACCTTGTAAACTTGCCGATGAGGGCTTTCTCTGAGAGAATGAGAGCTTTTAGACATGGATCCGAAGAAGAGAGTTCCAGAGAGGGGATCTCATCAATCTTTTTCACGAACTTAGAGGGAGGCAGAGAGGTAGCCTGAGGAGCGGCTGCTTGAACAAGGGCCTTAAAGGCCTGGAGCTGGGCTTGGATCTCCATGACCAGAGAGCCAACGCAAACCGGCAAACGCGGATCCGGGCACCACGCAGAAGCTTGAGGATTCAATGGGTCGGGACCTTCGAGCGACAGCCAGAGTAGGCGTGCAAGCAGAGGCACAGTGACTAGGAAAACCCTAGCTGCGCTACAGAGCGATCACTGGCTCTCGCATAATCCTTCGATTAATCGGAAAACTCATGTTAATAAGTGATCTGCAACGTTTTACCATGCGTCCTAACCAAGCTATGTTAATAATAAATTTTATTTTACTAATAGTATTATTGATATATATATTTTTATGAATGGCCTAGGAATTAGGGTTTAAACCCTAGAATTAAAAACCCACTTATTAAAACAAAACGATGGGTGGAGAAACCACTTGTGGTTTTACTCTTTTTTTTTACTTTTTTTTGTTTACCTTCCTTTTTTATGGCATCATCTTCCTTCTTCTTCTCCTCTCCTTTTTTTTTACTTCTTCCTTTTTATTTTTTTCTTTTGACTTTCTTTTCTTCTTTTACTTGGTCAAAGACCATAATTTTAGGGACTCCCTAGGATTATGATTAAAAATCACGATATGGCCAAAGGCCTGGATCACAAACTAGCTCTGATACCAAATGAGCCGAATAAATATTCGCTCACACAATGAATTCATCAAAAAATTTGGTAAACCAAATAAGCCATAATAATAATATATTTGTATTGATGATATAATAGATGAAAAGATTACAATGATGTCTTAGCCTTAAATATGGCTTGGACACTTATGTTGAGGAGACGCCTCCTTTCATAATAACTTAATTAACCTAACTATTAATTATTTAATTATTATCTTATTTATGTTTGTTACATCCATCCATCTGACATGATGGTACATCCTGTAGTGGCCCATGACTGCCTAAAACCCTACAAGTATTCATTTATGGACATAACCTCCTTCAAAAGTGATCCCCATAAGTCATGCATACTAAGGCCTTTGAATCCCTTACCAACAGCAAAAATGGAATCCCACATGGGTTGATAATAAAATGAGCGGGCAGCATTAAAGGGGATATCTGAATCGTACCACCATCTAGCAATGTACTCATAAGCAGCTTCTTTGCATTGCTTTTTCCAATGCTCGTCTAAGGTGGACTGAATTTGGGACGATTGAACTTGAGATTGAGAGGCATTGGCACTTGCAAAGGAAGGGAAAGATGTTGAAAAATAGTGTTGAAGGGTCTTCTTCTTTTTAGGTTGAATATCACCAATGTTTGGACGAGATGGAATAACATACTGAAAAGGGTCCTTACCAACGGAAGAAGGGGTAGAGGAAGAGCCTTCAAACTCATTTAATCCGGACCTCCTCTTAGTGGCATTGGCAAGCTCTCTCTTCCTCTCTATCTCAGCTTCTATCTCTTTTTGCCTAGCCTTTATCTTCTTCAAATTTTTTAAACTGATTTAACAAATAAGCTCTTATCCCTCCAATTACTTCATTTGATGCCTCACAGGGGAGAACCTCACATGGGAGAACTTGGCCTCTTATTCCATCCAAGTGTTGTTTCACCCTATGAATTCCGCCCCCCACGTATATGTTTGTTGCAATATTTGCAAAAGACTTCACCATCAACACTCTCAACATGGGTCCATGCAGCGTCTTTGGCTCTTGGAGCCGTTAAGAAAATGCAACAAAATTTGTTTCTGCAGGTGCAGAAAGGAAAAAAAATTGAAAATACGCAATGCAATTTAGATTCTAGAAAAAATTGCAATTTAGCATTTCAATATTTTTTTGAGAAAAATAAAATATAAAAAAAACAGATTTTAATTTTAATTTTTAACTTAGCATGAGCATAATACAGACTACAGTTAGCAAGTTAGCATGTTGCATGAGCATAGTAGACTGGTCACTGTAGCATACCTTGGTCCTTGAAGGAAAATTTGAGGCAGCAGGCTTGTCCAGTTGAACTCCCGTCCAAGTTTCCAACCACACCAGTCTTGACTCTTGGCACAGTCCAAAGTTGACTGAGCAATCAGTAAACTCCTCCACGCTGGCGGCTGCAAGTTTCAATCCACAGACAGTCTGAGCTTGAGCACTCATAAAACTCCAATCTCCACACTAGCGGATGCAAAGATGTTGAGCAAGAAGGACAAACCATTAATGACAAAGGAAGTCAAAGATTGATGATATGGACAAAGGAGGATGATGACATGGCAAGAAGGACATTAGATGTGGGCATTGGAGCCATTGGAACACCTAATGAGCCATGACCCATTATGTGGTCATTTGTGTCTTGATGAGCAATAAGTCCACATACTTGGTAATAAAGGTAATTAGATGATGTGGATGGCTTGAGAAGACCATGCACTTGAAAAATAAGCCTTTTTACCTACACATTAGATGGTTTAATAGGCTTGAAGAAATGAAGATGATGTGGGCATTTGGGGTATTGGAACCTTTGGGGATGACCCTAGAGCAAAAGAAGATGAAAGCACTCACACCATATGTAGGAGAACAAGCACTAATGGCATATAAAACAAGCCTTAAATAACACCAAGTTTGACCATTAAATTGATAATTCAAAGACAAAATAAAACATTAAACTACACTCTCACCTTATTGAAGTTGGCTGAAATTTAAATAAAAATAGAAATCCTTTTATGACAGGTCGGCACAGAAATTAATGGAAACGAGTATAAATACCCAATGAAGTATCTCTAAAAAAACCAAATTCAGTATTGCAGACAGAGCTCGCAGCTGTTGGTGAACTGAGGAATTTCAGACTGCTTAATAAGGCAGAATTTTGGGAGAATCTTTGTCTTATAGCAGTCTGATTTTTAGACTCTTTTTGTCACAGTCCCACTCTTTCTCAGTCCCGAATTTTGAGAAGATTCCTGCTACCTCAGTACCCAAAACTCTAACACAAAATTCATAAGTCACAGACTGATATTGGTGAAGAATTCAGTGGTGACTTAGCTCTGAATTTTTTTTTGCAGCAGAATGAGCAGCAAAAGAATTTGTAGTAGCAGCAGTGAAGGAGTTTACTTTTTTCTCTGAAATTTTGGTTACATGACTGAGGCAGTCGCAATCTTTATGAAGCTCATTTGCTCTCTGATTTTTGTGTTTTTCTGAGAAAGATACTAAGAAAATTCGGATGTTCTGGAGCAGCAGTAAATGTAGAAAGGCAGACAGGATGATTACAATCTAATCTTGCATATTCGGATGTGTTGAAGCAGTAGCAAATCTCTTATGTGAACACAACAGCATACTTATGAAGAAGCAGCAGTAAATATCTGAAACTTATCTGAGCTAGGGTTTGATGCAGACCTTGAAGACATGAACATTACTTAATCTAGAAGACATAGTGGACATGAGTATACTCAGATGTAACAGAGTTGTGATAATATGTAGTGATGATTTTGACAAGACAGATGACATGAGGAGATTCCAGTAGACACGAACATTAATACTACAATGTTTTGTGCAAAGTGATATGATTGAGAACAGTACTGTGATATGGTTGATTACTTAATACCCCAAAGTTCATAAGATGATAATCCAGGGCAGCAGAAGTGATATGATAGATGACAATTTGTGGATTTGCTAATGAATAAAATGAGGTGTTGATGATATGACTGACAGAATGATGATGATGTATTTAACTGTTGACAGTGATGACATGTAATGGATGAGATGTAATGCGATAAGAATGTGTGTGTAAATACAAGCTGGGCCTTGCACTATATTTCTTAGTTGGATCTGAGAAAAAGACCAACCTGAGTCTTGGAATAGGAGTTGGTGCTTTTGATTCAGTTGTAGCTGATAAAACTTACGGTTGTAGCCATTTGAATCTAATATAATAAAGTTTACAACTTCATCTTATGAAGTGTCTTGTGTTGTCTATGAAATTGATTGATGTTGATGTACTTATGATGATCTTTGTTTAATTATTTGAAAAAAGTTGCAATTGTAATAAGTGCTGGCCCACTGATTCACCCCCCCTCTGAGTGTGCCATTGTGTCTAACAATTGATATCAGAGCAGGCCTTCAACACAAACCTAACTAGCTTGAAGGAGATCGGTGGACACAATGCATACAAAGACAGAGTCCCCCAGCAATGATGAAGTTTCAATACTTGATGTGACCGATTACTTTGGAAGGAGAAGTCAGATGAAAGCTTACTTAAAGAAATTTGGTGTATGGGAGATTATGGTCAATCCACCTGCTCAGTCCAACAAGAAGACAAAGTTAGCTGCACAGAAGGATGCCAAGAAGGACAACACCATTGCATTGAAATTTCTTATGGATGGACTCTCAAGCTCTATCAGAGAGAGTGTAGGAGAACACACTTCAACCAAAGACCTTTGGTTCAAGCTGAAAAGTGAGTATCAAGGAAGAAACCAAGATACAAATATTGAAGCAGAAGTCAAGTCTACTGAAGAAGAAAAGGAGGAGCACGCATCAAACACCAGCGAAGGTAAGAATATTTCTGATTACAGTAGCGGTGATTGTGATAACATTGAAGATAATCTTGAAGAAACAAAGAAAGATGTCTTAGCACACCTTGTAGCAGATATTGACCTTGTTATCACCAACCTTGTAGTTGCCTATGTGAGGTGGATCCAGGATGGATGGTAGAGGGACAAGCAACTAAGGAGGTGGAACCAAGGCTGCCTAGAATCCCAATGGATGGTTGTCATGCCAATCAAGGCAACCTTCATTTTATGTGTCTTAGCCCAAGACAACAAAAGGGGAGACCCAGATCTACTCCCGACAGGAGAGATCAAACCTAGACACCAGATCAGATCAAATGGACTTGAGGTACGTAAAGTGTAAGGTAATGGAAACCCTAGATCTATGGATGATGTCACTAGGTGAACCTAGACTTTGGACAAGGGTTTAAGAAGTGTGAGGCTTGATCCAAAGTGGGACACTAGTGGCCTGTGAAGTAAATACTAGATCTGGAATTGAGGTACTAACAACAAGTGAGGATATCCGCTGCCTTGGGAAACGTGACCAGTGCAGGGAGGTCAAGGACAAGATTGAGGCTATCTAGTACCGATGGACAAACTCGATGAAAGATATGACAGAGTCAAAGTACCCGAGTCACCAAGGAAAAGTCAGATTACAAGGAAAGGAGGCCAAAGGGGGGATAGCACTAGAGTTGGAGATCAGTGCCTGTCAAATCTAGCGCAATGGAGTCATTATCTGCCCAGCGTTGGAGGAGACCCACCTGGGAAATACCATGATCTACATACCCAGAAAGGTACTTTGGCCGAAAAAGTCAGTTTGTGGGGGAAACCAGCAGCAAGGTGGCTAGCGCTAGGGTTTGGAAGGGCAGACCCTCAGATCTAGGACAATTTGGAGACCACCAGCTCAGCGTTGGAGGAGAAATGGAATGGGGATGACCTAATCTACAAACCCAAGTTGGAAAAATGTCGGAAAAGTCAAATCTGGGAAAAAGTCAAAAAAATGATGAGGAGTGCTAAGGTCCTAGAAGACAGTTTCTCAGATCTAGGGCCACCATTCAGCATCTAGCCCAGCATCGAAGGTGTTTTGGAGAGAGGAGGACCCAATCTACAAACCCAAGAAGGAATTTTGCCAAAAAAAATCAAATCCTGGAAAAGGTCAGAATTTCATGAGCGCTAGGGTTTGGGAGGATTGTTTCTCAGATCTAGGGCAAACTAAGCAGAATTAGCTCAGAGTTAGGGATGAATTGGTGAGAGGGAGGCCCGATCTACAAAACCCAGCAGTGGTTTATCCAGAGATCGAGCGATTCATTTTTTAGTATTTTTGGTTTTTTATTATTTATGGAGTTTTCAGTAAAATGAAGAAAAGCATGTGTCAATGGGTTGAGATCCGGAAGAAAGGAACCAACCTGCAAATCTTACCTGGAAATCCTTGTAGATGCCTTGAAGGTGATGATCCCTACTATCCCGATCAATTTGAGAAGACCTGTGTGATTTCTAAGCCCAACATTTTGCTCCAAGTGACCAATGCGCCCTCTCTCCTGCACAAGCAAACGTCAACAAAATCAGATTTGTCGTATCACAAAAGAAAAGCAGGATCTACAGAAAAGTAGCAAGATGTAATCATAGATGACAATGAAGCTAATGAAAACCCCCTGATACACGACGAAGCCAATCCAAACGAGTTAAGGATCCCCTACAAAAACACCCAAGATGAAGTCACCCCCCTGTAGACAAGACAATGATCCCGAAAAAATATAGATCTCACACAAATTTCCTGAATGCTAGGAAGCAAAAGACTTTCCAATCACCATCTAAGAACACCAGATGCAAAGGAAATCCAAAAAATATCCACAAGAAAATTTTTTCTATTAATCAGATCCAAGAGCCAAAGACCCCTTACAAATGAGAAGCTTTCTCCTTTAAATAGGAACGAGAGAACCAAAATCCTAACCACTTTCAAAACGAGTGGCTAAGATTAAAAAATATAAATGTTCTAATCAATGGTTGAGATGAGCTCAACATACAATACATGGATCAATATAACCATAAAGTACCAAAGTGGACTAGATCACCCATAAAGAGGGTACCCCACTCAATAAGAAATAAATGAAGCATATGGTGGGTCCATGGAGTGTTAACTAACTCCCTTTGGGTGTCTCCATGGCACAATAAAACAATATAATATTTTAATTTTTTGACTTTGTGCCTCCTTGAAGAAATCGTGAGCCTCCCGAAAGCTCTAGAAAATAATATAAAAATGCCCAAAAATAGGTGTTTGCCCAACCAGGTGCTGCAACTGTTGGAGAAGGTGCGGAGGACATCACTCTCATCATCATGACTCATCCCATGTCATTCCCTTGCCTCAGTAGCCCAAATCGATTTCTTCAATAGCCATTTAATCATTTTTTAATTTGCCTTGGGAAACGTGAACTTGTCAAAACAGCCTCCTAGGGTGCCTGCGTTGTCCAACTGAGCCCACCAGGCTCTTTGAAGATGGGGGTACTATGGTACAATCAAGTGGCTGCACCCCCTATGCCCCATACAACGCCCTAGGAGATCTAATTAAAACATCTCCCTGCTCAGACACATCATCCTGTGAAGCAAAACTGCATCAGACGGGTAAAATGAGCCTGACCATCTCTGCAAGTGCTTGAAACTAAAAATACACTATCTCACTAGACTCGGAGAGTCCAAATCCATCTAGGGTGTATACTCATACCCTTTCCAGGTCTCTGCCTGATCATCAACAATATCCAATAGACAATATAATCACCTGTAAATGACCAGAAACCAATAATATGATTCAGATTGTCATCCATCCGCTGCAAGTGTTACAAGGCTAAGACATGCTCTACAAATCATTTAAGTAACAATCATAACAAGTAGCAGTCACCTCATTGGTGGTACATCAACCAAACACATATATAGGGTTTTATTTATCATTACTCAGACCAGACTTTCAGGACCATACTCACTTCATAGTTGTAGTCAATTTGCTAGTGAAGGGTGAAGGCTAAAATTTACAGGTGTTAGGACAAAGGATGACTACCAATTCAACATTGCGATGAAAGTAGTTGGTCTCAAAAAGACAATTGAAAAATCCAATGCATGTGTGAAGTTCAGGAACAACTCAATCATCTTGGACGAGATCTTGGACTACCAAAGATCACCTTTTGATAAATCTGGCCTTAGATACAACTCGGGAAAAAGAAAGTCCATAGCAGACACATGGACACCTAGCAAGTATGAAGCAGGTCCCTCATTCTCCAAAGATGAAAGCCAAGCTACTCCACACATACCTGCAAAAGAGATTAGACAACTTGGAGGATATCAGGGAGTTAGTCCTACTCCTCAAAGCAAGTTCAGAAAAGATACATCTTCAAAGTGGAACCAAGCATCCAAGTATGAATATAGATTCAATGGTTATTGCTATTCTTGTAATGGTTTTGGTCACAAGGCTATGGACTGTACATCCCATGGAAGAAGATGTGGTGGAAGTCCCAATAACACTGTTTGAAGCTAGACTTGTAATCACATTGGCCATGTTGCTGCAAATTGTCACACCATGAAATGCTACAACTGTAGTGGCTTTGGTCATAAATCCCAAGTATGCACAAGCTCAAGAAGACAAATCATGAGAAGCTTTTCATGCCCATCAGCAAGGAAGTTCAATGAATCTTGGAAGAAGAATGACACCAGCAGATTTGAAGACCAAAGGATCAATGATCACAGCCAAGAACATCCTAAGGTATGGGTAAGGAAAAAGATTCTGCTAGATCTAAATGAAGTTGATGATCAATGCACAAGTGAAGGTGGCTGCCACATGGCAAGCCAAATTTGAGGTCTTAAAGACCTTGGACATACCTTGAGTTCATAATGTTTGGAGGATGAACTCAAAGGTAAGAGAAGGCTGCTCCAAACAGGTCCAAGGATCGTGGTTGAAGTTGAAAAACTGACAAAGTTTAGTAAGTGGTGAAGTTGGCATATTGATAGGGGGAGCAATGTGGTAAAGCAACCTTATGTAGTCGTCATTGATGCAATGACTGTTGAAGCCTAATGACATGATATATGATTGCACTCATAGTATCATCATATCCTTGCATTAAAGTGGAGTTTTTATTGTAATCTAAAAGCCCCTGGAAAGTTCTCTAATAGCAAGCTAAAATCCAAGCCAATCTCGAAGTTGTAGAACAATGAACTGCAGCAGCAATAAGACCATCTCTGAATCTCAATACAGCAATGAAAGTAAATATGAAGTCTTTGGAAATTTATGAAGACGGCACTTCATAACAACTATCCTTAAAGATGAAGGCAGATTTGGAATGAAGTAATAATGATGACAAGTTGAGCTATTGATGAATACATAATTGTTCAGCGTGACTTGGAACTTGGCAAATATTAGAGCATTTGAAGAAGCAACATCTTGGGAATGTTGTGAAAAGCATGATTGAAATTTTTTTTAAGAAATGGTATGATTGATAAGGGAGGTATGGACAGCAAAATCAACATATTTGGAGAGTTGATACATGCTTACCTTTTATGAATTTACTAGATATGATTGACAAGTATGAGCTCAAAAAAATTGGTACAAATTACATTCATTATCAATTGGTATTACATCATCTAGTTTTGGATGTAATTGACAAGAAACACTTGTTGTTAATATCTGATTGCATTGGGGAGCAGCTAAGGCATCCACAGGCTTACAAAGAAGCATCTCGGGTTGCTCCAACAGAAAATTCTGTTAGAAGGCATTTCACAAGGACAGTATTGTAAGATTGTCAAAATAAGAAGGAATTCAAGTTGTGATAACAAGAAAATCACCTACAGCAGCATAGGACACAAGCTCAGGAGCAATTTGGTCTGAATAACAACAGTGAAATTTTTATTGATAAGCAGCCAAAAAGGGGAGGATGCAAAATTACTTGAACTTCATTTGGGATCAATTTACTTGAATTTGGTATCAATTGGTATACAAAAAATTATTCGTATACTATTCACAAGACCAAGGGTACAAGATCATGAAGAAGACAATTCTCGGTATACAAGGCATCAAGTATGTGATCTTCTCAGAATTCAAATTAAGTTGGAAGTAAAGTTTGTGCCCAGATCTCAGGTAATTTGAAGCCTAACTCTAAATCTCAGGTCAGAATAGAAACATTCAAATGATAAGAAGACATAAAATTACAATCCAAAAATAAGAGCATCCGAAGTTTGTATCTAGCTTCAACTCAAATTCGATAAAGTTGTTCTGAGTACTGAAGGTGTTGGTCTCTTGCACCCAAAGGACAGTAGTAAATCAAGCCTTGTTTTGATGACTAAAGACAACAGCATTTGAAAGGTCTCAAGATCACAGCCACAGGGGTTGATCAAATTACAGTAAAAACTTTGTTTTGGGAAGTAATAACAGGTCTGATTTTGCTAAATAATAAATTCATCTAACCAAAAGTGACTTAAGAAGCTTCTTAAGCATTGCAAATATAAGTGAAGTTTTCAACAGCTGTACACATTTCTCCTTTTAGGACATGTCAAGACAAGTTGGACAGAGTTGACTTGATATCTTAATCAGGATATGAGCAGGACGGTCTGAAAAGTCTGAGAGACAATTTGATTCTAAATATTGCATCAAGAATTCTTTCCATAAGGCACTACCAAAATTTGAAGAAAAGATTGCAAAATTGAAGCAAGAAGCAGCCATGTTTGGTGCATCTGAGGAGACTAGCTAAGACCTTTGAAGTGTTCAAGCTTAGGGGGAGCTAGACCAAAGCAG
This sequence comes from Pseudotsuga menziesii, assembly GCA_001517045.1. Classification (NCBI taxonomy): domain Eukaryota; kingdom Viridiplantae; phylum Streptophyta; class Pinopsida; order Pinales; family Pinaceae; genus Pseudotsuga; species Pseudotsuga menziesii. The sequence continues at coordinate 341,943 of LPNX011068991.1, read as the reverse complement.
GAGTAAGCAAAAGGCATTAGAAGAAAAATCAGTCACAGCAGTATATCAGACTTTTCAATTTGATCTCAGTACATATTCAAGAAAACATTCTGATGATTTGATGGCTAAATGCTTGGCCCTTTTTCATTAATGTTAAAAGGGGAGAAAATGGAGGAGGTGGTGCCATCAATGACAAAGGGGAAATTTGTTGAGCACTGGTTGTCATTGATGACAAATCATTAATGACAAAGTAAGTCAAAGATTGATGATATGGACAAAGGAGGATGATGACATGGCAAGAAGGACATTAGATGTGGGCATTGGAGCCATTAGAACGCCTAATGAAACAAATGACCCATTCTGTGGTCATTTGTGTCTTGATGAGCAATAAGTCCACATACTTGGTAATAAAGGTAATTAGATGATGTGGATGGCTTGAGAAGACCATGCACTTGAAAAATAAGCCTTTTGACCCACACATTAGATGGTTTAATAGGATTGAAGAAATGAAGATGATGTGGGCATTTGGGGTCTTGGAACCTTTGGTGATGACCCTAGAGCAAAAGAAGATGGAGGCACTCACACAATATGTAGGAGAACAAGCCCTAAATGCATATAAAATAAGCCTTAAATAACACCAAGTTTGACCATTAAATTGATAATTCAAAGACAAAATAAAACATTAAACTACACTCTCACCTTATTGAAGTCGGCTCAAATTTAAATAAAAATAGAAATCCTTTTATGGCAGGTCGGCTCAGAAATTAATGGAAACAGGTATAAATACCCATTGAAGTATCTCTAAGAAAACGAATTCAGTATTGCAGACACAGCTCGCAGCTGTTGGTGAACTGAGGAATTTCGGACTGCTTACTGAAGCAGAATTTTGGGAGAATCTGTCTTATAATAGTCTGATTTTTAGACTCTTTATGTCACGGTCCCACTCTTTCTCAGTCCCAAATTTTGAGAAGATTACTGCTGCCTCAGTACCCAAAACTCTAACAGAAAATTCATAGGTCACAGACTGATATTGGTGAAGAATTCGATGGTGACTTAGCTCTGATTTCTTTTTTGCAACAGAATGAGCAGCAAACGAATTTGTAGTAGCAGCAGTGAAGGAGTTTACTTTTTTCTCTGAAATTTTGGTTACATGAGTGAGGCAGTTGCAGTCTTTATGAAGCTCATTTTCTCTCTGATTTTTGTGTTTTTCTGAGAAAGATACTAAGAAAATTCGGTTGTTCTGGAGCAGCAGTAAATGTAGAAAGGCAGACAGGATGATTACAGTCTAATCTTGCATATTCGGATGTGTTGAAGCAGCAGAAAATCTCTTATGTGAACACAGCAGCATACTTATGAAGAAGCAGCAGTAAATCTCTGAAACTTATCTGAGCTAGGGTTTGATGCAGACCTTGAAGACATGAACATTACTTAATCTCGAACACATAGTGGACACGAGTATACTCAAATGTAACAGAGCTGTGATAATATGTAGTGATGATTTTGACAAGACAGATGACATGAGGAGATTCCAGTAGACACGAGCATTAATACTAAGCAGCTGACAATGTTTTGTGCAAAGTGATATGATTGAGAACAGTAATGTGATATGGTTGATTACTTAATACCCCAAAGTTCATAAGATGATAATCCAGGGCAGCAGAAGTGATATGATAGATGACAGTTCGTGGATTTGCTAATGAATAGAATGAGGTGCTGATGATATGACTGACAGAATGATGATGATGTATTTAGCTGCTGACAGTGATGACATGTAATTGATGAGATGTAATGTGATAAGAATGTGTGTGTAAATACAAGCTGCACCTTGTACTATTTTTCTTAGTTGGATCTGAGAAAAAGACCAAGCTAAGTCTTGGAATAGGAGTTGGTGCTTTTGATTCAGTTGTAGCTGATAAACCTTACGGTTGTAGCCATTTGAATCTAATATAATAAAGTTTACAAGTTCATCTTATGAAGTGTCTTGTGTTGTCTATGAAATTGATTGATGGTGATGTACTTATGATGATCTTTGTATAATTAGTTGAAGAAAGTTGAAATTGTAATAAGTGTTGGCCCAACTCCAAAAGACTCCAAACTCCAGACTCCAAATGATGTTGACGACTGAGCAAAGATTCACTGGTGGCTGCAAAAGACAAACTTACAACTTACAAACAGTCACCCCGTTGTAATCGATGAGTGAAATGGGAGGGAGGATGGTCTGTTTTATAGCGTTAGCATGCATTTAGGGTTAGGTATTAGTTAGTTAGTTTTTTATTAAAAAATCAATTTTTAAGTTTTTTTTTATTTCGCAGAGGTGTCCATTTTTCCCCATCTGGTCGACCGATTCGGTAATGAACAAGCCGGTTCAAGACTCGAGCCGGCCAGTTCATTACAGAACTGGTCTCCAGTCTAGTTTTAGGCCCGGTCCGAACCGCTAAGGGAGTTGGCCGGTCAAACCGGTCGGTTTCGGTTCCGATCCGTTACCAACTTATTTGTACCCTTGTTGGATTAGTTGAGGAGCCACCATTTGACAAACATGATGAATGTTTGTGTTCCAATGTATCAGATGATTCTCCATTTGTGCCTAGCCAGTTTTGGCTAGTCAGTTTTTGTTTTCAGAAATTATGACCATGGCCCCGCAGGGTTTGTTATAAAATGTGCTAGTAGAGTTTTTTGAGTGGTTCAGTCTCCTAAGACGTAGAAATTCAACTAAGGTATTCCAGGGAGTTTTTTCCCTTGTCAATTATGCTTTGCCTATAGCCAAGTATAATTGACGAGGTTTTTTCTCGCTTCCTCCAAAGCTGGAATGCCCGATTTTGAATTCTGGGCCTGGGGAGGTTATTAGAGCCCAACTGAGAATGTATAAACCTACTAGACATTATTACAATAAACTATGGTCATGTCCTAAGTCACTAGGACCCTCAGAAAAAATTTCGAAAATTTTTTATCGGACGTGTTCGATTTGGGTTTTTTATTTTTTTTATTTTCTAAAGTTTTAAATAAATTTTTCCATAGTTTAAATGGAAAAATTTCAATTTGTAATATGTCAATCATCCGGGGTCCGAATTCAGTGATTGAAGGCTCTAACCTTAAGCCAAAAATCATTCATGATCAACTGGCCAGCTATCCCTAAGTTTCAAATGTTCATTCAGCCTCATAATTAATAATTTCCATTTCACAGTTCATTCTTCTTTTTCTTTCCTCCGTTTTCATTGTAGAAATTTACTTTCTTTTAGAGTTAGTTTATAGATCTTTTTTATTTTGTTTTTTTACTAACATATAACAGTTCAGTGTTCAAAGCTCTTGTTTTCAGGGAAGTCAAGAGGAGCCCAAAAGCTACAGCAAGAAAAAAAGCGAGCAAAGAGCAAAAAAGACAAAAACGCCTCCATCTTCTCTCTTTCCCTTTCTCACCTTGCTCATTCAAGAAGAGGCAAAGACATCAAAAAAGCATTGTAAAAAGTTAATAAAAAGCAAGTGGGATAAAGGCTCCCACACCCCTCTTCCCCCATTTGGGGAAAGCCTGTATCGTCCACTTTTCATGTTTGCAATTTCTTTGTTTCTTGGCTTGTAGAATAATTGCTTAGAATAGATTAGGAAAGGTTAGTTTCAATATCCGAAAGGTTTGTTTTTGCTTTCATAAAGGTTAAAAAGAAAAAAGTTTTCTTGTTTCTTTTGTTTAGCTTTATCTTAGAATTTGCTTTCATGGATATAAATTGCAGAAGTTAAAAAGATTTAAAATCTCTTGAATCTCCCCGTCAAGTGGATCAAGAGTGCTCTTTGTCGGAGGGTTTGTGGTTATCATTTATTTCATGCATTTTTTGCTCTTTAATTTGTTAACTTAATTATAAGTCTCTTGAACTTACCGAAATCCAAGTCAAGAGCACTCTCTGTCGGAGAGCATACTAGTTTTGCATCATCCTTGCATTTAGGCATATAGAGTAGCTAAGACTCTTGAACTTTTGTATAAGACAAAGTCAAGAGCGCTCTCTGTCGAAGGGTTTAATTGTTTGTCTAATAATATTTGCAACTCACATTCCCCTTTAATTAATTTACTTCGTTGCTATCCCTCACCTAGTATGCTCTGCCGACTTTCATAGTTGGGCTCGTACTCAGAACGGTGAATGGACTTGTTAATCTCGCAAATAACAACATAATAAAATTTTACCCCATAACCAACGCATTGGCATTGTAGAAAGCATTCAAAGTCAATTCTCAATAAGGGCGCCGGAACTCCCCGTTGTCTTAGAGTCTCGGCTAGCTGGTCAATCCACTGGACACCAGCCTGAGAGACTGGACGGGCCGACATGTCTAGAACGGAATAACTTGGAACGATTCCCTGGTTGGTCTTTCGATACCTTTGATAAGCCATAATAAGCAAGACCATTAAAACATTTTAAAATAAACCAAGAGCAATCGCAAAACACATTCACTGGCACTATTACGAGACTTGTACTTTCATTATTTCTCAAGCATCTCAGACATTTGACTCCATAAGGCACTGGTCTGTTTTTTCATGCATTATTATTAATCTAGGCCATTTGTCCTTTGGTTTTTTTAAGTAAAATCTTTATCTGTAAAATGCTAGTTTATTTCCCAAGTTCTCATCATATTGTTCATCTTTTAATCTGGTGTAGGAATGTGGATTGCTTTTCTTCTTATATTTATTTTTCAGTTATTAGAATTATAATCTTCTTTCATCATAACAAACTCCTAAACAACACCCATCCGCATCACCTTCATAAAACTTACTTAAACACATTGAGCCTTAGAAACTCTTTGTTAGGGACTACCCCCCTTGGCTTCGTTAGGAGTTAGCCTAAATGGAAGAGCTAGGAGTAGGTGACAGTACCTGGCTCTATGCTTGCCCCCAAGGTCACACCTCTCCCACTTTCTCAAGTGAGGAGACAGCTTTCGGAAGATTTATGCTGCTGGTGTGCAATCAGCGGACAACACGGTCCGAACGGGTTTAAAAATACGAGTAGACTACAGGTTTGACAGAGCTGAGCAGGTCACAAGCCACATGAATTACAATAGCCCTGGCACCTCTGTTATCACAATTCTTGTAGTTGCCCCTTAAGGTGATCCTATTCAGGATGGTAGAGGGGAAAGGCAACCAAAGTTGTGATCTACGAAAGCTAGACCTATTAAAGTACTAAGATGTCACATCGACCAAAGCTACCGACACTTTAGGCTAGGCAAGGAGCTAAGCCTAGGGGACGTCCCTAAAACCAAGATAACCTAAGAAATGAGGAAAACAAGTGGATAACCCAAGGTATCTCAATAAGATCTCTTAGTATGATAGTTAATTAGAGTTTTGAACAGTTACTAAGAGATAATGAGTGCCTATGTAAAAAGCCCCAATTTACCCTAGGGTTTTATGCATGAAAATCAAAACTAAGGGTAAATGGTGAAATTAGACGAAATTAGACACTCAAATTAATTGTTAGGTGTTAGATAAGACAAGTAAAAGTGAAACTAGCAATACCCAATTTGTGGAATGAAAAATAACCACTTCTCCCAAGGAGAGCATCCCTACCCAAAGATAGACCAGTGTTTTGAAAGGGAAAATGAAGTCTAATGGTCGTGAAAATCTAGATCTAGGGGTTTTGAATTATTTCCAAAGTGGGTTTAGAGTTTTGTTTACAGTCGCAAACTAGAACCTACATATCTAAAGGTTGAGGGTTTTAAAATTAGGGTTTTAAATTTTTAATTGTTTTTATTATGCCCAAGAAGGAATATACAAAAAATGGCTAGAAAAATAAAAATGGACTTACCAGGAATTGAGAGCCGCCATGAGATATTTCCCTTTGCCAAACATTGTCAACTTGAAATCTCAAATCCACACTCGGTGAGTGATAACGATTTTCCCAGTGCATCCCTCTTGTAGAAGACAAGCAACCACAATAAGCAATCAAATGCTACAGAAGATACATAAGATAACCCCCTGTCAAACGAAATGGGAGAGAGAGAGAAAGAGTCTCCTCCATAGTGTCGCCCTCCACCAAAACGTCCCTCCTGCAAGTAAAATCCACACCAAAAATATGTCGGAATATAGATGTTAAACTTCCAGTGCCCAAAGAGACTAAGAAACACTATAATCATGAACGCCTCAAAGAATTCTAAGAGATGCCAAAAATATTTTCTATTATCTTCAGTACAAGTGCCAGATTCTCAATGGGGTGCAATGGGGGGATCACAACTCTTAAATATATAGAGCGTGTCCACATTCTAATCAAATCAATCCAACAGTTGAGATTAAAACATCATCAACAGTGAAGATCTTATTTTTATCTTTTACATGGATGAATACAAACGGGGGGCGCACTTTGCCCAATGACACCTTAGTTAGGCGAAATACATCATACCATAAGATAACATCATGTGATACATAAGAGAGGGGTCATCTAGGGGCTTAATTCACCTTAGGAGCCACTTTAACAATGTAACATAAGATATGACAATAATACATCGTGTGCCAAGGTGAGGGGCGCCCCATGGGGAACGTCATCCCTAGGAGAGCCCATAAAATAATCTGGAGCCCAAAACTGAGTGAAGCTGGTGCAAACTGATCCGGAGAGCCATAATACATCATCAAGAATCATCCCAAGCCATTTCCTTGACCTCACCAGCCAAATCGATTTCCTCAGCGAATTTCATAGTCCGTTTTTTTGTTGGTACCTCTAGAAATAATCAAAATCATCATAACTCTCTGTCGACTGAAAACTAGGACAAAATGATTGTACAGATGAATCCAGAGACATGGTAGAATGGTACTGGTGACTACTTATACCCCCTGGGGTGCTATAGCGCCCTAGGAGCACCACTCTCTGAAGCTCCTCATCAATAAAAACATGATCATACCAATAATAAAGTGATAATAATCATTGAACAAAACAACGGTGATCCAATCCTAAAAACTGAGACCATAGTATTGCTACGGGGTATGTCTGGAACAAATTTAGCCAATATCACTTTTTGTAGTCACTACCTTGGGAACCGTGTTTGACTTGGTCAACAGGGTGGACCTGGTAAAAGTACCCAAACTGAAAGCTAAGAAATAATCTGGATGATCCTAAGTACATCATTGATGAAAAAAGCTCGCATGATTATGTTAGCAACCAAACTTAAAACATTAATAGCATGATAGTGGTACAAAATCATAAATAAACATCAAACTTTAATCAGAGTAACCATTCAACTTTTATAAAGCCCCTTAAGTATGCTCACTTACAAGACTTAGACAATTAGTTGTGATGGGTGAAGTGACGAAACAAAGGATGAAGGTCAAGGGGAAAGACTTGTTGACTTTAACATAGTGATATTTTAGACATAAGGAAACGGGAATCCACTTGCATCCATGATGGACAGAGAACATTAGGGAAAGGGAGTGTCTCACAAATGGATGAGTTGATTTGAAAAGTGACCATTCAACTTTAACACATGTCTACCGCTCACATCCAAGCTACAATCAAGCTCCGTGAGGTTCTTTTATAGGACCCTTGCATTGAGTACACAAGAAACTGTAATGAAGATATCCTAGGAGACACTTAGAATTAGTTGTCCCTTACTCCATATCACATCCCAACCCATAGGCTCCTTGATGAATTTAATCATTACATTTCAAATATGGCCAGCAGTCTTTAGATTTAGCATTTATTTATCCATTTCTTTTTAGGTGTTTCACAATTTCATTTCATAGCCCCTTTTAGGTGTGTCTAAAGACACAATTTGCAAATTTATAAGTGGGCTTGCATTTCACAAGATATAGCATATAATATATAATGCATGTAATGATGGTAGACAAAATGCTTCAAGTTTTAGATGACAACTCTTCGAGAAACTAGGGTGTATATCCACAATCAGGACCAAACATCGGGGGCAACCAACCAGAGAGGTCAAGGCTTCAAAACCCAACTCGCCTATGCTCAGGAACCAACACCAGCGGGTTCTCTTGGCCTAGAAGGATCAAGGCTTCGGCAAGTTTTGTTGCACAACTCAAAGTCGAGACACAAAACAACATGGGGTCTGTCATCACAAATTTAAGTGGGGGAGAAGGTGTCCTCAATCTCACAAGTCAAAGTTCAAGTCTAGGTAAATGTCACATGGAAGATACGGATGAGTGGAGAAAGTGATAGGTGATGCTAACATAGCAGGATAGCCTAAGTTTGTTCAAGACAAGCATACATAAAGGCTGCAAAGTCACTCATAATATAAGTAATCAAAGCAAAATAATACCACAACAAGCTAATCAATTCCAAGTCATAGCTACTAAAATAAGCAAAAGAGACAATCATAAATCTAAGTACTACTTGTATACCTGCTCAACCATGCATATGCCTCTACCTAAAGTGTCAATCTGTCAACTGTGTACCATCTCTGTTGCTCTGCTTGAATGGACTATCTCCCCACTAAGGCCATCTCAATGGACTAGGAAATCTCAGTCATGGCAAGGGAAGGCTCTGATTGGCTCATGAAATAAAATGATCCATGTTGTATTCCCATAGAATAGAACTGGCTCTGAAAAAGAGAAAATATCCATCTGCTGCATCATGGTAGTCCAGCTACAATGTATGTGATAACAATATCACTGCTAGGTGCCCATTAGGTCAAATAGATGATTGGCTGAACACAAGCCAAATACATAGGAGGAAGAACCACAAAGACAAAGAGAGATAGGTGTTAAGCATGAATTTCTCATTAATCAATGTACAATATATACATGAGAATGACCCTTGGGTTCATATTCTTAAGTGGTGGTCTCTTGGACTCCTCTTGACTTTTCCTATTCACCTATGACTCTTGGTCTTCGTTACATGTGAATAGTGCACAATATGCCTAACCCTAAGGATTAGTTTCCCAACAATATTCACAAGTATAGCTATTCCTTCACAATCCACAACCTACTTAAGTATTACACCCCAAAATTTCCGCACTCAAAATTTCTACCAACACTAGATAACACATGGCAATCACAACCTATGCATGCTCAACCTCTTACTGTATGCCCTGTAATCCACCCCCACTCAGTTGTCTCAGATTCGACATAACATATAGCTGATGTCAAAGGGATTTAACACATATCCAGAAGATAAAAAAGCAGACTTGTTGGAGTTATAATCTGTTCTAGTGAGATATTTCATATATGTTCTATGCCTTGAAAAGTGTGCCCTAAGGGCTGTAGCATTGTGGTACTGAAGTACAATTATATGGTATTTATGCTCTGGAGCAGCTGAGTGATTTGGGTTGAAAGGAAGCGAAATATTACTTGTGTATTTTCATATCAGACCATCCCTATGGCTGAAAGTTCACAGCGAATAGATCCAGGAAACCTCAAGTAAATGAGGTGAAATTTCAGAATTTTCATTAAAGCCAAATTTTTGAAATTTAATCATGCAAAAGAGGAAGCCAACCTAGGGAATTGACCCAGAGACCTCTTGCAAGAAACTTAAAGCACTCAACTACTCTACCTAGTCCACCAGGCTCAAAAAGCCTAGCACCATATTGTGTTTATTCATCTATCCAAAATCTATGGTAATAGACATACTGGCATGCATATATAGAAAATTATCCAATTCAAGAAATATAATGTTCCAAAGTACAAAAGTCTATAATCAATTTAAAAAGTTTTCCTTAATGTTTGAAATAGACCATTAATATATAATACCTTACCCATCAATTATCATAGCAGTGTCAAACACACCATGCCCTCGGTGGACCATGTGATCATCAATAGGAATGACCATCATCATTGGATCAGTCGTAATACCACCAAATATGCTTGAATACATAGCTGGGTAAGGTTGCTTGCTGCATCCACCAAACCTCTCTCGCAATTTGTCTATCACCTGGCATGTAACATAATGAATTGTTGACAATTAGTTATGTATTTAGAAATTGGGGAGAACAATATAATAAGAGCAAAATAACTTAAAAGCCACCTAAAAAGTATATCTCTGTACTTTTGATAGGATATGGGAGAAGCATGATGACCATGCATGCTTATAGAAGTGCCCAATCCATGAATGTGTTGCATTACAATTATACAAGAAAATCTGTGTTTACTAAAATGAATGAATTTGAAAAGGACACTCCAATTTAAGGATTCATCAAGGTCATGCTATCACACAAATCTGCTGTGAAAAGGTGAACAGATCTGAGTGATAAATGTAGGCAAATTAGCTCCATCATGAACTAATTGCCTCCCGTTAGGGCCAATGCTTTTCCAGCCATAGGGTAGTGTCCCTAAACTGTTTGTATGCCATTTTTCTGCATGTAAATCTACAGATAAACTTGAAAGAAATAAGCACAATGAGCTGCCCTCAAAGCTCGCAAAGGCACCCTAGAAGAGGGTAAAATCTTGTAAATTAAATTGCAGAGAATAGGATTAGTTTTCTCAATTATGTGTCAGCATTAACGACAAAAGTAAACAAGAGAATATCCTCCTTTAGTGGAAGATATATTCAAAACAAATGCATAAAGATAACAATATAAGCTCTACAGCACAATTGTCACACTGGAAACAACCTCAAAAGTTCTAAGAGCTAAAAATCATAGAAGAAATGCGCCTGGCATATCAGCATAGAGGCCAGAAATCAACCATAGATAGAATAAACTAGGGGCTTTCCTATCAATCTCGCATGTAGTAATGGAAGTGCTGTCAAATATGGAAAAGATAGAAGAACGTAATCACAGAGAACATCTGAAACCAGTACAAAGAATCCAAATCTCACGCACAAGAGTCTGTAACTCATCTTTGAATAGAAAGGAAGAAGAATCTCCCAAGGCAAATGCATTCTAGAGGTGAGAGAAAGAGAATATCAAACTAATTCAAATTCTCTACATGTCATGATAACTCCCTCTCTTGTGTGATGCACTCCACTAGCAAGATCATCATCATCCATGTACTTCACTCAATAGAATAAAACCCTTACATGTGGTAGATACTCCTCAATAATTCACCCTGTTTTAAGAATAACTCCCCTCTTTCAATATCCACAAAAAAACTGTTGGCCCTCGATTGCGTCAATTAGATATGTTGCTCATGTTGTGAGGATCATATAATCATTTAGTTAGATTGAGGGTGTTGCCGCCTAATTCACACTTTAAGGAACAGGAAAGTCACAACCTGCTATGTGTGTCCTTGGGGGCAAGCGAGAGCTGGGGACTACTGTCACCACAGTCCACAACTCCTCCGTTTAGGCAAGATCCCAACAGAGCCAAGGGGGGAAGTCCCTACGGAAGACTAAGTTCCAGATTTATTAATTAATTACAAAATTAAGGGATCTTATTAAGGTTGTGAGGCTAAGACTTTATACTATCTAAGGAATGACAAGCATCATGCAAATGCAAAGATTTCCTTTTAATGACAAGCAGACCTTGAGATAAATGAAGACTAGTGCCTCTAAACAAATGGAGTCTAAGGATAAATTACAACTTTACAAATTTACAAATGAAATTGAAATCTAAGTTAATTAACCCACAGTTTAGATGTTATCCCAATCAAAACAGGTTACAATATGGACAAATGAATACTATGAACAATATAAACAATAATGAATGAACAGTTAAGCAGTATTAACAATATCCACAGTTGTATCAGATGTTGTGAACAGATTGAATAAATGGAACAATTATTAAGCTTTTACCCAAAAAATGTTGAAACAAAATGAATCAATTGTGTTACACAAGATCTATAGATTACTAAACCATGTGATTACTTAATCAAATGAATTAGAGATGCCACCACAAGATTTTGCGAAAAACTTAAAGGAAAAACTTGTAGTGAAATAAAATGTGAAAGTGCTTGCAGTAAAAACCTTGAACAGCAAGGCAAAGATAAATAGCAGTGACCTGTGTTTGTAGGAGGTTTTGCAATGTCTCTTGTAAATTTTAATAAATTTTATTAGAGGTGAGATCTTGGATTAAGTTTTAGATCCGGTGGTGTGACTACCCCAATCTAGTATTTCTCAAGTCAAAGAGGAAATGCTGGTGCGCTCAACAAAGTGGGAGCAAATCCCACCCGTAGCTTCCAGGTCAAACCCCAATGCCCCGGTGCTCAACAAGGAGGACGTAGAACGCCTAGAGAACCCCCACGGTCTTCTACCCCAAGTCGCTTCCGAGTCATTGTTTTTAATCAACAGGAAAAACAGCTAGATGGATGCCTATTAAACTAAAACTCCTCTATCCCCTGTCGTATCTCGCGAGTACCCCGAAAGGTGATAACCGAGTAGAGGAACAGGGGGTAGTGAAGTTGTTGTTGGTTAATTTTAGGGGTAAATTTTAATCTTGGTGATTAGCATGCAAAGTTAATTTTAAATTATCAACAAGATCAACCAAGCAATATCCCTTATAAGAGGTGCTGGTACTTGATCTTGGACTGAAAAATAAAGTGTGAGGGTTTGTAGCAGAAAAAGAATGTTGTTCTAATTAAACTAAGCCCCCACTTCTCCTGCTTTTCATACCCAACTTGAAGTCCCTAAAGGGAGATGACAAGTGGGCAGAGGATACACCGAATCAATGGGTTGTATGGTTACCCTTTTTGACAGAAAATAAAATTAAAACTACTTTGAAAGGAAAATGCTATTAGCTAAAACAATGCCTAACCGCACAACAATCTCTGTTACAGAGATGGTGGTCTGTAACAGAGATAGGTGGGTAAACAGAAGTAAAAAAAAGGATTAACCTAACCTCACTTCAATCTCTGTGACAAAGATGGTGGTCTGTGACAGAGATAGGTGGGTAATCAGAAATAAAACTTGCATAAACAGAAATCTAAGCAACTAGTATTCTACTTCCTATTCTACTTCCTAATCTATTTACATATAGATTACAAGTGCTTTATAAACTTTTGTAGAATACCCCAAGAGAACTTCTCATTGGGGTTTACAAATATCAGAAAAGAAGAGAGAAAGGTGAGGGTTTGAACCCCTTTTGGAACCGATTGAAGGTTGAGGTATTTCTGGGCCAATTTGGGTAGCACCTCCCCTTCACCTATGTAAAACCTGTCACAAACCAGCAAGCTTTACTTGCTGGAAATCACAGAAAACTCAAAGAAATTATCAGAAAAAAGTTAGTCCAAAAAAATCACTAATTTATGGCAAAAATCTGATTGAAAAAAAAGACTGAAATATGATGTTTAGAGGGATGAAATGCTACTAAAATATCAGATCTGAAATGTTTAATTAAAATACTAAAGAGTTAGGCCCTAAAAATTGGGTTTTTACCACTATACAATGGTAGAAACCCTAGATCTAGAACCCCAAAAAAGAAATCTGAAAACAAAAAGAAAACCCTTGGAGGATGTCCTTGGCTTGGAAACCCTGTAAATGAACTTATGAGAGAGCTACAAAATGTAAGCAAAGAGGTGAGCATCCAATAAATCTACCAAAATACTTTGATAAATCTTATTAAAAACTCACAAATGGAAGCAGAAATACTTCTACTTACAAATCCCTCCACAAAATACTTTGTGGAGAGCTATCTAAGCTAATACAAATGCAAATCAAATAAATACACATGCAAGTTACCTCACCAAAGGATGCATGAAATGTAGAATGACGGCACAATATCCCTCCAAAGTATTTCCTTGATTATGGCCCAACTAGGGCAAGATTTGAATACAAGAAAGCCTCTAGGGCTTGAGCAAAATAGCTAGGGCACAATGTAGAAGAAGAGAAGAGAGGAAATATTTCTGCAGCATAACAATAGCATGAAAGAAGTTATAAAATGAGGGAGTGAGACCCTCATTATATAGTTGAGGAGCAACCCCAACCCCTTGAAGATCAATGGCCAAGATTAAATCTCCACCACTAGATCTAGGTATTTGACTTTGCACCCTCCTCAATCCATGGCTTGAAGGCTTGATCCATGCCTCAGCCATTCTACACCCTTAGATCTAGGGTTTTGACCAAGTGCCCCCTTAAGATTGCTTTTGTGGTTTAGCTGTGGGCCCAAGCTAGGCTAGGCGCCCTCCTCTATACTTAGCGCCTCCTCCAAATGTGGGACGCCTCCTCCAAAGGTGGCGCCCTTCTATTCCATGTAGCGCCTCCACTATGAGCTAGCACCCCCCTTTATGTGTGGTACCCTCTCCAAAATAAGACGCCCTCTCTATCTATGGTAGCGCCTCCTTTTATGGTAGTGCCCTCTTATTTGGTGGAGACTCTTCATTTTTAGAGCCCTTTCTCACATTGACGCCCCACTTTAGTGAGGGTTTTAAACTTGGACGCCCCCTTTAGTGAGGGTTTAAACCACTTTATGTCTTCTAAACTTGGCTTTGACTTTAGCCCTTTGCTCCAAATAGATATCTAACCTTTAGACTTAGGCTAAATATAATATTTCACCTTAGATTTAATTTTTCAATTTAATTTTTAAATTTTTCCAATTTTGACTTAGGAAAAATTAAAAATAACTTGAAAAAATCATATCTTGGCCATGGAGGGGTGGAAAAATTTGAAATAAATTTTCCTAGGCTTAGGAACCCCCAAACAAAATTACCATGGCATTATTTGATTTTTTCCTTCAAAATCAAATAATATGAATTTTTTGACTTAGGGAAATTAATTAATTCCCTAGGGGAGATAGACCCCTCCTGACCAAAATTGGTCTATCTCTTCAACCCCTTATCAGAATGACATGGGACTCGAAGCAGTGGCCTAGGGGGTTTCATAGCAATTTACCTTGCATTCATAGCCCCTATTACAAAATGCCAGTGCTTGAGCAATTACATTATTACATCAAAACTGAGTTAATTAACCACCAAGGGGTGAAATTAATTAACTAGAAAATAAATAAAAATACAACATAACGAAACTCCGCAAGACTCAATACAAATGTCTAGCATGATCATGAATAACATTTTGAACCCTTAGCCACCCCATGGACTTGACTGTTAGAATGCTCATCACCACTTTGGAGGATTTTGAGTGAGAAACCTAACCAATTAAAATCGTTTAAAGAACAAGATTAATTGGAAAGGGAAAAAACACTCGATGAGGGGACTTCCCTAACAACCAGTTCCATGGTGTGGCATCCATATCATAAGACCCACACTAGCACATAGAATTACATTAATTTTCCCACGCAGGGGAGCGAACATTTCGTTTTACAAAAGGGCGATTGCCCTGCAGAAGTGAAAAATCCTTAGATTTTTCCAAGGTACAATTTGTACAATTATGTACATCTTCATGTACATGAAATTGCCACCTAGTCGAAATAGGTGGGCAATAGGGGGACTTTTGGCATATTGAGTTGAATGGATTACCTGAGTGATGGGGTGGTTAACAGTAATTGATGCCTAAATTAGGGGAATTACCCCATCCAAGGAACTAATCTAGGAGGATTTATAGAGATTAAGAGGGAGTCAATGTGGGGAGTGAGGCTATTTCCATCAGTGGGTTATTGATTAAGGAGAGTCATTCAGTTCATGAGAGTTTGAGAGCATAAGTGAGAGGTTTGGCTCCCTTGTCCAACATTGGTAAGGGAAGCACTTGTACTAGCTATGTTACCATGGATAATAAAGCAGATCTACTATTGCTCCAGCTTTGTGTTGCATTCTTGGTATGATAGTCGCATTTCTACATGCACATAGTTTATGGGAGTGTTTTACGTTAATAAGATTGGCATCTAATGATTTCCAACAAGCATAATTGTAAGGTAAGCGATCATTTCTCCCTTCCATGGCCGAGTGTTCACGGCATGGAGGAAGGATCATTGCATGAACCTGGGTTTGAAGGATTTCTACACATTGGTTGCATTGGGTAGACATAGTTCAACTATGTTAATTTTTCTGATCTCGGGCCTAGATAAAATCATTTCTAGTGATTTTCACTTGCTGAAAATTACTTTAATAGCTCACTGGTTAAATTATACTGCTGAGATCTATTAACAGAAAATTACAACGGAAGCAAAATAGGAAACAGATCACATGAACACATAAAAATTTCTGCCCTTCTAAATCAGCTTTTCATTAACAAATAATCCAAGCTTACAAGGGCTCCCTTGCTGGAAGAATGGCCCTGAACATTACACAGCAAACCTAGAAAAATCTGCCCTTCAAAAAACAAACTTTTTCTGAAATTCTGCCTTGGATATCTTCATGAAAAACCCATAAAAAATATGTTTCTACTTCTTGTACTGCGTTGTCAGTACGACTGTACGGGTTGTATGAATCCGTACCATACGGTCCTTAACAAACCTATCCGTGCAGATGTACAGATTATGTACGCCTGTCTATGTGACTATAAGGAATCTGTATGGCTGTGCCGTACACCAGTTTCAGCCTTTTTCTGCCTGGTTTTTCAGCTTAGCTATTCCTCTTCCTGACTAGTGTGGCTGCCTACTGCTCCTGGATTGTTGTTTGTTCCCTTCTAGAAATCAGAAAGTCCTTCTTCTTCTCTCCCACAGAAGGATGAAAATCCTTCACCTTTCCCCAAGAGACTGAAAATCAAAATTTCCTTCTCCTAATTCTCACTTAATGTTTGAGTCTCTCTCTTGTGTCTTTCTCCTCTCCCCTTAGCTACTTTTTATACTTTTGGGATGAACCACAACCCTAACTTCAATGGTTGAGATTAGATCTCGCTCAATTGAGATCAAGAGCTAAGATTCATTTGATTAACTTAAATCACTAAAGCTCCAAAACTTAGGTTTTTCTCCAAATTAACCCCAATTAATTATAATAGGCTCTTTAATCAAACTGAATTTCCTAATAAGTACCTAAGAGGTTATGGTGACAATTCCAATGGGAAAGACACCCACCTCATGGAAGCATCAATCCAAGGTACAAAACATCAACACTCTCTCTTAGCGAAGAAAGCATTTTTGGAAGAGCCGCCTGAAACTGTTTCTTCCTCCGCTTACGATACAATATCCTGCACCATAGCATCTTGCCATACTTGTTGATATGTTGCTTCTTGAAAACTGAAAAGCTCGTCATCAATGACGATATAGATGAAGTTCATCATCAATGACGACACATGAGTGACATAAGATTTCTTCGTAGACCTACTCTCCCGAACTATGCTTCTAGGAGCATCAACTTGCTCCTGAGTATCCTTCAATATCATCTCGTACGAAGTAGGTTTCTTGACAAAATTGGAAGACGCTAACTCCCTCTTCCCATCTAAAGGTTGACTCCCCACACTAGAAATCTATGAACTTTGCTCACCCTTCAGATCTTCTTCTCCTTGTCCTCTACCACTGGCATTGATCCATGATCCAAGATCTCCTTGGATCCACATACAGGTTTTCCCTTCAACCTATATAACTTGCCCTATCTAACCCCAATGCTCATTGTTGTGTCTAGACCAGCTCCCTCTAAACATATGAGTACTTTCCCTTTCTTAATTGTGATGGAAAAAGCCTTGTCCTCCAAAACTGTTAATGAGAGCAAATTCCTCTTCAGCTTTGGCACCCAAAGCACCTCTTAGGCCTCCAACAAGCCTCCAAACTCAAGCTAGAACCCAATAGTTTGTTGGACACAATGGTCACACTGAGAGGGGAGGTGAATCAGTGTGTGAGCAATTTAAACATTTTTCGCCTTCTATTAATCAATTAGAGTTTATCAAGCATTATGTTATCAATACATCATCAACTAAATCAACTATGAGCCATAAGCACAATAATCACATCATAAAGAGACACAAGAATATATGTAAGCTAAACTTTATTTATTTGCAATGGAAGACTTCAATCTTTGCAATTACAATCAGCACCAACTGATAAGAAGAGCACCAACTCTTATAACAGGACTCAGACTGGTTTTCTTAGATCCAACTAAGAAAGGGTTGAGGAGTGCAAGACTCAGCTTGCAAGCTTGATATCAATCTCTAATTGTCATCAATCTGTTGCACAATCACTTCTGTTCATTCACCTCTGCTTGTTAATTTGCTCAAGAAGCCACATGTCATCTTCTTCACTTGTCATATCATCATCATGTCTTCTGCTGAAGGTATCACTGCCACCTCATCAATGTCATACTCAATCAGTTGGAGATCTTCATCGTTTGCTCATGTATGTCTTGTTCACATACTTCTCCAAGAAACAGCTCATATACTTCAAGTCTGTATCAGACTGAATGTACCTGGTATGCTTCCTATGGTTGCTACAATGTCCTCAAAGCTTTGTAGATACTCCCTAGTCACACATAAGGTCTGTCACTGGATGCCTATAATTATCTTCAACCCTTTGCACTATATATACACAGTCACCTGCTATTCGAATCCTTTCACTGTGATACAGATTAGAGCTAGGGTTTGTCTTGAATTTGTCTCCTTCGGATGCTTAAGAAATCAGTCAAGTTTTAAGTGTAAGCATTGAATCCCTTTGACAAAACTCAAGTTATTCACCTTTAGCTACCCCGAGATCAGACTATCATAAAACACAGCTGCTATCTTTAATTCATGTTGCACTCACCCTTCTTACAGTTGTATACACCAGTTCTGATATTGTTCTTCACTTCTGCAGCTGTACATCTTCATGTCTTCAAGAGTCTGCTCAATAACAACCGACTCTGGCTATCACTCAGTATAATCATCATAGTAAACCCTCGATCATGTCTTAATTGTCAACATAAAGAAGCTTGTGCAAAGGCACAAGTTAGACCACAGAAATTCCATCCAAGATGATCAAACAAGATATATCGCGTGCAAACACTTAATCACTTCATCATATATACTGCATTAAGGTCATTGTCAGATTAGTTTTCCATAACAGTTCACACCATGATCTTCAATATTTTGTTGGAGCTGCCCACACTCTATCGCTATCAATCCTCATCTTGAACATCCTTCAGACTACTGCCTCAGCGCTATCTATATGCCCGAGATTGAGAAAGATAAGATAAACAAAAACTTGTCTTCCACAACGACTACCCGAAAATCAGAGATTACAAAAACATAAAACTTTTGCACCCAAAAGAAAAACAACAGCTGCTCCCACAGTCTACGAATACTCCACCCAAATTTCAGAGCACATTCATTCACCTAAATCTATTCTCATCAGCCGTCACCCCATTTACTAACTACAGCAGCCTCAGTGCCTTCAATAGCCACGAAAATCACAGCTCCAATCAACTCCACGAATACACTTCCAAATGAGAGCGTGAGGCCTTTATTTATACAATTTTTCACAATATTTTGGGGCCAACCTATCATAAAAAAACTAATTTTATTTTTAACATGATTTGGTGCCGACTTGAGGTTGTTTTCTTTTTGCATTTTTTATTTTATTTTAGACTTATTTGTGGAGTCGACTTGTCAATTCTTTAAGGTCTTCTTTAATGCATCAACTTTTACTTGTGCTTGTGAGGTTGTAGCTAGCAAATCTAGTCTTTGCAATCTTCAATGGCTCCAACCTAGAGTGATTGCGAAAAATGTGGTGGCCCATGCTATGATTGGTGATAAATTTTATCATTTTCTTACCTCTCTTGTACAAGGCACCAATTCATTGGTAACTAGGGTCCTTCATCTTAACAATATCATGCATCAAAAGGTTCAATGTGTAAACCAAACACCCTGACTAAAATATGTTGGGATACTTATCCTCAATGATTGCTCCTACTGCGTTGCAACTAGCAACATTATCTGTGATGACTTGAATGACATTGTATGGCCCAATCGTTTGAATGGTTTCAAGTAAAGGTTGTACAATATTAATACCAATCTTGTAGCGATCTGAGTAGTCATGAGCTGAAAGGAAGACCGCACCACTAGCAGACACACCAAGAATATTTATCAATGGCTTGCCTTTAACATTTATCCACCCATCAGATACAATGCATACCCCATAGTTCGACCAATCATTTGTAAACTTTCCAAGAGCGCTATTGATTTTGGCTCTATCCCTGTCAAGCCCCACGGTTCTAACTTTGTCATACCCAGGGCTCCTATATCCTTTAGGGGCACCATTGATAGCTTGTACCATTTCATGCCAATAGGGTGAGCGAAGAACATTGAATGGCACACCACATGCATAGAGAAACCTGTAAATTTTTTAATCCACATCATCTCTACAACCAAGGTCAAGGAAATCTGATAATGTTTTTCGCATAGGCGAGAATCCACTAGCATGGGAGGATGATGATTCAGATCCACTACTAAACATTCTCTGTGGGCATTCAGATTCGACCCTTGATCTCTTGGAATTGTTTTGAGCGGCCTCTTCTTCCATCCTGTATTTGTTTCTTTCTTTAGTTGATACTTTGTCACATGTTTCGACTCTAGTAGCCTTACCTTGATCACATGGCATAATCTCACACAAATGCTTTCTCACACGCGTATATGAACCTGTGTAAGTTTTATTACAATGGAGGCATGTAAACTTTATGGTTATACCCCCTCTCCCTCCCCCAAGCCTTGTCACATACTTCCACAAAGGTGTTGTGTCTTTTTGTTTTTTCCCCTCATCACTCTCAATCTCCTCCTCCTCCTCCTCCTCTCCCTCTTCCTCCTCCTCTCCATGGTATGTGCCACTCCCTATCTCTTCAGCCTCATCATTGCCACCACCAAATCTACTTCCCACCACCACCATCATGAGAAGAATCGGAATCAAAAACAAAAACCACATACCCATCATGCTTGTTGATTCAATATGAAAATCACTTCTTCCCTACAATAGAATGATGGAGAAGAAGATGGCAAGTTAAAGAAAATCAGGACGGAACCCGGCATGAAGGGGAGCTCTGTACGGTGCAAGAGGTAGGGTTTTGCTCGATCGGGCCTCGGCCTGTGTGTTGACCTACCACTGACAGGTATTGGATGGGATGTCAGATCCAATGAAGGCTCATTCTACACCTGTTTGGCCTCACGCTTCTCGGTGCTTGCTTGTGCACACGTCTATGTCACCTAGTAAATCGCTGGTGGGGCTTTCCTGCTCGAGATAATTTTTGTGTTTTTACCAGCGGTCGGTTGGGACAGACAAGGCTTTGTTGCTGTGGGGCAGTGTTGACTGGGGGCGGATGCTCGAGCTTCAGCCGGGGTGATAATCTACATTACTGTTTTCTTTCACCAGATTTGGGGACCTGCCGGCGAACGTCATGGTCTTGGAGGATGTGGTAGACTACTCAACGGATCCGGTGCCGGAAGGGGTTTTTCACTATTCCACGGGCGGTTTTGGGATGGGTGCTTCGAATGCACAAAACTATTGGGGCGGCGGTTTTCTTCCGGCCACTTTGCAAACGGATCTGGGGGGGGACTTCTCTCCGTCGTTTTTTTTGCCGATTCTCCTCTTTGTGCTCACAGGGACCCTGCTGTGCTTCCGAGGACTGGGGAAGTGGATATTTTGAGCTGTAATCCTCCTATGGATGGAGTTATTTCATTGGGCTGTAACTTTACTGCTCCTGTGGACGCGGTGGACTTGTTGAACCCCGAGGTATATGTTGATGAGGGCCTGGCCTCACATGGTGAAGAGGAGGTTTCTGAACAAGGGTTTGGGCGTACTGTTCCGGAGGTGGCTGCGGGGGGGCATGAGGTCTCTGAGCTGGATGGCTTTGCTCCCATAAGAGATTCTGGGGGTGGTTCTGAACCGCTGGAGACTAGGGCTGTGGATCGTGGTGTTAACAGGCGTCGAAAGGCCTTTGTTAAGAAGAGGCGGGTGGCATGCTCGTATGCGTTGGGAGAGGACATCCGATGGTCCCAAATAATGCAGATGGCTTCCTTAACTGTGGTAGGGAAGATTATTGGAAAGAACGTTTCTATTCCGATGATTCAGAAATGGGTAAACTCTTCATGGGCTGATCATATGGGGATGATCCCTGAGCTGGAGGGCCTGACCAGGGGGCTCTTAATTTCACCCAACAAGAACATGTGAACTGGGTTCTGGCGAGAAATTGGACTCTCAAACAATGTCCTGTTTTGCTTATATTATGGTCTCCAACTTTTGATGCCTCCCCCGAAAGGGTAGACAAAGTGCCGATTTGGGTTCGACTTCCAGGTCTGCCGCGTCAATATTGGTCTGAGGAGCATTTCATATGTATTGGAAATATTCTGGGAACTTTTTTGGAGGCGGATCTGTCTTTCAAAGTTACAAAATTGCGCAGGGTGGCCCGGATTCTTGTCAATAATAATGTGCAGGAGGGATTATATGAAGAGATTCACCTCTCCTGGGGTTATACATTCTTTAAGCAGCGGTTGGATTATGAAAATATTCCTTTTCGATGTCGCAGGTGTCATACTTATGGACACCTGGCGGTGGACTGTAGTCTTGGGGTGCGCACGATCAATGGGCGTTGCTCTCAGCGAGGTCCTCGAGGGACTGGTTCAAGCCGAGGGGTGTCCTCGCCTTCTTTGGGACCCTCTTCATCTGAAGCTGAGGAGATGCACACGGAGACGATGGCTCCTGTACAAACTGTGGAGGAAGGAAATCTTTTTTCGGAAGCTGTGGTCGTAGGGACGACTGCTGAAGATCTTCCGGAATCGGGGCCGACTCCACCGAGTATCTCTTCTTTTGCCCCTTCTCCGTCTTTAAATGTTTTTACAAATATTTTTCAAATTTCTGGGATGAACTGGATCAGGGAAAAAATGAGGAACCTTGCTATCTCACCACTCCCTATTGTTGTCTCCACCCCTTCCACTGCTGCAATATTAGAGGAGGATCCACATATACCCCTGGACTCTGCTAAGATTGAGGTTGGGTCCCCTACACAACCCACCCCCTTGCTGTATCCGGATATTTCCTTAGGTCAGGGAAAAAAAACCCTAATGGGGGCTTAGGAAAGGATTCTATCCCTATGTCTCGGGGAAGGGGATGGAAATCCCTTCTGGATAAGGCTCAGTCTAGGGCACAGAAGGACTTGACGGAGGGGAAACAATTATCTATCGAACGGGCACTTAGAGCAGTGTAGGCCCAGAAAAAGGGTCGTCGATGAAAATTATGTCCTTCAATTGCCGAGGTCTGGCAGGTCCCCTTAAAAGACCTGCACTGCAGCAGGTGGTCGAATTAGAACACCAGGATATATTGTTGTTACAGGAAACTCTTGGTGGTGGTGATGTGATCAAGGAGAAGCTGGAGAACTGGTTTTTTGGTTGGACTTTTGTGACCCTAGATGTTCGAGGTCCATCGGGGGGGTCTTGCTATGGGCTGGGACACCCGTGTGGTAAAGCCCTGAATATTTGGGGTATGGAATCGGTTTTGGGAATGACGGTGCAAGGTTTGGATCATGGGGACTGTTGCCGCCTAATACACACTTTATGATACGGGAAAGTCTCCAACCCGCTTTGTGTGTCCTTGGGGGCAAGTTAGAGCTGGGGACCACTGTCACCACAGTCCACAACTCCTCCGTTTAGGCTTGATCCCAACAGAGCCAAGGGGGGTAGTCCCTACGGAATACTAAGTTCCAGATTTATTAATTAATTACAAATTAATTAAAGGGATCCTTTTAAGGTTACAAAATTACAAGACCAGTGCCTAGATTAAATGGAGTCAAAAGATTACAAGTTACAAACTTACAAAAGAATAAGAATGATTATCCACAGTTGCCTATGCTAAGCAAGATTTACAATATTAACAATATGAACAAATGCTAAAGAATTACACAATATGAACAAGTTATTGTATCAAAGATCAAAGAATAGATTACTTTTAAGTTACAAGGTTAAGCAATGCGATTACTTAAGCAAATGAGTTAAAGGTGTCACCATATGAGATTGCAAAACTGAGAGAAAACTTGTAACTGAGAAATGAAAGTGCTTGCAGCAAAAGCCTTGAACAGCAAGGCAAAGATGAATAGAAAGAACTGCGTTTGTAGGACGTTTTGCAATGCTTCTTGGTTTATTTTAATAGATTTTATTAAAGTTGAAGTCTTTGATTAAGTTTTAGAATCGCTGGTGTGACTACCCCGATCTAGAACTTCTCCAGCCAAAGAAGGACTGCTGTTGCGCTCAACAAAGTGGGAGCAAAGCCCACCCGTAGCTCACAGGTCAATCCCCAATGCCCCGGTGCTCAACAAGGAGGACGTCGAAGTGCCTAGAGACCGCCCGCGGTCTGCTACCCCTTCTAGCTTCCTGAAGTCACTGTTTTTAGTTGACAGAAGAAGGGCTAGATGGATGCCTATTAAACTAAGACTTCCCTGTCCCCTGGTCGTATCTCGGAGTACCCCGGAGGGTGATAACCGAGTAGAGGAGCAGGATGTGGGAAGTTGTTGTTGGTAAGTTTTAAGAGTAAATTTTAATCTTGATGGTTAAGATGCAGTGTTTATTTTAAAGCGATTAACCAATGACCTGGGAAATAAAATATTTGATTGTAGATTGTAGTACAAGAAAAGGAAAGTTATTCTAGTTACCTTAGCCCCCACTTCCCCTGCTTTTCATATCCGGCTCGAAGTCCCTAAAGGGAGATGACAAGCGGATAGAGGATACACAGGTTTGATAGGTTGTATGATTACTTTTAAACAGAAAATTAAAATTTGCATAAACTTTGAAAAAAAAACACAACAACTACAATAAACTCACCTCACAACAATCTTTGTGACAGAGATGATGGTCTGCCAAAAAGATAGCTGGAAATAAAACTAGTTATCTACCTCTTCCTAATCTACTTACTTATAAATTACAAATGATTACAAAACTTTACAGAATACCCCAAGAGACCCTCTTTGGGGTTTACAATAAACTGGAAAAATATGAAAGAGAGGGTTGAGGGTTTGAACCCCTTTTGAAGCGGTGGAAGTTTGAAAAGATCTTGGGCCTATTCGGGCATCAAATCTCCTTCAAAATGTGCATAACCTGTCATAAACCAGCGAGCTATTCTTCGCAAACACTAAAATTTGTTGTTAAAATACTAGTACAATATTCACAAATTTACATAAAAAATATGAGTGTAAAATATTGCAGAAATGAACGATTTAAAGGGCTGGAAACTATTATGCAGAATGAATGACAGACAAATATTTATAACAGCTTTGAGCGCTTCGCGTTCTGATCACATTTGCTTGATCTCAAACGAGGGATACCACGATTAAGCTCAAAGTGTAGATAAATATAGGCTGGAAATTATACAAATGCAATATTCAAAATAACTGTAAGAATCGGAGGATAAATATCGAAGAAACTTAGCTAAACAGTGTTTAAACAATGGAAATGTAAGCCCTAACTGATATATAAGGGGTTAGGGCCCTAAAACAAAGGTTACATTCACTATACAGTGAAATAAACCCCTCTTTAGGAAGGCTGAAAGTAGATGGCCGAATTTAAAACTTTGCCAGAATGATATTTGGAGAGATCTTGATTTGAATAACCTACAAATAACTCTATGCCTACAAGAACTGTAATCCTAGTGATGAATACCTAACACTTCCTGCAAAACACTTTGTAAGAAATGTCAAATCATTCACAAGAAAGAATAAAAACACTTTTATTCTTTAATCTCTCCACAAAACACTTTGTGGAGAGCTAACTAGAAAAATACAATAAATGCAAACAAGACAAATACAAGGTTACCTTACAAAGATTCGGATCATGAAAGAGCTTGCAGCATAGTATCCCTCCAAAGAAATTTTTATTTAATGGCCCAACTTGGGTAAATCTTCAATACAAAGTATAGCAAGAAAATATGAGAGCAGGAAATTTCTGGCAGCATAACAATAGCATGAGAGATCATGATTAATGAGGGAGTGAGACCCTCATTAAATAGTTGAGACAATCCCCAACTCCTTGAATATAAATGGTTGAGATTAGATCTAGATCTAGGGTTTAATCCACACCACTAGATCTAGGTATTTGGCTTTCTATTCCTCTCAATTAATCTCCACCTTTAGATTAATTTTTTAATCAAAGGCCATAATGATTTATCCATGTCTTAACAATATTAACCTTTGGATCTAGGTCTTTGGCTAAAAATCCACCATTAGATGAGCTTTTAAGTTAATAAATAAAAATAGCAATAGAGTGGGCCCAATAGCATAGGCGCCCCCCTCTAGATTTGGTGGAGTCTCCAAATATGGTGGTCTTCTAATCATATGGTAGCGCCCTCTTTAGTAGCTAGACGTCCTCATATATGATATTGCCCTCTTTAAATATGGAGCGCTCCTCTAACTTGATGTGGCGCCCTCCTAAACATGGCGTCCTCTTAAAATGGTGGTGCCCCCAAGTTTAGCGCCCCACTAAACAAATGTAAAAACGTCTCTTTTAAACCAGCGCATCCTCTATTTTATGGCTAGCGTCCTCTACAAATGGCGCCCTCTAAACTTAGCGCCCCACCTTATTTATGGTAGCGCCCCTTTAATCTTTAGCGTGGGCCCCTTTGATGTGTTAGCGCCACCTCTAACTTTAGCGTGGGCCCCTCTATATGGTAGCGCTTCCATTTAGTAGCGTCTCCATCCTAATATACCAGCGCCTCCTTTAGATGCATGCGCCCCCCCTTTTAAAAAACGTGGGCCCTTTAAATGGTGACGCCTTCCACTATCTTTCTTGGAGTCTTCATAAATGGTGACGCCCCTCTTAATGTAGAAGACCTCCACATATGTGCTAGCGCCTCCCTTAGTGAGGTTTTTCCACTTAACTAGGTTTTGACTTTGGTCATTAGCTCCCATAATAAAATTTAACCTTAGACTTAGGCTAAAATGCAAATTCACCTTAGATTTAAAATTTTTAATGTAATTTTTTAAATTTTTCCAATTTGACTTAGGAAAAATTAAAAAATAACTTAAAAATTAATATCTAAGCCATGGGGAGGTGAAACTTTGGAATAAGTTTTCCTAGGCTTAGGAATCCCCAAACTAACTTACCATGGCATTTCTTGATTTTTTACTTCAAAATCAAAAAATGTGAATTTTGACTTAGGGAAATTAATTAAATCCCTAGGAAAAATAGACCTTGCTTAGACAAAAATGGTCTATCTCCTCAACCACTCATCAGAATGACATGGGACTCGAAGCAGTGGCTTAGGGGGTTTGATAGCAATTATTCTTTGCATTCATAGCCCCTATTACAAAATGCCATGCTTGAGCGATTACATTATTACATCAAAAGCTAAGTTAATTAATCACCAAAGGGTGAAATTAATTAACTTGAAAAAATAATTAAAAATACAGCAACACAACGAAACTCCGCAAGACTCTAGACAAATGCCTAGCATGGTCATGAATCACACTTTGAAGCCTTAGCCACCTCATGGAATTGACTGGTAGAACGTCCGTCACCACTTTGGAGGATTTTGAGTGAAAACCAAACCGATTAAACTCGTTTACACAACAAGGTCAATTGGAAAGGGAAAAACACTCGATGAGGGGACTTCCCTAACAACCCGTTCCATGGTGTGGCATCCGTATCATATGACCCATACTAGCACATAAAATTACATTAATTTTCCCACGCAGGGGAGCGGACATTTCGTTTTACAAAGGGGCAATAGCCCTGCAGAGGTGAAAAATCCTCAGATTTTTCTAAGGTACAATTATGTACAACTTCGTGTACATGGAGTTGCCACCTAGTCGAAATAGATGGGCAACAGGGACCATGTTGATGTCTTCAACATTTATGGTCCTTATATTAATCGCATTCTTTTCTAGGACAATATTTTCAAATTGGACTTGTTTTGTGGTGATTTGGCTGTCATCGGAGGGGATCTTAATTTTTCTTTGGGACAGGCGGAGGTATGGGGGGCATTTGCTTGCCCGGACCTTCATACCGAATACTTCACTCAGAAGCTCATTGAAAAGAACTGGCTAGACATCAAACCAGTTAAACTCAAGCCGACATGGCATAACAATAGGTGTGGGGATGGTCGTGTGGCTAAGCGTCTTGACCGTTTTTTGGTTAGTTAGAAGATGTTGGAACATCAACATTATCTGAAGCAGTGGGTGGGATGTGGAGGTCGTTCTGATCATCTACCCATATTTTTGGAATATCGGAATGGGCCGGTTAAGCCGCCCAGCCCTCTCAAATTCAATAAGACTTGGTTGAAGGATGAATTCTTTCGAAAATTGATACTCTTTGTTATCCACTAATTTTACACTTAGTTGGATTACCTGAGGAGCCGCTAGTTGACAGACTTGTTCAAAGTCTAATTCCAGTGTACTAGTTGATCCGTTTGCATGTCTAGCCAATATTGGCTAGTCACTTTTTAATTTGAATAATTTTGACCATGGCCCCGCGGGGTTTGTAATAAAATGTGCTAGTAGGATATTTTTTAGTGGTTCGGTCCCCTAAGACGTAAAATCTCAAATAGGGTATTCCAAGGAATTTTTTGCCCCTGACAATTATGCTTTGCCTTCAGCGGAGTATAATTGACGAGGTTTTCTCCCACTTCCTCCAAAGCTAGAATGCCCGATGTTGAATTCTGGGCCTTGGGGAGTTATTAGAGCCCAACTGAGTGTTATAAGCCTACTAGACATTATTTAGATAGATCATGGTCATGTCCTAAGTCATTTGGACACAAAAAAAATTCGAAAAAATCTTTTTCGAACAGTGAAATTTTTTCTTTTTTTTTTTTTAATTACTTTTCCCAAGTTTTTTTGGTTAATTTTTCCATAAATTAAATGGAAAAAAACCCATTCATGATCCAAACTCAGAATTCAGTGATTGAAGGCTCTAACCTTAAGCCACAAATCATTCTTTATCAGTCAGCCAGTCAGAACCAACTTTCAGATCAGCAATCGGACACATAATGCATTTTTACTCAAAAAAGTCAGTTTTGAGTAAAAAATGATTTTAAGTAAAAAAATGATTTTTATTAAAAAAATGATTATTTTGGAGAAAACTAAAACTCTCCAAATTAATCCAAATTCAGTAAAATAAAAGGCTAAATGACATCTCATGGAACACTTATGATGATTGGAGTTATCATAACTCAGCTTCAGTCATCATTAAAAGAGCAATTAATTTATTATCAGTTATCAGACATGTCATCTCCAACTAAAGATGAGATGGAGAGCTCTCATTGGTCTGGTGATTTAATCGAGGTGAAGACTGAAGCTTACACCATCAGTGGGCTTCCCAAACCTAGCTCAGGATCCTGCCAAACCTAAAGGATGAGCTTACCTACATCCAGACTCACACGTGTGGCCTCATCCTTGGCTTGTTTTCAATGCACAGGTTTGGAGTGGGGGCGCCTTGCCTCAGTAGAGGCCTCCCCTCACTCCCGGTTCTCCGGTTTAGGTCTGGGCTCTTTGTTAGGTGGCTAAGCTGGTTAGGGTTGGTTTTTTGGTTTTAGGGTTTTAGCACTCTATCATTTGTTAAATAGAGGCTCTTTCAGCTCTATTAGCATGGACTTTTGGGCATAGAAACTTTGCAAAAATTGTAATCATTATATTATTGAATAAAGTTTTTCGACTTTGGAGGTCTACAGGATTGTCTCTTAGTTGGTGGATGTGTTGTATGAGGTGATTTCTTTCCATGCTTTCAATTTGTTATTTATGTGTTGAATCAAACAACTAGCTTTAGAAGTCTATTATTAGAACATAAGATTTACCATTTGCTGCTATCAAGTTGGTTTATTATGCAAAGTTTATCATAATCTAGATGGGTACAAATATTCAGTTATATGAAGTATTGATCTTGATTTGCATATTCCTAGCATACTAGTTCTTATTGTTTGATCTCACTGAGTATCAAGTTGGATTGTTTTTACAGATCTCGCCATTTGGAGAAGGGTGCGAGCTCAGTTGCATCAAACTCATCTCCATCATCATAAGAACCTTCTAACATTGTTGACTTTCAGGACCTACAAAGAGTTTGGCTTTTTCCAAAAGGAAAAAACAAGGAGATCTTCCTCCAAAGTTCCATTTCAAATTCTTTCATAAATTTAAATACTTCTTGGTTATCGAACTTCCTTCCTCTAGTTCTCCCTTTGCTCCTTGACTTCTTTTGTTTCCTTGCTTGCTAGCCCCTTTCCTCCTTGACTTGTTTGTCTTTTCTCACTTTTTCTTTATCGCTGCCCCGTTTTTTCTCTCTTTTACCATCCATTTTCTCCATTTTGGACAGCCCTAGTGTGCCCTTGCTTTCTTCCCTTGTTTATCTCTTTTTGCCTTAGTTTTTGGGCTTCCTTTAACCTTTTTTTTGGCCATTTCTTTTACTTTTTGTTTGCTGTCCTGTTTTGCACTTTTTATGACAGCCACTTATTTCATGGTTCGCTGTCCTGTTTTGCACTTTTTATGACAGCCACTTATTTCATGGTTCGCTGTCCCGTTTTGCACTTTTTATGACAGCCACTTATTTCATGGTTCCCTGTCCCGTTTTGCACTTTTTATGACAGCCACTTATTTCATTGTTCGTTGTCCCGTTTTCTTCAATTTTATTCATCCCTTAGCTTCTTAGTTCGCTGCCCTATTCCCTCCATTTCTTTGGTTTTGACCTTCTCTTTGTTTTCTTGTCTTCTCTCCCTCATCTTCTTTTGTTTCAGCCCTCTTTTTCTTTCCCCTTCTGGCTCTTTTTCAAACTTCTTCTCTTTTCCCTTTTCACAGGTTTCAGAAAAACCTCCAAGTAAAAGTAAATCACTCTCCTTTTTATGCAAGTTGCAATAATAATAGAGTTGTATACTTTCCTTTGAAAGTCTTTTCAAGGATTAAATTCCTAAAAGCAATTTGTATAATTTTAATAAAGCATCTTTTGTTTGAGTCAGGTTTTTAAGTCCCCACTCCCATCCTCCCCCATTTGGGGAGGATTGTGTTGCATCCATCTTTTACATGCTTAGATCAGATGTGCTTGTTTTCATCATCATTTGCATCTTATGCTTAGAATATTAATTGTTAATCTATCACTTCTAATTCATTAATTAATTTGATTACTCTTTTAAATTGTTTATCTTTCTAAGTAAATCAACTGCTTAAATCTCTTGAATCACACCATAAGGTGGATCAAGAATGCTCTCTGTCGGAGAGTTTAATAAGTCATCTTTGCTTTTTATTCACATTGTTTAATCAATTAATTCTTAAGTAAGACTCTTGAACTTGCAAGAACACAAGTCAAGAGCACTCTCTATCGGAGAGCATTTAAAATTTGCATAATCCTTACATTAGCTTCATATAGATTAGCTAAGTCTTTTGAACCACGGTCATAAGACGAGGTCAAGAGCGTTCTCTATCGGAGAGTTTTAATTAATTAACTTAATAAAATTCGCAACTCACATCCCTTTTAATTTAACCCCCTTTTCTCCTTGCCGGAGTATGCTCTGACCAATCCTAGATCGGAATACCCAGAAACGGCATTGGATCTTTAAACCCCACAAGAGGAACTTAACTAAAACTTTTCCCCATAACCAACGCATCGGCGTTGTTCGATAAATACCAAGACATGTGGGCAAATTCCAAGTGTGAGCGCCGGGCTACCTAATATGGGCACTGGTAGTTAAATTATTAAACACTTACCTTTAACCCCAGACAGGTCCGTCATGTCTTCGAAAGGAGCCACTGAAGGTATTACCGATTAGGACATCCAACTACCATAAGCGAAGATCAAAAGTAAAAACTCTTAAAACTTACCAAAAGCACTTGCAAAACCTCACATTCACTGGCATCTTTTGGGATTCACATCATATTTAAATTCGAAGCATCTCTAATAAGTTGACTCCATAGGCACTGGTCCTATCTTTTATACATTGTTGATAATCTGGGCCATTTGTCCATCGAATGTTTGATTATAGATCATATCTGTGAATGCTTTATCTATTTCGTGAAGTTCTCAAATATTTGTCTATCCTTCAATTCCAGTGATAGCAACATGGATTGCTTTGTCTTGTGTTCAATTCATCACATTAATCATTTTAAATCACAATAACTCCTAAACAACACCCATCCGCATCCGAAACATCTAAAATTAACTTAAAACATTGAGCCATAGAAAACTCTTTGTTAGGGACTACCCCCCTTGGCTTCGTTAGGAGCTCTGTGCTTGCCCCCAAGGTCACACCTCTCCCAATTTCTCAAGTGAGGAGACAGCTTTCGGAAGATTTTTGTTGCTGGTGTGCAATCGGCGGACAACATCTTTTGGTGTCGTTGTCGAGGACAAATCTTTTTGTTCCTGGACGACCTTTGTTTCTTTTAGTTTTTTACCTTTTTATCATTTTTGGTAGATTTTTAGTCCAATCACTCTTTGAAATTGGACTTAAGTCCATCTGGCGACTCCACTGTCAATTAACACCTCAAGGTATTCTACTAGAAGAAACTCTGTAGGTTTGGTCGATTTCATCCTTGCCCCGAAAAGGTCTTAAGGAGGAGATTAAACAAACTATCTTCTCGCAGGATCAGACATCCACATTTTATTTCCTGAAAACACTAATACCACTGTTTCTGACATAATGGGCGAGTATTTTACTCAGCTTGATTTTTCTCAGATAGCAGGTCAACCCCACCATCTTCCAGACAAAGCTGTCGAGAAGCTCCCAATGTATACAGGCACTAATGCCATTACCTCCGCCATGCACCTCAGGAACTTTTCTAGGTGTATCAACGCTTATATAAATGATCCGGTCAGCCAACATGATGACGTGTATATGAATTTATTTGCTCTATCTCTGGATGGAAAGGCGGGCGACTGGTATAGCAATTTACTAGACAATTCCTTTGATAGTCTAACAGCTTTCAAAATTTCTTTCACCAACAAGTTCGGTGAAAAGAAAGAACCTCGGCATCAACTTGTGTCCTTGACCAACATAAAGAAGAAAGACACAGAAACAATGGATGAGTTCAATACTAGGTTCGCGGAATTATCAAATGCCATCCCTACTGAGTATGCCCCAACTAAACCAACCATCCTGGTCTATTACATTGAGACACTTAGTGGCAAAATGCAGTACCAGATCAGAGACAAGGAGCTTGCTAACTTGCTCCAGGTTCAAGAGATTGCTATCAAAATTGATCTGAACATGCAATCATCTGGTGAATCTAACATCCACGGTCATTCAAGGTCTTCCACCCCTTTGAAAATTAATGAGCCTAAAGACAAGGATCCTATATCAGCAATGAAGGATGCCTATGAAAAACAAATGATTGAGATGAAAAGGGAGATGAAGAAAAATATGGAGGAGACAGAACAAAAACACTTAGCATAGTTGAAGGAGATTCAAAATAGGGTGATAACGATGGAAAGAACTCAAACTCAGTCCACTCCTAGAACCTTTCCTGCCAAACCAACTTGGCAAAGAAAGCCTCCCAACCATGAGCAGAGGCCTCCCCATCAGCTAGATGCCGCTAACATGGTTGAGCAGTATAAGCCATTTTGCAAGGCATGTAAAGACCTTCATGAAGAATCTTCTTGTTATTATGCATGCTATGTTCAGGAGCATGGTTTTCCGAAGGGTTGTGGTCCTAAAGCATGATCAAGCGAGCCTGAGTACATAAACTGTGTAGATGACATGCATGATATTTCCGAAGAAAGTTGGAGAGAGACAAAAAAATATTCAAGAGAGCCTGAATGCATTAACACAGTTGGACAACCCCATTCTGTCACCATAGAAACCCGGGGTCAAGTTGAAGATTATAGTCAGCAATTGGATGATCTCACTAAATACTTTAGCACTAATCCTACTAATGAGCATAATGATGATAGTTTTGAAGGTTTACTACCTTGTGACCTTTTTTCTGAAGAAGATGACTATGATCATGAGGAGGGATATAGACAAGGATGTGATACAAATGAGGAAGAATCCCTTACATCTGAGACGGATGATAACTTTGAGACTTTAATTAAAAATCCAATCTTAGATGTTTCATGTGATGAGATTCCTCCATGCACTCCACCAAATGACAAATATTTGGAAAGTTGGGTCCCCTGTGATATCTTTGAAACCCAGCTTTTTGAAGAAGATGGTTTTGAGCAAAATGAGAAGTACAGACATGGACTTGATACCAATGATGAGGCATCTCTCATATCCGACATAGATGGTGATGATGACTATCGAACTTTTATTGAAAATCCAACCTATGATACCTTGAGAATATTTTTGAGAATCTCATCTATGATATGTCCAGCAAGGGGAGTTGTTCTTCTGAGACTTATAAAAGTTATAAGGAAGAGCAGTCAGAGTTGTTATATGATCAGTCAGAACTGTATCTAAGGATCGATAATAAGGAATTGAAAAAGCAGTGCGGTGAAGAATCAGATGAAACAACTAGTTGAAGTTTTTTCTCAGCCATCATCTTCACATATAGATGTTCCTTATGTTTTGGAGCAGCTTGGGGCTTATACAACGAGTTATTATTTGATAAGCCTTGATGATCAGCATGATGGAGTAGTCGACCTGCCGCATTATCCCGATTTGTATATTAGCGCTATCCAGTCATGGATAAAAGCAGCCTGAGCGAGCATCTGCCAGTTTGGGAAGAAGTTTGACGACATTATTCATGCAGATGATTCCCCATCTAGCCCGCCCATTCTGGATCACCATGCAGGTTTGCATTTTCTGGAAATTGTGTCCTTACTTTGGCTGGTAACCAAAGACAAGGCAAAACCTTTTTATATTAATAAAATGCTTAGGTGGCTACACTGGATTTATGATTACACCTAACCTTTTTTGTATCATGCTTAGAGTAGGAAAATAGGCTCCTTAAAGTGAGCATTTACTTTAGCATTTTCTTTTTGTACTTAGAAATAAATAAAATTTTCAGTTAAGTTTTGTCATTTCTTTGAATAAAGTAACTTTTGGATCATTGGTTCGTTTTCATAAAACTTGTGCTACTAAGATTTTCTTGTCAAGTTGAGATGTTTTTACAGGATATGGAAACCAGAGATTCTGGAGTTCTCGTATGCTCTCCTTGCATAAGAGATTAGATCGAGCACACGTCCCACAGTTGGAGTCAATTTTTATCCACTAATTTTGCACTTAGTTGGATTACCTGAGGAGCCGCCGGTTGACAAACTTGTTCAAAGTCTGATTCTAGTGTATTAGTTGATCCATTTGCATGTCTAGCCAATATTGGCTAGTCACTTTTTAATTTGAATAATTTTGACCATGGCCCCGCGAGGTTTGTAATAAAATGTGCTAGTAGAATATTTTTTAGTGGTTCGGTCTCCTGAGACGTACAATCTCAAATAGGGTATTTTAGGGAGTTTTTTGCCCCTAACAATTATGCTTTGCCTTCAGCTGAGTATAATTGACGAGGTTTTCTCCCGCTTCCTCCAAAGCTAGAATGCCCAACGTTGAATTCTGGGCCTTGAGGGGTTATTAGAGCCCAACTGAGTGTTATAAACCTACTAGACATTATTTAGATAGATCATGGTCGTGTCCTAAGTCATCTGGACACATAAAAAAAATTCGAAAAAATCTTTTTCGAAAAGTGAAATTTTTTTTTTTTTAATTTTTAATTACTTTTCCTAAGTTTTTTTGGTTAATTTTTCCATAAATTAAATGGAAAAAACCCGTTCGTGATCCAGACTCAGAAGTCAGTGATTGAAGACTCTAACCTTAAAGCCAAAAATCATTCTTGATCAGCCAGCCAGTCAGAACCAACTTTCAGATCAGCAATCGGACACATAATGCAGTGTTACTCAAAAAAGTCAGTTTTGAGTAAAAAAATGATTTTTATTAAAAAAACGATTATTTTGGAGAAAACTAAAACTCTTCAAATTAATCCAAATTCAGTAAAATAAAAAATTAAATGACATCTCATGTAACACTTATGATGATTGGAGTTATCATAACTCAACTTCAGTCATCATTAAAAGAGCAATTAATTTATTATCAGTTATCAGACATGTCATCTCCAGCTAAAGATGAGATGGAGAGCTCTCATTGGTCCGGTGATTTGATCGAAGTAAAGACTGAAGCTTACACCATCAGTGGGCTTCCCAAACCTAGCTCAGGATCCTGCCAGACCTAAAGGATGAGCTTACCTACATCCAGACTCACACGTGTGGCCTCATCCTTGGCTTGTTTTCAGTGCACAGGTTTGGAGTGGGGACGCCTTGCTTGGGTGGAGACCTCCCCTCACTCCCGGTTCTCCGGTTTAGGTCTGGGCTCTTTGTTAGGTGGCTAAGCTGGTTAGGGTTGGTTTTTTGGTTTTAGGGTTTTAGCACTCTCTCATTTGTTAAATAGAGACTCTTTCAGCTCTATTAGCATGGACTTTTGGGCATAGAAACTCTGCAAAAATTGTAATCATTATATTATTGAATAAAGCTTTTCGACTTTGGAGGTCTACAGAATTGTCTCTTCCTTGGTGGATGTGTTGTATGAGGTGATTTCTTTCCATGCTTTCAATTTGTTATTTATGTGTTGAATCAAACAACTAGCTTTAGAAGTCTATTATTAGAACATAAGATTTACCATTTGCTGCTGTCAAGTTGGTTTATTATGCAAAGTTTATCATAATCTAGATGGGTACAAATATTCAGTTATATGAAGTATTGATCTTGATTTGCATATTCCTAGCATACTAGTTTTTATTGTTTGATCTCACTGAGTATCAAGTTGGATTTTTTTTACAGATCTCGCCATTTGGAGAAGGGTGCAAGCTTAGTTGCTTCAAACTCATCTCCATCATCATAAGAACCTTCTAACATTGTTGATTTTCAGGACCTACAGAAAGTTTGGCTTTTTCCAAGAGGAAAAAACAAGGAGATCTTCCTCCAAAGTTCCATCTCAAATTCTTTCATAAATTTAAAAACTTCTTGGTTATCGAATTTCCTTCCTCTAGTTCTCCCTTTGCTCCTTGACTTCTTTTGTTTCCTTGCTTGCTAGCCCCTTTCCTCCTAGACTTGTTTGCCTTTTCTCACTTTTTCTTCATCGCCGCCCCGTTTTTTCTCTCTTTTACCATCCCTTTTCTCCATTTTGGACAACCCTAGTGTGCCCTAGCTTTCTTCCCTTGTTTGCCTCTTTTTGCCCTAGTTTTTGGGCTTCCTTTAACCCTTTTTTTGGCCATTTCTTTTAGTTTTTGTTTGCTGTCCTGTTTTGCACTTTTTTATGACAGCCACTTATTTCATGGTTCGCTGTCTCGTTTTGCACTTTTTATGACAGCCACTTATTTCATGGTTCGCTGTCCCGTTTTGCACTTTTTATGACAGCCACTTATTTCATTGTTCGCTGTCCCATTTTCTTCAATTTTGTTCATCCCTTAGCTTCTTAGTTCGCTGCCCTATTCCCTCCCTTTCTTTGGTTTTGACCTTCTCTTTGTTTTCTTGCCTTCTCTCCCTCATCTTCTTTTGTTTCAGCCCTCTTTTTCTTTCCCCTTTTGACTCTTTTTCAAACTTCTTTTTTTTTCCCTTTTCACAAGTTTCAGAAAGATCTCCAAGTAAAAGTAAATCTCTCTCCTTTTTATGCAAGTTGCAATAATAATAGAGTTGTATACTTTCTTTTGAAAGTCTTTTCAAGGATTAAATTCCTAAAGGCACTTTGTATAATTTTAATAAAGCATCTTTTGTTTGAGTCGGGTTTTTAAGTCCCCACTCTCATCCTCCCCCATTTGGGGAGGATTGTGTTGCGTCCATCTTTTACATGCTTAGATTAGATGTGCTTGTTTTCATCATCATTTGCATCTTATGCTTAGAATATTAATTGTTAATCCATCACTTCTAATTCATTAATTAATTTGATTACTCTTTTAAATTGTTTATCTTTCTAAGTAAATCAACTGCTTAAATCTCTTGAATCACACCATAAGGTGGATCAAGAGTGCTCTCTGTCGGAGAGTTTAATAAGTCATCTTTGTTTTTTATCCACTTGGCCTCATCCAATTTCTCACTAAAGAACGCAATTGGTCGGCCCTCCTGGCTCAACACTGCTCCAATCGCCAGTCCACTCGCATCATAGTCAACTTAGAATACTTTCTCAAAGTCAGGGAGAGCTAACATTAGTCTCTCCGTTACCTTCTGCTTCAATATCTCAAAGGCTCGTCAAGCAGCTTCCGTCCACTTGAATTGACCTTTCTTCATGCACGTCGTCAATGGTGCACATATCCAACTGAAATTCCTTATGAACTTCAAATTGAAACCGGCAAGTCCATGGAAACTTCTGACTTCCGTCGTATTAGTGGGCTCCAACCATTCCAATATGACTTTGACTTTATCTAGGTCCATCGACAACCCTTGTCTAGAGATCACAAATTCCAGATAGGTTAACTTTTCCTTCATGAAAGAGCACTTCTTCAAATTCACCAACAATTTCTCTTCCTGTAATCACTGCAATACTTGTCGAAGGTGTACTAGTTGTTCTCCCTTGGTCCGGCTAAAAATCAGTATATCGTCGAGATAGACTATGACGAATTTTCCCAAGTATGGCTTTAGTATGTCATTCATCAACCTCATGAACGTGTTGGGTGAGTTTGTCAACCCAAATGACATAACCAACCATTCATACAACCCTTGCTTCATCTTGAAGGCAGTCTTCCAATCATCACCTTCTCTAATCCTGATCTAATGATAGCCACTCTTCAAGTCGACCTTGGTGAAGTATTTAGCTCCACTCAAACAGTCGATCAGGTCATCCATCCTTACTAATGGAAACATGTACTTAATTGTAATCTTATTGATGGCCTTTGAATTGATGCACATCCTCCATTCTCCTCCTTTTTTGGTGTAAGTACAGCTGGTACTGCACACAGACTCAAACTTTCTCTGATCAATCCTCTATCCAACAGCTCCTGGACCTGTCGGTCCATCTCAACATTTTTTGTCGGCGTCATTCTATGTGGTGCCTTGTTTGGCAGACTCAACCCTAGAATTAAGTCGATCTAATGTGATATACTTATCATCAACGACAATCTCGTTGGTAGGTCATCGACCAATATGTCTCGAAATTCCTTCAATACTTTTTCGACTTCCGTAGGGACATCTTCTGTCAGTTACTTAACACGAAGCCCCTTTGGAATGATGGCGAAGCAACACCCTTACTTTTCTTCTTCCTTCAAGAATTCTTCGGTCGAGCATGTCGTTCATCGATTGCACACCAGCAACAGAAATCTAATGAAAGCTGTCTCCTCACTTGAGAAAGTGGGAGAGGTGTGACCTTGGGGGCAACCACAGAGCTAGGTACTATCACCTACTCCTAGCTCCTTCGTTTAGGCTAACTCCTAACGAAGCCAAGGGGGGTAGTCCCTATAAAAGAGTTTACTAAGGTTCTTAAGGTTGTTAAAGTGTTTTTAGGTTACGGATGCGGATGGGTGTTATTTAGGAGTTTAATGAGATTAGAAGTGTTTGTTTATTAAGAGAATAATGATTAACCAGAAGCAATCCACGTTGCTAACAAGAGATTACACAGATAAGCAAACATTCCAGACTTTTAACTAAACATTCAAATATAAAAAATGAAATGAACCATAGACAGTTGATCAAGATAGAAAATTATTCAGATATAACAAAGGACCAGTGCCTTATGGAGTCAATAAAATGCGTAAATAAAATAAAAGTCTAGGAATTAAACTAGTGAGTGTTAAATTGTGCGAGTGTTCTTGGTAGGTTTTAAAATATTTTAGTGGTGATCTTACTTAAAGTGTCTGGATATCCTAACCGGAAATACCTTCAGTGACTCCGTTCGAAGACATGACGGACCTATCTAGGATCACAGCTAAGTGTTCAATAACTTAACTAACTGTGCCCAGATTGAGTTGCCCGGCGCCCACACTTGGAATTTGCCCACTTGCCTCAGTATTTAATCGAAACAACGCCGGTGCGTTGGTTATGGGGGTAAAAGTTTTAATTAATTTACTCTTGTGCGAACTTAACAAGTCCGTTCACCATTCTGAGTACGAGCCCAACCCGAAAGTCAGCAGAGCATACTAGGTGAAGGATGATCAACGAAGTTAATTAATTGTGGGGTGTGTGTGTTGAAGGTTTTATTAAGTTAATTAATTAGACTCTCCAATAGAGAGTGCTCTTGACCTTGTCTTATGACAGATGTTCAAGAGTCTTATCTAATCTAGATAAAACTAATGCAGGGATTATGCAAACTAAAGATGCTCTCCGATAGAGAGTGCTCTTGACTTGTGTTTCTGCAAGTTCAAGAGTCTTCCTTAAGAATTAATTGATTAAACAATGTGATGCATAAAAACTTAAGCTGAAGATTATTGATTAAACTCTCCGACATAGAGCACTCTTGATCCATCTTATGGTGAGATTCAAGAGATTTGAACAGCTGATTTACTTGTATGAAAGACAAACAATTAAAAATGAAGTAATCAACTTAATCAATGAATTAAATGAAATAAACTAGCAATTAGTATTCTAGAAAAAAGATGTAAATAATGATGGAAACAAGCACATCTAACCTAAGCATACAAAAGATGAACACAACACAAGCCTCCCCAAATGGGGGAGGATGAGAGTGGGGACTTAAAAACCCCACTCAAACAAAAGATACTTTATTGAACTTATACAATTTGCCTTTAGGAATTTAATCCTTGAAAGGACTTTTTAAATGAAAGCATACAACTCTACAATTATTAAAACTTGCGTAAAAAAATGAGAGTGTTTTACTTTTACTTGAAGGTTTTCTTGAAACTTTTCTTGAAACTTAGCAAAAAGGGAAGAGAAGAAGTTTGAATGAGAGCAAAAGAGCAAGACAAAAGAAGGCTGAAAATAAGACGAAAATGATAGGAAGAAGGAATGAAAACAAAGAGAAGGTCAAAGACAAGGAAAATGAGGAATAGGGTAGCCAACTATGAGACCAAAGGAGTATGAGAAATGATGAAAACGGGGCAGCGATGAAGAAGGAAGATGGCTGTCATAAAAATAAAAAAACAGGACAGCGAACAAAAAGGGGAAGAAAAAGACCAAAACAAGGTAGAAGAAGGCTAAAGAACTAGGGCAAAAAGGGGTAAAAAGGGGCATAAACTAGGGCACACTAGGGTTGTCCAAAATGAAGAAAATGAGTGGTAAAAAGAGTAAAAACAGGGCAGCGAAGAAGAAAGAGTAAGAAAAAGCAAACAAAGCAAGGAGGAAAGGGGCTAGCAAGCAAGGAAACAAAAGAGGTCAAAGAGCAAAGAGAGAACTAGAAGAGAGAAGTTTGGTAACCAAGTGTGTTGTTTAATATTTGTTGATGGAAGGAAGGAGAAACCCTGACTAATGTGTTTTTTTCTTTGATTGAGAAGTGCTTAGGAGAACCTGCAAAACGAAGGAATTAGATGAAAAAGAATCGCCGGTTTATGAAGAAGAGCTTGATCTTTAAGCTTGTCCTTCACCCTTGATGATCCCTGCAAAACCCTTACAAACAAAATTAAATCCGAACAAAATACTCATAAACTAGATTGTTAGCCCTTCAAGAATATATATTGAATAATAATTTAATAATTGAAAAGAGAAGGGTAAGAGAGATATCACCAAAGACAATGTGAATCCACAATTCCAATAGCACATGCATAGACCTCCAAAGTCACAACTTTATTCCAATCTTTAAACAAATATTACAATAATTTTGGCAAAGTGTTCATACCCAAAATCTCCATCCGAATAGAGTTGAAAGAGCCTCTATTTATACAATGAGAGAGTGTTAAAACCCTAAAACCAAACCTCATAACCTAACCAGCCTGGCCACCTAACAGAGAAGCCAAACCTAAAACGAAGTGCTGGGAATGAGGGGAGGCCTCCACCTAGGCAAGGCGCCCCCACTCCAACCCTGATCACTGCAAACAACCCATAGATGAGCTCACACGTGTGGAAGGCACCCTCAGGAGAGAGAGGGGCGTGAATGGATGAAGGAGGCGTCTGGGTGCATAGGAAGGCCACCTGTTAGGTCTGGGAACCACTTTGCTAGGCATGGAGGAGCCACTGCCTAGTGGTCATCAGTGCAAGCCTCAGTTCAGCTTCGATCAAAACACCGAACGAATGAATGCTTTCCACCTCACCCACACGTGAGCCTGACTGAAGGAGGCACAATTGCTAGGTAGAGATGTCATTTATGTCACTGAATGCTGACTAAACCTACCTTCCGTTAATTCCAATGCTCATTAATGCCCGGTGAGATGTCATTTGGCCTTTTATTTTGCTAAATTTGGATTAATTTGGAGAGTTTTAATTTTCTCCATAATAATCATTTTTTTCCGCAAAACTGACTTTTTTGAGAAAAAAGTGCATCATGTGTCTGATTGATGATCTGAAAGTTGGTTCTGACTAGTTGGCCGATCAAGAATGATTTTTGGCTTAAGGTTAGAGCCTTCAATCACTGAATTCAAGGTTCAGATGACCGACTTATTACGAACAGGTTTTTTCCATTTAATTTATGGAAAAAT
This sequence comes from Pseudotsuga menziesii, assembly GCA_001517045.1. NCBI lineage: Eukaryota > Viridiplantae > Streptophyta > Pinopsida > Pinales > Pinaceae > Pseudotsuga > Pseudotsuga menziesii. Next base: position 299,888 of record LPNX011068991.1, on the reverse strand, counting down.
TAACCCAAAATACTTAGGAAAAATAATTTTTCCCCGTTTGAAGAAAAAAAATTCAAATTTTTTTTATATGTCCAGATGACTTAGGACATGACCATGCTCTATTTAAACAATGTCTAGTAGGTTTATAACACTAAGTTGGGCTCTAATAACCTCCCAAGGCCCAAAATTCAACATCGAGCATTCCAGCTTTGGAGGAAGCGGGAGAAAACCTCGTCAATTATACTCGACTGAAGGCAAAGCATAATTGTCAGGGGCAAAAAACTCCCTGGAATACCTTATTTGAGATTCTACGTCTCAGGAGACCAAACTACTCAAAAAATACCCTACTAGCACATTTTATTACAAACCCCGCGAGGCCATGGTCAAAATGATTCAACTCAAAAACTGGCTAGCCAATATTGGCTAGACATGAAGATGGATCAACTGATACATTGGAATCAAACATTGGACATGTTTGTCAACCAACGGCTCCTCAGGTAACCCAACTATGGTACAAATAAGTGGATAACAGAGCACATTAGTACTCTTTTTTCCCAATAGTTGTTTGGCTCCTCTGATTGCCTTCATCCTCCTATAGCGGAACCAACTTTCGTCGAGCACTGTCCTTCCACACAGTAACCGTATTGTTGTGACCGTCGTATATCATATTCCGGTCATACTGCCACGGTCGGCCTAACAGCAGATGAAAAGCATCCATTGGGATTCCATCACACAACACACTATTCTCTAGTCAACCGATCTTGAAATTTATCAGACATTGTCGAGTCACTGTCACATGGTGCCCCTTTTGTAACCATGACACCCTATATGGTCTCAAGTGTGGTCGACACTTTAGACCCAGTTTCTCAATGACTTCTATTGAGACCAAATTCTTCATGCTTCCTCCATCGACCATTGTCGAACAACATCTATCGGCGATCTTCACCCCTGTTCGGGAAATAGATTTTCGTTGTGTTGGTTCCTTCTCCTGTCGGGTCGACTAGATCAATGTTCGTCGAGTTGTGAGGTTTCGACCTCCTTCCTCTGTTTCTTCATCTTCAATACTTCCAACTGCCAAACTCGTCTTGGTGTCGGATTTAGCGCCAGTCCGTCGTCTTGTCTCCAACCAGTTCTCTATACACAGATTCTCTAGGCATTCATATGCCTTATGCCCGACTTCACATCACTTGTAGCAAACTACAATCGGTCTTCTCGTCCCTCTTTCATTGGTAGTTCTCCTTCAACTATATGCACCTCGGCCTCTAGCCTCTCTACCCTCTTGTTGGTATTCTGGTGCGGTTTCTTTGGTCGAAGTCTCCTCTTTTCATCGATTTTCTTCGACGGCTTCCCTTTTTGTCCCATTACTATGTCCTTTGGCGGGAACAGTCCTTTCGCCCCTAGCAGTAGCTTTCCCTCTAACTGCAACAGGTTTTCTCATCAACTTTTCTTCAGCCTTCAAGGCTAATTGGTACGCTTCCCTCACTGTCTTGAACCTCGACAGGCTCGGCTCATCCTAAATAGCATATCTTAACCCATTTACATATCTTGCTACTGCTTCCTCTCCTTCATTGGTGTTTCCTGACCGAATCGATAGTCTATAAAACTCTTCTGTGAACTCCTTCACAAACATTTCCTTCTGTCGCAAGTTCTACAATTTCCTATACAAGGAAATCATATAGTCGGTAGGCATGAACTTGTCTTTTAACTTGGCGACCATCATGTCACAAGCCTTTATCTTTTCTTTCCCCTTCTTCACTCTATCGGCTTGCGCATTGTCCCACCATAACGAAGCGTGACCTTTTAACTTCAGACAAGCGACTTTCACTCTTTTGGGGTCTTCGATATGCTTGATGTCGAAGTACTTCTCCATCTCTCCTAAATAGGTAGGCACATCCATTTTAGCCTTACTTCTCATATCTGATAGGTCCTTTAACAATGTATCCTCTGGCTCATCTAACTCCTCTTCTTCTTAAGCCTCTTTATCCTCAACCTCCTCATCATTGTGGTTGATAGTTTCAACTGCGTATCCTCGTCGTTGGGCCTCCTTTATGGCTGCTAACTCATTCTTTAGCGTTCTCATCATCTGAACGCATTCTTCAAATGTTTCACGGTCGATAGTGACCCTTGCGCCTCTGCGTTGTCTTCTACCACAGATATTAACACCTCTTTGAGCCATCTCCTTGCTCAGAAAGCAAACCAACACTCACAACTCTACCCAACTACAGTTGGAGTTGTATTCCCCTTGTCCAATCGCAACTGGACCTTTACGCAGGATAAGTTCCTGCTCTGATACCAAACTGATGCAAGTGGCCTTAACCATTTTCCTATTAGAGTCACGCAACCCTGATACCAATTGATGCAACAAACAGGGTGCCACCAATCGGTCAATTTGCAGATCAAACACACAATGCAAACAAGTGAACAATCACACAAGAACAACACAGAGAAATGCCAAAGATTATGGCTTCTATTAATATCAGAATTGAGGTTTACAAAGACAAATACACTTAGAGTCGATGCTCTATCACTTAGTCGAAGCGACTATTATACAATATTACAGTTATTTCTTAACACCCAGCGGCAACAGCAATAGCCCCTTCTCTATCTGGAATTCCCAAATTTATAGCCTTCCTGGTTCAGTCAAAACTTCTTCTAGAAGTTCCTCGAGAGCTCCTAGCAGTCTAGATCCTCCCCAAGTATTACATGCAATTGCCTCCCTACGCCATCTGTCTTGCTCCAACTATCGTCCTCGCCCCGCATTTACTTCTACAACTACCTCGGCAACAACGTTGTTTCTATTAAACTCGTCAGATGCCCATTTGTTGGTCGTCGATCGACTACTTTGTTGACTCCGACTGTTTTCACCGACACTTACTTGTCGGCTCATTCCCTTCTGACTTACCTCTACCTCGATTAATTCTCCTTTCAGTCAGCCATTCGGCTTTCTGTCCTTCGACTGTACTGATCAGGGATTGGGATGCCCCGCAGCATACAACCCCCTTGACAAATAGAACGCAAGACTTAAGGAATCCATTCAGTTCCACATTCACGAGTTTTGCATCAAGAACCATTTCTCCAACAACTACAAGTTTATCACAAATTAGGGTGATCCTCATAAGGCAACTGGTAATATTATCCATCTTCAACATCTGGACATCTTTGAGCTTGCTTATCAAGATCAACTTCTTGTTCATGTTGTCACTCGAGAACAAGTTCTTTGTACGTTGCATGGGATGTTGTCTTCTTTGCTACATGACGAATCAAATGATCCTTCACGGCTTCTAGGATCACTCTTTGGGCTTTGATCTCCTTTTTTTCATAGAATAGCAAATCAACTAGATCCATTGGTTTGGTAACTTCCTTCTCCACAATCACCCAAATGATCATGCTCCTTCAATAACAAGACTACTCTTGCCTTTCATGCCAAAAAGTTAGATGCTCCATCTAACATGTCTTCAAACCTCAGACTGGTAGCAGCCATAACTAGATCTGCCACAAAAAACTACTATGTGCTTTATCTTTCAAGCACCCACCAAGGTCTATTGTTGTAAACCCCAGATCTGCACTATATCTACTTGTTGGTTACTCAAATCTATTAGATCTACTACAATAGACTTTAGATCTGCTATCTCTCAGAGTCTCTACTTTGATACTATGTTAATTTTTCTGATCCCACACCTAGATAAAATAATTCCTAGTGATTTTCACTAGTTGAAAATGACTTTAACAACTCACTGATTAAATTATATTGTTGAGATCTATTAACAAGAATTATAGCAGAAGCAACATAGGAAATAGAGTACATGAACACATAAAAAAATTTGCCTTTCTAAATCAGCTTTTCATTAACAAATAATCCAAGCTTACAAGGGCTCCCTTACTAGGAAAATGGCTCTAAAAATTACACAGCAAACTTGGGGAAATATGCTCTTTAGAACACCAACTTTCTCTGGAATTTTGCCTAGAAAATCTTCACAAAAAACCCATAAACTATATATATATATATATATATATATATATATATTCCTACTACCTGTACCGCCCTGTCCATACGGTTGTACGAACTATACGGATCCATATGTATGGGCATGTCCGTACAAATGTACAGATTTCGTAAGGCTATACCATACACCTGTTTCATCCTTTTTCTGCCTGGTTTCTCAATGTAATTGTGCCTCTGCCTGACTGGTATGGCTCCCTACTACTCCCGGATTGCTCTCTGTTCTCTTCTAGCCCTGGAAATCAGAAAATCCTTCCTCTTCTCTCCCACACTAGGATGAAAGTCCTTATTCACCCTTGCCCCAAGAGACTGAAAATCAAAATGTCCTCATAATTCTCACTCAATGCTTGAGTCTCTCTCTTAAGTTTTTCTCCTCTTCCCTTAGCTTCCTTTTATACTTTTGGGATGAACCAAAACCCTAACTTCAATGGTTGAGATAATATATCACTCAATTGAGATCAAGGGCTAAGATTTATTTGATTAACTAAAATCACTAAAGCCCCAACACTTAGGCTTCTCTCCAAATTAACCCCAATTAATTATAAAAGGGCATTCACTTTAATAAGTCATTTAATTGACCTGCACGGGTGTGGCTCATTAGCAATTCACTTGATATGAAGTCACATGTTGTAAACAAAGGTTATGAGTTCAAATCACACCCCAGCTTACCCGTGTCCCATGCTTGGGGGCGGTAGTGGGGCACCTAGGTTTATAGTGGGTGGCGGGATTGGATCCTTGGACCTCGTGTGACGCGAGTACCGGCAATTCCCCAGTTGTCGATTTCCTTAGTATAAAAAAAAGTCATTTAATTAAAGTGAATTTCCTAAGTACCTGAGAAGTCATGCTGACGATTCCCATGGGCAAGATACCAACCCCATGGAAGTACATATTCAAGCTACAACACATGAACAAACTATTGGTAGGAGGATTTTGCAATCTCACTATCTAAATTTTCTCCTTAGTTATGAGAACAATGAAGAACTTTCTTAGATCTGATGAAATTTCAAAGGTATGGAGAGTTCTCCCGTACTTTTTTGTTTATTGTGCATGATAGTAGAGACTACGAAATCTTGGATTTGTATTGAATGCATTGGATCATCAATTTTAGTGACAATGTATTGATTTGAGGGCAAACTAATGAGATGGTGTTGGCATATGAAGGGGTGGAACAAATACATCAAATTTAGGCAGTGTCGCCCACCTATTTCGACTAGGTGGCAACTTCATGTACATGAAGATGTACATAGTTGTACAAATTGTACCTTGGAAAAATCTAAGGATTTTTCACTTCTGCAGGGCAATTTCCCCTTTGTAAGACGAAATGTCCGCTCCCCTGCGTGGGAAAATTAATGTAATTTTATGTGCTAGTATGGGTCATGTGATATGGATGCCACACCATGGAACTGGTTGTTAGGGAAGTCCCATCATCGAGTGTTTTTTCCCTTTCCAATTAATCTTGTTGTTTAAACGATTTTAATTGGTTTGGTTTTTCACTCAAAAAATCCTCCAAAGTGGTGACGGGCGTTCTAATAGTCAAGTCCATGAGGTGGCTAAGGGTTCAAAATGTTATTCATGACCATGCTGGACATTTGTATAGAGTCTTGCGGAGTTTCGTTATGTTATTCTATTTTTATTTATTTTTCGAGTTAATTAATTTCACCCCTTGGTGGTTAATTAACTCAGTTTTGATGTAATAATGTAATTGCTCAAGCACTGGAATTTTGTAATAGGGGCTATGAATGCAAAGTAAATTGCTATGAAACCCCCTAAGCCACTGCTTCGAGTCCCATGTCATTCAGACAAGGGGTTGAGGAGATAGACCATTTTTGGCTAAGCAAGGTCTATTTTTCCTAGGGAATTAATTAATTTCCCTAAGGTGAAAAATTAAATTATTTGAGTTTAAAGGAAAAAATCAAATAAGGCCATGGTAATTAAGTTTGGGAGGTGGCTAATCATAGTTAATTTTTATTTAAATAAACCCCCCCATGGTCAAAATAATTTTTTGAAGATTTCCCAAGTGGGGTGCACCTCGTCTTAATAAAAAATTAAAATTAAAAATTAAAAAATTAAAGATCAAAAATTAAAAAATTAAAAAATTAAATAGAAAATAGAAAATAAAAGATTTAAAAATAAAAAGATAAAAATAAAAAGTAAAAGATAAATTAAAAAATAAAAAGATAAAATAAAAAATATAAGATTAAAACTTGAAATTAAAAGATTAAAAGATTAAAAAATAAAAAGATAAAATATAAAAAGTAAAAGATAAAAAATAAAAACAATAAAAAATTAAAAGAATAAAAATTAAAATTTGAGTCAAAAGGGGGCCCCACTTGAGTCATGGAAACCCTAGATCTAAAGGTGTAGATTGATTAAGACATGGATCAAGCACCTAAGCCATGGATTGAAAAGTAATCTAAGGGTGTAGAATGGTTGAGAGGGATGCAAAGTCAAATGCCTAGATCTAGTGGTGGAGATCTAATCTATATCTAGATCTAATCTTGGCCATTGATCTTCAAGGGGTTGGGGTTGCTCCTTACTATATAATGGGGGTCTCACTCCCTCATTTGACATGATCTCTCATGCTATTGTTATGCTATCGGAATATTTTCCCATTCTTCTCTCATATTCTCTTGCTACTTTGTATTGAAACTTTGCCTTAGTTGGGCCATTTAATCAAAAAAATTCTTTGGAGAGACATTGTGCTACATTCTACATTCTTCATGATCCATTTCTTGTGAGGTAACTTGTATCTTTTTAGTTTTGCATATTTGTATTAGTCTAGTTAACTCTCCACAAAGTATTTTGTGGAGAGATTAGAGAGTAAAAGTATTTTTACCCTCTTTTGTGAATGGTTTAACAATTTTTCTTCAAAGTATTTTGCAGGAATTGTTAGACATTCATCACTGGGTTACATATTTTTGCAGATCTAGATTTGTTTGCAGGTTTTCCAAGCAAAGATATCTCTCCAAGGGTTTTGTCTTTTTCAAATTTCAATTCGGCCATTTTCTTTTTTTCTTCTTGAAATTGGGTTTTATTCACTGTATAGTGAATATAACCCTTGTTTTAGGGCCCCCATCCATTATATATTAATATAAGCTTTTAATTCTACTATTTATATGTAATTTCCAGCCTAGAAACATTCATTTTCAGCCACTAAAATTTCTGTTTTTTCATTTTTTAAAGTTCAGATTTTTTCTGTAAAATTTCTGGGTTGTACACTAAATTGTTCTAACTTTCTGTTCAGTTTTTTTGCAATAATTTCTAGCTAGTAAGTTGCTGATTTTTTGCAGGTTTTGTGCACAGAAAGAGGGAGTTATGCTGCCCTAAATTGCCCAGAAAAAACCAGCAAAAATTTGGTCCAAAAGAGGCCCTAAACTACACTTCTTCTCTCTCTTCCATTTCATTGTAAACCCCAAATGAGAAGTTCTCTTTGGGGTATTTCTCTGCTGTAAATTTGTATAAGTAGTTGCTTAAAGTTAGTTTTTTATTTGCAAGTTTTATTTTGTTTACCCACCTATCTTTATGACAGACCACCATCTCTGTCACAGAGATTGAAGTGAGGTTAGTTTAATCAGTTTTATTTTTCTGTTCACCCACATATATTTGTGACAGACCACCATCTCTGTTACAAAGATTGTTGTGAGGTTAGTTTACTGCTTTAACTAGTTGTATTTCCCTTTCTAGTTTTATTTTCAGTTTACCCACTATCTCTGTAACAAACCACCATCTCTGTCACAGAGATTGTTGTGCGGTTAGGCATTGCTTTAGCCAGTTACAGATTCCTTCAAGTTTCAGTAAGTTTTATTTTCTGTCAAAAGGGTAATCATACAACCCATCTATCCTATGTATCCTCTATCCACTTGTCATCTCCCTTTAGGAACTTCAAGTTGGATACGAAAAGCAGGAGAAGTGGGGGCTTAGGTAATTAGAACAACACTTTCATTTTTCTGCTACAATCAACACATTTTATTTTCCAAGTCCAATATCAAATACCAGCACCTCTCATAAGGGATACCGCTTGGTTGATCTTGTTGATAGTTTAAAATAAACTTTGTATGCTAATCACCAAATATTAAAATTTACCCTCTAAAATTAACCAACAAAAACTTCAATATTTCTTGTTCTTCTACTCGGTTATCACCCTTCGGGGTACTCACGAGACACGACAGGAGATAGAGAAGTCTTAGTTTAATAGGCATCCATCTAGTAATTTTCCTGTTGATTAAAAACAATGCCTCGGAGGCGACTTGGGGTAGTAAACCGTGGGGGGTCTCTAGGCGTTTTACGTCCTCCTTGTTGAGCACCGGGGCATTGGGGTTTGACCTGTGAGCTACGGGTGGGCTTTGCTCCCACTTTGTTGAGCGCAACAGCATTCCCTCTTTGACTTGAGAAGTACTGGATTGGGGTAGTCACACCACCGGTTCGAAGACTTAATCAAATATTTCAACTCTAATAAAATTCATTAAAATTAACCAAGAGGCATTGCAAAACATCCTACAATCACAGGTCACTGTTATTTATCTTTGCCTTGCTGTTCAAGGTTTTTACTGCAAGCTTTTCACTTTTTCAGTTACAAGTATTTCTTTTCAGTTTCACAAACTCTTGTGGTGGCATCTGTAATTCATTTGATTAAGTAACCACATTGTTTAACCTTGTAACTTGAAAGCAATTTGTTGTTTGATCTTTGACATAATAACTTGTGCATATTGTGTAATTCTTTAGCATTTGTTCATATTGTTAATATTGTAGATCTTGCTTAGCTTAGGCAACTGTGGATAATCGTTCTTAATTCTTTTGTAAGTTTGTAATTTGTAATCTTTTGACTCCATTTAATCTAGGCACTGGTCTTGTAATTTTGTAATCTTAATAAAAGATCCCTTTAACTAATAGTTAATAATCTTAGGAACATTTTCCTGTAGGAACTACCCCTCTTGGCTCTGTTGGGATCTTGCCTAAATGAAGGAGTTGTGGACTGTGGTGACAGTGGTCCCCAGCTCTAACTTGCCCCCAAAGACACACAAAGCGGGTTAGAGACTTCCCCATGTAATAAAGTGTGTATTAGGCGGCAACATCTTTGGCGCCGTTGCCGGGGACAAGTCTTTTGTCCTTGGTCTTGACATTAATTAAATAATTTTAAATCTAATTCTGTAATTCTTAGATTTAATTCGTTTTTATAGTGTTAATAAAAATTTTGAAATAACCTTAAATTTTTTTTTTCTTTCTTTTACCCATATTGGAAGTTTACTTGTTCTCCAAGTGGCAACTCCACTTCAAAATATATAGTAAGGTATTCTACCTAGAGCCCTTTGGTTTGCTTAGCTCCCTCTTATAGATCCTGAAAAGGCTTTTAGAGGAAGTTAAACAAACTTGCTCCCAGTAGAATCTTTACAAGTCTTGGGGAAGAAGCCAATTTCTAATATGCCTTTGTGGTTTATCTAAGTAAACCAACCTAAACAATGAATAATTATTATAGACCATGTGATTTCTCTAAAATTGTTGGTTACCCTCATGAAGTTCAAGAGAAAGCTATAGATAAGTTGCCTTCTTTTCAAGGAGACAATGTTACAAGTGCTAAAGCCCACATCAGAAATTTCAATTTATGTATTGCAAGATGGTGTATGGCACACAACCATGAGGATGTGAAGATGAAACTTTTTGTTTTGTCCATAGAGGAAGAGGCCATTGATTGGTTTATGAA